>OZ014507.1:50506150-51106150 GCA_963966075.1 Aphodius sticticus | reverse complement strand
TTGCCCGTTTTGTTTGTACAATGATACGTATTTGCTTATTTATGTGTCGTATTTATTGTTTAGTTTGAATGGTTGTTTTTGTTCGTGTATAAACTCTATAGTTTTAATCCTGCTATTCGATGGTTATTGCGTTATTAGTGGTAATATTAGTGTAGTATTTTTATTGAAGATATAGTAAGGAATTTAATAAAGGTAAGATATTAATTCATATTGGAAATTACATTATTCTAAATAATTTATCAATTTTAGACGCCTATGGTTTCCTCTGTTACAGGTTGTAGTATGACTGTATGAGATATGACTTTTCAACGATGACCGGGTTAACAATTTCTTAATGTACATTTCCAAGTGATCCAAATTTACGTCATTTATGGATAAATAATTGTAAAATACCTTTTGGAAAAAATATTAAAAACGCTAGAGTGAGTTCTCAGCTTTTGCCGGGCCAATAATCTAAGTTCGGATATATCCTTATTCAATTTTGCTTATCAAAAGCAAAAAAAACAATTAGATGTATTTGAAAGAAAGAGTAGCTGACCATAAATAATAACAAAAAATCTGATGTGGCCAGGCACATGACTTTATCATACTGTATATAAAATTAATAGTTTAACTGCATGATACTCTATTTGATCGAGATCGGCCATGTTTGATACCAAGACTACCTACTGTCATTAGAATCAAAAAATCTGACAAATCCTGGCTACTAGTTTTCATGCAGTACGACCGATCTCGTGGAAATAGAATTTGCTCATGCAGCTAAACTATTGATTGTACCAAAAAATGTCATAGTGATAAATTATTCAGAATTTCCTCATCTTTAATTTATTATTTAACTATTTCGACGAATTTCCAGAAATGGCGGCTTATTTTCAAAATGTTTCAAAAATGCTAAGACTAAACCTCCAGTTCCTTTGGACCCTCTTCAACAGAAAGCTTTTCAGCTCTAAGTTTGGTTATGAAACTTCTAAATATGAAGTTTCGTCCCGATACATTTAGTAGTTTCTCTGGAATCGTCGTCACAAAAAACGGGTACACACACACACACGCACACACACACACACACACACAGACATTTTTTTGTACCTTGGTCAAAAATGTTCAGGGGACCCAAAAAGACATATTTCCGCTAAAATCTCAAAAAATTTTTTTGGCACGATTACAATACTTTACATACTGCGTATGGTAATAAAGTAAAAAGGAAACTTGTGCAATAAAATTTTTAATATTTTATTTGTCCTTTTTATGTATACTACATTCTAACACAATGTAATTAGGACAAGCCAATGAGTGGTCGATGAACAAAATGTACCAACATTGATTGAGTCAAAAAATGAAATTAAAAACTCCATGGCTTTTATAAATTAGACAAACTTCCTTTATGGTTTCATTTGATATGGTCAATATATACACATACGTTCCCACGAAGAAAGAATAATGGTTTTACAAGACTTTATATTAAAACACAAATTTATACAATCTCATAATTTGGATAATAGCACTATTAAAGATGTTGATTTATTCAATACAGATTTAAAAGTATTTCAATTCAAAAGCAACGATAATCTACAAAACGATGGCCTGCCATGGGTACTGGGTAGTCCGATCAGCAGTATATCAGCATACAATATGATAGATCAGCCTAAAATATGATGTATTAAATTCCATTGGAGATTTTCAAGATTCGGAAGGTGACACCCTGTAAACAATGTGTGCCTACTACTCTTTCATGTGGGTGATGCTTTTCAGCCATATTAGGTCAATGGTTGCTTGTGCGAAAAAATGTATATGACATTTATTGTAGCTGATTATAAGATCTAGCAATATTATCCCAACTTTCACTCTCGCGAAACCATAGGAAGGAACAAATTGACAAGAAGGGATATCAAAAAATGGGTAAAATCGTGTGTGACATAATCTTGGTTGCTATTGGTCTGACGACAACAAACGTCAGACTGAAATTTTATTGGCAATATGATCTATTCATCTTCTGCATTCGAGTAGCCCTTTTTACTTTATCATACGTAATATGTAAAGTATTGTAACCGTTCCAAAGAAAATGTTTGAGATTTTAGCGGAAATATGTCTTTTTGGGTCCCCTGAACATTTTTGACCAAGGTACAAAAAAATGTCTGTGTGTGTGTGTGCCCGTTTTTGTGGCGACGATTCCGGCGAAACTACAAAGGTATCGGGACCAAACTTCATATTTAGAAGTTTCATAACCAGGAAAGATGGAGCTGAAAAGCTTTCTGTTGAAAAGGGTCCAAAGGAACTGGAGGTTTAGTCTTAGCATTTTTAAAAGATTTTGCAAATAATCCGCCATATCTGGAATTTAGTCGAAATAGTTAAGTAATAAATTCAAGTAGAGGAAATTCTGAATAATTTATGACTACAAAATTTTTTAGTACAATCAATAGTTTAGCTGCATGAGCACATTCTATTTCATCGAAATCGGTCGTACTGCATTGAACCTAGTAGCCAGGATTTGTCAGATTTTTTTATTAAAATGACAGTAGGTGTCAAACGCTAATGTCTTGACAATAACTTCTGTCAATATAAGCTGCGTTCGGATATTGTAATACACCCAATAACACGTAAGTGTTATGGTAAGTGTCATTTGGACGGTGTACCCGGTGTAAACGGAGAATCTCATGCAGCTAAACTATAGTTAAATAATAAATTCAAGTAGAGGAAATTCTGAATAATTTATGACTACAAAATTTTTTAGTACAATCAATAGTTTAGCTGCATGAGCAAATTCTATTTCATTGAAATCGGTCGTACTGTATTAAAATAGTAGCCAGGATATGTCAGATATTTTGATTCTAATGACAGTAGGTAGTAAAACGCGAATGCTTTGACAATGCCTACTGACAATATAAACTGCGTTCGGATATTGTACACCGTTACACTTTTTACACCCAATAACACGTAAGCGTCATTTGGACGGTGTATCCGGTGTCAACGGAGTACAATATCCGAACGCAGCTTTAATCGACATATCTGTCTAGTTCTACTAGTTTTATTTTAATGCAGACAGCCGATCTCGATCAAATACAATCTCATGCAGACAAACTATTAATTTTATATATAGTATGATAAAGTCATGTGCCTGGCCACATCACATTTTTACTATATACGGCAGAAAAAAAGTCTAAAACAAGCAGTAACAATAACATTATACATATTATAGAGGAAATAACAATTCGCGTCTCCAACCTGATTTATTATAAGTTGCAACATAATTAATTTTAAAAGATCCAATAAACATGTAGTCAAAGGTTGGCGGTTTTCGATGTGTGTTCTTCAGAAGAAAAATGTGTTTTATATAAATAGCTACCTTATTTTTTGTCGAGCTTTTATCAAAACTACATAGTATCCTTTATCTACTAGCTTACATTTGAATACGTACAACAGAAGTTTTGTTGCATTTACGCAAAAAGCGAGGTGGAAACTTCTTAACCTTCTGATGGACACATTTCGGAAATGGTCAAGTTTTTACTGCATGCTATTGTTTTCTTATTATAAAATATGATCATCAATCATGTTTTCAAATACTTGGGACGCGGAATGGATCGCTCAACACATAAATACGTTGTTGCCCTTAAGTGCTCTTAACGGATTTTCAGATGCATAACTTGAAAACGCCAACTCGTACAACGATATACAGGCTCTCACGGAACATCATGTATGTACATGGGGATCTCGGAAACTATAAGAGCTAACGGTATTGGTTAAATGGGACAAATGTTGCATAAACGCTTTTCAAAAATTTTGCGTGGATTACTAGAGATTACGGAAAAGTAAAAATTATAAATTTCTTTTTACTTCATCATACACAGTTTGATAAAGTATTGTATCGTGCCGAAAAAAAATTTTGAGACTTTAGCGTAAATATGTCCTTTTGGGTCCCCTGAACATATTTGACCAAGGTACAAAAAAATGTCTGTATGTGTGTATGTGTGTGTGTGTGTGTGTGTGTGTGTGTGTGTGTATGTGTGTACCCGTTTTTTGTGCCGACGATTCCGGAGAAACTGCTAAAGGTACCGGGACGAAAGTTCATATTTAGAAGTTTCATTACTTAACTTAGAGCTGAAAAGGTTTTTGTTCAAAAAGGTCCAAAGGAACTGGATGTTTACTCTAAGCATTCTTCAAGAATTGTGTAAATGAGCTGCCATTTCTACAATTTCGTTAAAATAGTCAAATAGTCAGTTAAAGTAGAGAAAATTTTGTATAATTTATGTCTATGACATTTTTTGGTAAACTTGATAGTTTAGCTGCATGAGAAAATTCTATTTGATTGAGATCGGTCATGTCTGTATTAATATAATAGCCAGTATTTGACAGATATTTTCATTCTAATGACAGTAGATTGTGTTAAACGTTGATCTTTTGACAATACCTACTGTCAATAGTATAAACATATCTGTCAAATCCTGGTTAACTAGTTTTTTTAATGCAGACGCGACCGATTTCGATCAAATCTCATGCAGCTAAACTATTAATTTTATATATAGTATCATAAAGTCATGTGCCTAGCCACATCAGATTTTTTTATTTTGCCTGGGCTGGATGTCTGTAACTATTTAATTCAATAGATATAATATAATAGTAGGCAACTTGTAGGTAACTACTATGTCGCTATAATATAATTTATTTGCAATAACAATGAAAATATGTCATTATGTACATCAAACCGTTGGCATTTTTCATAAAAGTACCACATATACGAGTAGACGATAATGTAGGAATTGTGCACATCCTGTTTAACAAAAGAAGACCATTACAAAGGAAATATTTTATGACTCATTTGTTATGATGTTGAAGGGTGACGTTACCAAGGGGGTCCAAGCTTATGGGACATACGTAGCCAATAATTATAGTTCTTGTATCCTACGAGGGATGGCGCAATCAGTCTATTTTAGCGATATCTATTTCACTACCGTAAACCAACATAAGATCCGACAGATGGTGCGGTTCGCGCTCCGGCGGGAAACTTCAAGTTATGAATTTGTCATAACCTGACATGTATTAAGTAGCCCGTGGTAACTACTACGGACTACTTAATTCATGTCATGTTGACAGTTATCAAACGGCATAATACAAGTATTTTGCAACGTTTGCAACAAATTTCTTTTATAATGCGTGTGAAGAACGAAGTGTTCACTGCCGTCATGTACGGTGCCACATACAATGTCATACATGTCGTGTCTTTTATATACATAATAGGTGTGTTCGTGCAAGTTCTGAATTTGTTCGGAAATAATGTATTATGGGCCATGTGTAAGTTAATGAAGAATTCCAGCATTGGTCCAAAATAAAAGGTTCCAAACACATTCCTAATATGCCTCGCGAACAGACCTATTGTTCAAGACACGAAATGATTAGTATATCATAATCTGAATGGGAAAGAATACGGAAGGTTGAGTTCAAATTTCCCGCTAGATTTTTAGTTCTGGGGTCCGAGGCTTCGCGTCGCTGAGATCGCTAGTTGGCTAGACATTTAACCCATAAGATGGCGTTCTATATAAGAAGGTATTCAGGTATTCTATGGACGTTACTTTTTCAAATCCATGTCAACACTGTTGTCAAGTGCATAGAGCAACGCTATGTTTGGTTAAAACTAATTTACATTTCTATTGTAACAGTAGATAAACCTTTTGAATAGATAAGAAGTACAGTGCATTGTCAAAACACGATCGGGTAAGTAGTTTTGCTCTTATTGATTAAAGGCAATTATCTGACATATTAATTGTCAGATAGCATAAATATTGAATTTATACATCTATACAATAGAACAATACAGGTTTTACCGTCTGTCAAAGTTGATAATTTTTGACGTTTTGCTTATCATATTGTCAGCTTCTTCAGTTAATACCTAATATTCTTGTTTAAGCAAAATACGTAAGATGTAAGTTGTAAGTTGTTTCTTTTTGAATACCGGGTGCCCCACGCTGTAGGTACGGCCGATACTCTTGAGGTTAGTATTACATCCGGTTTTTTCAGAAGCAACGCCATCATTGAAATTTTAAATGACATTTAGCGGAAATATGTCCTATTGGGGCCCCTGAACCTATTTGACCAAGGCACAAAAAATGAGAAACCACTAAAGGTATCGGGACGAAACTTCATATTTAGAAGTTCCATGACCAAACTTAGAGCTGACAAGCTTTCTGTTGAAAAGGGTTCCAAGGAACTGGAGGTTTAGTCTTAGCATTTTTGAAAGATTTTGCAAATAAGACGCCATTTCTGGAATTTCGTCGAAATAGTTAAATAGTAAATTAAAGTAGAAGAAATTCTGAATAATTTATGACTATGAAATTTTTTGATACAATCAATAGTTTAGCTGCATGGGCAAATTCTATTTCATCGAGATCGGTCGTAATGCATTAAAACTAGTAGCCAGGATATGTCGGATAATTTGATTCTAATGACAGTAGGTAGTGTCAAACGCTAATGTTTTGACAATATAAGCTGCGTTCGGATATTGTATACCGTTACACTTTTTACACCCAATAACACGTAAGTGTCATTTGGACGGTGTGCCGGGTGTCAACGGAGTACAATATCTGAACGCAGCTTTAATCGACATATCTGTCTAGTTCTACTAGTTTTATTGTAATGCAGACATAGCCGATCTCGATCAAATAGAATCTCATGCAGCTAAACTATTAATTTTATATATAGTATGATAAAGTGATGTGCCTGGCCACCAAGATTTTTTTTCTATTCCCCAGCTTCAAACGATATTTCCACGTTACGATTGATCAAGTATTTGGTGTCATTGTAAGCGGAAAATGCAAACTATCGAAAAATTTGGGTGCACCCATAAAGTACGCAGGAAAAAAGTGACTCATTGGCAAAAAAAGCAATAAAATCACTAGAGGGCACTAATAATACAATATCGGCCAAAATCGATTTGGTCAGTGTTTATTTGACAATTTTCGACAAGTTTCACAAATTCATAGCCATCTAGATTAATAAAATAACACAAAGTTATTGTTTTCGTTCACTTGGTGATAAAAATAGACGTTCCAATATGTTTTTGTGATGACTTCATTTCCGAAAAAACCGGAACCACACTAACCTCAAGAGTACCCAAAAATTTGCATTTTTTAGCTATTAGCACTTTTCAAAATTTCATTTCATCGTCCAGGGTTATAAATAGAAGGTATGTATATTAAACTTTTGCAAAATTTTGCATTTTTAAAGAGTGTAGGTATCTTATTTATGTTTTGCATATAATTGAAAATAATTTATAAATAATAAATAAATACAGATCGGCATGAACCTGGGGTTTGATTTTTGTGTACATGGTGAGTCATTGGCGTAACAGTTATCTATATTTCAGTTATCTTTGGAGAAAGAAAAAAATTTGTTAGATTCAAGTTGTTTCCATCGTTTACGATATCCCAGAATAATACATTACTTACATTACGTACTTATTGTGAAACCACAAAAATCGTCTTTTCAACTATACAGGTTCGAACCATGCAAAGTAAATATGGCAGTTGCTTGTCCTTAAAATCTAGGTAAAAACTAAATTTTCATAGGTCCTACACTGATTTTCGTGATGTTTCAAAGTCAAGAAAAACCTAATAAGTTAAACCTAAAATCATTTAAATATGATAAAAGATTAATACCCTGTAAGCATATCCATTTTCTTTGGGAACTAGTATATGTTTATTAGTTTTAGTAATTATCTGACAAATTTTATGACAATATACAATACACTGAGAAAAATGGCGGTAAAGTTACGCATAAACCACAGTATGAATTACAGCAGAACAGTTGTAAGTCTTTGCTCGGAATTCCAATTATGAGTTGTCGCAACGCAATATTATAGTATTTATTATAATATTAATAATGGCCTTCACATCATCATATCCCACAGATTCCGGAAATTATAAAGTCCATTATTGCAAGGTTTACAAATATACATATCAATAGTTAATAATATACTATGTAATTACTTAAAATTATTTTTTCTTAACAACTTGGCGCGCACGGTCCTCTCCACTGAGTTAAATAGCGAATTTGTTTACTTTTGCAGCCAGTCGATTGTGGCGATACGCGTCGTTAACGTTGCAATGAGAGTGTCCGATGTAATACTACTGATAGCAATAGTCACATTTGGCAGTGAACTAGCATCGGGAAAACGATACACAAGATGCGGATTGGAACATGAATTGACAAATCTAAAATTTGACAGGTCTTTCATAGGAAACTGTAAGTTGAAATCGTAGCTTATAAGGCATATTACGTATTAACACGAATAAAAAATACTGATAGGTAGAAGTAGTATAATTGAGCGTAATCATCTGTTGTAAACTTGATATTGTCTAGCATGATAAGCGTAATGTCAAGGTTTACAAGTTTGAAGATACTACAAATATTTTAAAATACAGAGAGCGATTTTAATTATAAAGTTGAACGCGGAAAATTTAGTCTTAATCATTCCATTTATATTTTGGTATTGTTCCATGCGGTGAAATATGATAATTAGAATGTGTTAACTGGTTATTCGGTTCAATATTGTGACCTCCGCGCATACAGCCTTGTGTTTCCTGGATTATAAAAGTCCCCATATACGTTTTCATCGTATTCGAATTAATTTAGCTATTGATTCGTACTGTTTTCGTAAATAGCGTAAATGATTGCTGCTATAATAATAACAAAACAAAGACCTTAATTAGTGATATATCTAGCTGCAACTGGATAGTAATTGTATAATATAATAATAGAATATTATTTTACGAAAAGTAAATTGTTAAAACTGCGTTAACTCAACGAATGATTTAACGCAAAAACACCGGAACTATGCAAATAATTGATTTAAAAAATGCGTGCGTGTGTGCGTGCGTTTTTTTGTGGAGACGATTCCCGAGAAACTATTAAAGGTATCGGGACGAAACTTTATATTTAGAAATTTCATGACTAAAGTTAGAGCTGAAAAGAGTTTTGTTCAAAAGGCTCCAAAGGAACTGGAGGTTTACTCTTACCATTTTTCAATGATTTAGCAACAGAGCTGCCATTTCTGTAAGGTCGTGAAAATAGTTCAATAATAAATTAAAGTATAGGAAATGTTGTACAATTTATGTCTATGACATTTCTTTGGCAAAATTAATAATTTAGCTGCATGGGTGCTTGACCAAATTTTATTTGATCCAGATCGGTCGTGTCTGCATTAAAACTAAGCATTAAAACTAGTTAGCCAGGATTTGACAGAATTTAGTTCTATTGACAGTATTCTCAAAACATCAAAGTTTGACACTATTGTATAGTATGATAAAGTAATGTGTCTGGCCATATCAGATTTTTTCTTTTTTAGCCAGAAACTATTTTTCCTAACCGGAAAAGGTTTTGAAAACTGCAATAAAAAATTGTAAAACTTTGATAACTCTGACAATCGCCGATTTGCGAAGAAAACGGAATAGGCGTTTCCGATCGATTTCTTTACGCTGAATACGAACCCGGAATCAAAAGTCGCGGAAAGTTTTCGAAAAAGTCAAAATTGTGATTCTAGAAAATTTGTACATTTAAGCATCGGTTAGACCTGAGCGACCAAAGCGGGAGCGCAGCGAAGCGACTGCTGCGCGGCGGACGCTTCGCATATATTCTTATAGAGCAATGCGCACCTGCGCGTCCACAATGCGGGATTGACGAGTTTGTAAAGCAAATTTGCGGCGAATACTGCACGGAAACTGGTTGATAAGGGTATTCTTCTATACCAGCAAGTAGAAAAAGTACTTCTTCAATCTTCATCCGCATCTTCAACACACAGAACAACGACGCACAAAATGGTATTGGTGTATTGACCGCTGTCAGGCGTAGGGTTTCCACTCCAGCGAGTTTGGTCCCGAGACTTGCCGGGTACAATAATTTTGGTTTTTGGGACTAAAAAAGGGTTGAAATGTGTAATTTGTTAAAATATGTATTATTATGTATTACATTTTGGAGATAAAAGTGTACCATCACATTAATTTAGCCCTTATTTCGAACTTTATTTATACACCATATTATAGCTATAAATTATTGCAATTATTTTTGAAAACCAATAATGACATTTATTAGTTGCAACTTTGTTTTAACTGGTTAACAACTTTATTTTAAGTGGTATTAAAACAACTATATTAAAACTAAAATTAAAAATTATCGGAAATTTGGCACATGTTATTTATATTTTAGTATTTCGCCCGTAAACAATTCTTTAACATTCAGAACATGGATTTGAAGAGTTGGAGAGTCAGGACCCGTATCCGAAAAATATAGCTGTATTGGTTCCGCATTGTTGCTTTTACACCAATTGGTTGTAGCGCAATATCTGAAATGCTATTGCAACTCTATCCTGTAGTATGCACTGATCTCCAATTTTTAACAGTATTAATGATGTTTACGCTCAACCTAAATTAAATTGAAATTAATTACTCCAAAATAAAATCTTATTAGGCTATTGGTGATTTTACTAGATCGGGTTCGCACGAATTTGACATTTAACATTTATAGCTCATTGGCTCTATTTAATTTGACAAAAACGTGGTCAAAATGGTAAAGAGCTTTTTTTGGCACGCGTGTACACGACAAAAGTTAAAAAAAATAACTTGAGCCTATGTACCGGAACGAGAGCAAATTAGGAGAAAACAAATGGCGAAATTAAGTAAATTAATAAACTAATAAAGTTCATTTTTACTATGTACAGTGAAAGCTCCCTAAACGGGCAGCTCTAATAAGCGACCATATCCCTTAAACGACTAAATTTTTTTGGAACCGACTTTAGTTCTATATTTTAACACATAAGACACATTCTCATAAGTGACCGCTTCTTTAAAGGTCCGCGGGCAGCATTTTTTGTTCCCAAGACTATAAAATATTTTCCATAAGCGGTCGCGAAGCTCCAATACCCTGGCGTATTAGATTTTAATCTACATTTTTAAGTTCGGTATTCGATGATTCCCCTTGAATTTTAGGGGATTTACCTTTATCTTTACTTTTGCAAATGGTTCCTCGGTGTTCTTTGTGGTCCAGTTTCACTAAAGAATCGGAAATGCGCGCACCATTATTAATAATGTCGCCGAAAAAAAGAATGTTAACACTAAAGGAAAAGATGGAAATAGTGAATGTAATTGATAAAGAAAAACTATCAAGTCGAGCTATAGCATCGCGATATCACTTAGGAAAAACGCAAGCTACTATGATAGCAAAAATAAGGAGGACATTCGATGTTTGTGACAGTCAGGTGTAAATAAGCATCAAAAAAGGAGTTTTTTCAAAACTGAAGGCTTGAACATCGACAAGGCGTTTTAAGTGGTTTATAAGTGCTAGAAATTGATGGATACTCATATCAGTCAAATAACAAAGCCTAGATGACTCTGGAAATAATGAGAGTGCATGGTTAATCGAGCTGGATCGAAAAATGCGCATTGAAAATGGAAAAATTCTGCTGCTTTTAGACAACGCCGCGTCACATCCTCGAGAATTACACCTACGAAATATAAAAATTATTTTTTTGCCTCCCAATACAACCTGTGTTTGCCAGCCATTAGTTCAAGGTATCATTCAAAACTTCAAGTTTTATTCCCGCAATCAGATTTTAAAACATATTTTATCAAACATGGATTCTGAATCAGCGTCTGTACTTTAAAAAAAAATTAATGCTTTGGAGGCATTGTACTTCATAAATACGGCATGGCAAAAGGTCAATTCAGCAACAATACAAAATTGTGTCAGAAAAGCGGATACGAAGCTTCCCGATTTTGACCCCGACGACGACTTACCGTTGTCTGTCCGTTGTCTGGGACAATGATAAGAGCTGCTGAAGGAGAGTTGAATGTTACCAATGACCCAAATCTAGGCGAATTTATAAACATTGACCAAAATACACCAACAGAAGACGATGACGTCGAAGATCAGATTACTGAATTCAGTCAACATAATGAAAACAACGAGACAGATGACGAAACAGAGGACGTTCAAGAAGAGGAAAATAAAATAAAGTGCTTCAATGAACCTTTAAATTACATTAGAGAACTGCAAAACTTTTCTAAAGACGACTATGTGGCTTTTGAACAAATCAAGAATCTGGAATGTCACTATTAGAAGTGCCGTATGGCAGAACAGCAAAGGAAGCTTAAGCAGTCGAACGTTTTAAGATATTTTCAAGCTACAATTGCTAAATAACTTTCGTATGTATTTTTGTTTGATATTTATTTATAAGTTTTGTGTTTGCAAATTAATATTACAATTATTATGTACGTATTCTACATATCATATCATATTTTGCACATTTGTCTATAAAAACGACTTCTATTTAATAGAGTTTTCTTTTAAGCGGGCACCTCCCATAAGCGGGCAAAAAAACTGGAACCGTGGCTGCCCGCTTATGGGAGCTTTCACTGTACATCGCTTTTTCTTCGTAACGAAATAACATATTGGAAATAAAGCTTATTTTTTTATGTCACGTTGAAGCAAGTATGTATGGGATAGGAAGACATTATATACGCTTTTTTAAAACACTATTTACAACAATTTTAGGAATGGCAACAAATTTCCGAAGAGCTGTCAACGCGATGATATACAATCATAGTGTGGTTCGGGTTGGTGGAAAATAGCCGCGAGCTTGCAGTAGCGTGACACCAGAGGGCGCGGATGTCGTTTGTTTCGCGCGTAGCGATACTGATAAACTCGCTTATAGCAGTTCCCGCGGCGCGCCTACCCCTTAATAAAATGTCTGTCATTCGGCGACGCTCGCGTAATAAGGGAAGACGATAAATTTTGAAAGTTGCTGGAGCCCGCTTTGTAAATTGACGGCGCACAACATACAGGATCGCATCCAGCGGTAGACAGATGTGAACTAAAGGCATTAACTTGTCAGAAATCGAATTTACAAAAGTAATATTCTTTCCTATCTAATATGTGCTAAAGTTGTATGCAACATGCTGCAGGCTTTATGATTGGCCTAAGTTGCCGAACTAGAGGGACGTAAATAAAAAAAAAAACAACAATACCAAGAACTAACTAAACATGGAGGTAGCATTTAGGTTTATTTTTTAAAATTTGTTATGGTTTCTGTGCGAAAATAAATAATTTTTTCAAGATGGTCATAAATTTAAGGCTTTCAAAACTGTAGTAACTTTTTAATTTCATGGGGAATTTATTCAATTATGAACTTGTCTATATTATCGTAAAGTAAATTGACATGTTTTTTCTCACCATTTCACGTGCGAAAAAGTGGCTTTCTTTTATTGCTTATTGAAATTTTGGGTGGCCGATCTTTGGCGCGCGAAGCGCGACCGTCGCCCTATATGCACCATTCTACGTTGCGTGAGTTCTCGAAATCGACGCATAACGGCCTCGCTGACGTTTTGGCTTAAAAATTTTCCAAAACGCGAGCGGATATTGCAAAAGCGCCTCAACATTCCAGTAGCTGTTTTAGTAGGTGAGTTGTAGTATAAGTTTATCAAATAATGGTATAAACCCTGACTAAAGTTATGCCAAATAAACATCACTTTTTTCTTTTAAAAAATGCGAGTGAAATGCGACAAAAGCAAATGACATACTGCTTTATTTTTGATGTTTTAAGAAAATACATAAAAAATTTAATGCTTAA
This sequence comes from Aphodius sticticus, assembly GCA_963966075.1. Taxonomy (NCBI): domain Eukaryota; kingdom Metazoa; phylum Arthropoda; class Insecta; order Coleoptera; family Scarabaeidae; genus Aphodius; species Aphodius sticticus. The sequence continues at coordinate 51,092,544 of OZ014507.1, read as the reverse complement.
GCTTAGTGTGAAAATGTCGGTTTTTCGGAACGTACAGCTTGTTACTAATTGTTCAAATAAAAATCTAATTTGAGTACAATCAGACGCACATTTGAAACAGTTAACCTTTTATATTATGATTTATGTTCGTTAGCACAGTTACGAGCTGTAATTTTCATAATGACTATTTTTCCAATTAACTGTCATTTTCAGACAGAATTTTGCCTTCTTTTACCCACTATAAGTTTCTGTTTGTGGGGATAATATTAAGTTCTTTAAGTGAGATATTATTTACAACAAACTATATTTTATGACTTGATTCCTACTAGGGCTTCAAATCCCGGGATCTCAAAAATTAATGAGCTTTTTCGGGAGCCCGGGATTATAAATCTAAATCCCGGGATCCCGAAAAAGTTAATTTTTTTGTTAATTGGTGAAATGTGGGCAGTCTACAATAAATCAATTCAGCTGCTATTTGTTAAGTATGAACTTCAATCTATAACAGCACCCTTTCTGATTCAATTAAGTATCAAGCATAAAATGTTCGCTTACACCAACATGTTGCTATAATAGGAGGAACAGGTATTGCAAGAAGTATATATAATTCTTCTTCACCTTCCTGGTATGGGGCGAAGTTGGTGTTTGAGTAGATATAATTCAATATGGAGGCAAACATGAAACTTTAAGTTACCTCAAGAAGACCTGTATTCAATGATGTATACATACTATAGAATATAAAGTTAGTAAATAGGTATAAAATACAGCGTAAAATTATTGAAAACAAGTATAAAATAAAATTACATAGTAACACCGATATATTTAACTGCAAAATGAAACCCAAATTGTACCAAAAATGATTTGCTATTAATTGTTGTTATTAGTCTTTTGATGGTTCGCTCCAATCGAACGAACGATGTCATTTCTTGATCGAACGAACGATGTAATTTCTTGTTCCGATTTTCAAGTTTCTTCCAGTTTAAGGATTTAACCTTCAACTAAAAAACGAAATATTTGTGTGCGATATTTCTCTGTCATGAGGTGCAGCCGTAGAGTGCGTCATATTTGACATTTCTTCATGGTACAATTATCGCTTTTTTCACTTTTTTAGTGGAAAAGTTTTGTCAAAAAGTGCACTTAGATAAAAAATGTATTTTTATAATGTGGTTTGGGCTATTAGAACTATATTTGACAAAACCGAAAAACGTACAAGTAATACTCATTTTGTTCATGCCAAGATATTGAATATGTAATATTCTAAGAAGTTGCAGTGCATATTTCATCAATTTTGAACAATAAATAACGGTTTACTTGAACACGCGTTTAGAACTGGGTCTAAAAGTCATTATACCTATCTTCTTTTGTAAACAATAATTGTTTTATTTAAAAAGCGAACAGTTAGTCTATTTCAATAATAAACATCCATGACGTATGAATTCCAATGTTATTCATAAAGAAGAATCCAAAAAATCATCAAAATGTCTACTGGCATTAATATGAAAAATTGAAAATTTGACTCGATCAATCAATTTTGCCGTGACTATTCTTGAAACATTTTTCTAAGACGTAAAATTGTTGAGCAAATTTAAGATGGAAGAGCAAGTTATTATCTCATAGAGTTTAAATATTGTTTATTTTTGTCAATACAAATTACACCTTTTAAACCGACAATTTTGGTTTTCTACTTGTAAGGTAACATTTGAAAACATTGATCAAGTTTCGGGGTAAAAGATATTGTCCAATCAAGTATATTGTAGGCGTTTCTTACTGACTGCATTCGGTAACTTTTGGCATCCCAGGCGTGTTGATCCGGTAACTTTTGCTTATTTTCATGTATCCCGGGATTACAAAATCTTTAATCCCGAAATCTCGGGATCAGTATATTGTCCGGGATTGGAACCCCTAATTTAGACGCCTGTATCGTCGGTTAGTTAGTATAAAAAGGCGTATTCTTTTTATTATAAATTTCATGAATAACAAATTTGATAACTATCATTTTGTCCGAGAGACGGATAGTTATCCGAGATCATAGCTAAAAGCAATTCTCCCTTGTTTCACCCCTATCTTTTTGGAACTGTGATCGATGTCGACTTTTGATGTATATTTTAAACCATCAAAATAACACTACATATAATGATAATAAAAATAATTAAAAAATAAAAATCAAATTAAAACAATTATTATAATTCAGTACTTTGCGTCTCTGATACTTTGACATTATATGCCATTATACCAAAAACTAGAGTCAATTTATTAATTTACTCGAAACAGTTGTCATTAGTCCGGAATGTTTCTCAATGGCTCGCAATGGGTAGTATGAATAAAAACGAGCATATAGTTTATGCTCAATATTTTAAAGTAAATATGCCAAATCATAAGCATAAAAGTTTGAAGCAGATGCTCACTGTTAGCAAGTACTTCTAAATATATATTCGTTGTGAGTACATACTCATCTTTATTATGAATAAAATAACGTTCATGCCTTAATCACCGGAGTTTAGTCCATATATTTGATGTCTGACATAGCTGTCATCAGCGGCGCGTTATGCCATCATGGGGGCCTGGGCAATTTTGAATTTGGGGGGCCCCATATACAATGGTGAATTAAAAAGAATTACTTTTATTTACAAAAATACTATATACTAATAATACTGATTAACATTTCGGAACAATTAACAAAAATCATAAATAATAGGTAAGGTATTGACCTTTTTGCAACAACATTTAATATAAGTATCTACATAATTATTTAAAGTAACAACAGATTATTCTTAAGAATTACAAAATATCTTAGCTTAACAATTTGAAAATCAAAATTTGTAGCAAGTAAGATATATTATCTTAATAAATAAAGGGTATTATTAACAAATAAATATATTTTTAATATTTTAAATATTTCAAAAACTGCGATAGTTCATTCTTAAATACACCATCATTAATATATACATATGTCCTCTGAATATGTACTAATTAAATTTGTGGTGTAGTTTTATAGTTTTTTTGAGATGTTACTTTTAATAAAATGTTGTAATTTCCTATTTCTCTTTCTAACATTACCTAAGATTCCGATTCCATATCATCAAAAAATACAATTGTTCTGAATGCCTTCTGCTATACCAGTTTTAACAAGAAGAAACGTAACGTGTCAATATCTGGTCCTCAAAGTTTAGAAGAAAGTAACCAAATAAAAGGTTTACGAGAAGAGTTAAGTTATCAACTTGAATGACTTTTGAATATACAGGGTTATGTATTTGTAAGAAGCAGGCCAAATTCCATTTTTTAAATATAGCATCTTGTTTATTTTTTCCGTTTTTTTTTGACTATTTTGAATTACAAATTGAACATTGAAGTCCCTGAAGTCAGTGGTAAATGTAACAAGACGAAATGTTAAAAGAAAGCAATTAAACAATGTTCAATGGATTTCTACCATGTCAATAGCTTGTCGTTTTTGAAAATGTTTTAAGTTATAAATACGAAATACTTTCAAATATTAAGTGTGTTTCATTTCTTAACATTTCAATTTGTAGCTTAAGCAATTTCCCAAAACTGTTATTGGAATCTTTTTCTTGTCAACTTTTTAGAAACAAATATATTGAGTGGTTACGTTTCTTTTTATATACACTGTGGAATAATAAGGACTTTAAAAGATTTACAGCATTTTGCAGATAGGAATTTTTATTTTACAGGCTTTTAGCGCATTAATTTTTACAGAATAGAATTCAAAAATAGGAAAAGTGTTGACTGAAAATCTTCGAAGAATTCATACAGTTTTTCTCTTCTAACTTAGTCAAGGGTTTCTCATTAGTCTCGTACAGTATTAGATATAGTTTCTTTTATTGCAAAAAAAACATGAGTTGAACTGCTAAAACTCCCTCCACTCTCTTTGAGGCCCCATAGACAAGACTACTCTAAAGTTCAATTTCATATTCTTACTACGGTAGTTTATTAATTACCTAATTAATTGATAGTTTATAAAAGATAAATGACCGACAGGAGCGCAAATATCAATTTCACTATTCTTGAGACGGTAATAAATTAGTTAAAGATTAGTTGTGGCCTCGCTGAGGGGAGCCTAAATCTCCTTACAACGTTAATGAGGACTAGCATGGTGTGGTAGTCTATTACGGAAATAAGTTTCCAAAATATTGCATTGGGGGCCCCCTGATATTGGGGGCCCTGGGCAAATGCCCATTTTGCCCATGGGATAACGCGCCACTGGCTGTCATGTTTGATTTGCATTCAGTAAAATGTTAAAGAACGACCACCTGTGCCCGAGACTAATGTTTTATATGGCATTTCTAAGGAGAATGTAGAGTGGCTTGCAAACGAGTTTTTTTTGCACAGAATGTAGAAAGAAGAGGTAGTGCGCTATCAAATTGATAAAATAAGAATGTTTTTAAAATATATGAACAGTTATTAAGCTTTACAGGTTTGCGATATACTTTCTGCTCTGAAAACGTACGAATCCGCTCTAAAAAATGGCCAAGTTTTTTGTTTAATTTATTTTTGAAAGCGCGTACAGTAGTAACAAGAAGTACCGTGTTTCAAGTCCAATTAAAGATTTTATATGGGACTTGTAGTCCCACGTATAACAAGTATTCTATAAAATCCATTTCTTCCGTCATACATTCTCTATTTATACATTCTCAAAAACTGGTTTTAGCAGTTTTAAATCTTGACCAAAAACCTGTGATGTATATTAGGATCATCTGCTCAACGTATTAGGAGCATCTGCTCCATGTATTAGAAGCATGTAGTACATATCTATGTTATTTCGGTTTTGTTCATACAAACTAGAGCATAAACTCGCACTTTCTATCTTTGGTCATGAGCATAAACTCAGTTTTATTATTATTATTATCTAAGATAATGAATCTCAACAACAAAACTCCCAAATAAATACATCCCGTCAATTACTGCTACAAATAAATCGCTCTTACATCTTATTTGAGCCGTTAAGCAAAGATTTACAGTATCATATAAGGTCCGAGGGACAATTTATAAGGGGTTAGGAAATCTCGGAAAGCTTTAAAATAGCGACTGGATGCGGCCCTGGGCCGGGAACGCGAAGAGGCAGGCGGACATTAATAACGCAGTGATTTATCAACACGTAGACGGTGTAATGTTAATTTTCCGTAAAAGCACGAACGAATGGGCCCTTTGTCGGATGGTAAATCATCAGGTTACATAGCGCGCCAACATTCCCCATACTGTATTGGTAAAGTTTACCAGCGAGTTCGGCTATCCGATATTGTAAAAATATGGATTTATAGACCACTCGCGTTGAAGTATGCTCCAGGTTGAAATTGTGTTACTATTGGAACACGCTCTTGAATACTAAATGCGAAAGAGTTCCCAAGAAAGTAGTTGAAAACTAGTCGGTGGAACATAATCAGGTGATCTACAAGACCATTCATGTTACAATGTGCATATTCAAACTTAAGTTTTTCTTATTCGAGTTTTATATTCATGGTTTTGTTCAGTTTTATGGATAACTTTTTTACGGCTGGAGAATTATGTAGGTGTTCCGGTAATTTTGACTAACCCTATATATTAAACCATATTTTTTTCGAAAATAATATTCTCATAACATAATATTCTCAAACTTAATTTCATACAACTGCACGAACATGGAAACGGTGGAAAATTTCATCAATCAAGTACAATATTAATAATATATTCCTTTCTTTGCTCTTGCAGTATGTATTTCCTTTCTTTGAGCGGTTGTTTTTTAGGTTTTTTATTTATTATTATTTATGGAGCTTGAGTATGAGCAGTGTATTACACTGAACTTCATCATATTTTGTACATAAATGTATTACTCTTATTTTTGCTATTAATGCTAATACATCGGAAGCAATTTTATGCTTGGTTGCCCACGTAACACACCACGTAAAAATTAACTATGTATATTGCACTACGTCTACACGTCATAATTCATATGTTTTCAATCGTCTCTAAAAATAAAAAAATCTGATATGGCCAGGCACATGACTTTATCATACTATATATAAAATTAATAGTTTAGCTGCATGAGATTCTATTTGATCGAGATCGGCTATGTCTGCATTAAAATAAAAATAGTAGAACTAGACAGATATCTCGATTAAAGCTGCGTTCGGATATTGTACTCCGTTGACACCGGGTACACCGTCCAAATGACACCTACGTGTTATTGGGTGTAAAAAGTGTAACGGGGTTCAATATCCGAACGCAGCCTATATTGACAGTAGTATTTTCAAAACATTAGCGTTTGACACTAGCTACTGTCATTAGAATCAAAAAATCTGACATATCCTGGCTACTAGTTTTAAAGCAGTACGACCGATCTCGATGAAATAGAATTTGCTCATGCAGCTAAACTATAAATTCTACCAAAAAATGTCATATTCATAAATTATAGAAAATTTCCTCTCCTTTAATTTATTATTTAACTATTTTGACGACATTACACAAATAGCGGCTCATTTGCAAAATCTTCGAAAAATGCTATGAGTAAACCACCAGTTCCTTTGGACCCTTTTCAACAGAAAGCTTTTCAGCTCTAAGTTTGGTTATGAAACTTCTAAATATGAAGTTTCGTCCCGACACCTTTAGTAGTTTCTCCGGAATCGTCGCCACAAAAACGGGTACACACACACACACACACACATACACACACACATACACACACACACACACACACACAGACATTTTTTGTACCTTGGTCAAAAATGTTCAGGGGGCCCAAAAAGACATATTTCCGCTAAAATCTCAAAAGTTTTTTTTGGCATGATTACAATACTTTACATACTGCGTATGATAAAGTAAAAAGGATTGAAAACATTGTAACATTATTAAAAACATACCTAACCCAATTACTAGAACTAAAGGTGTCCAAGTATATTAAAAAGAGCAATTAATGATCGAGACTGTTTAACGCGCGATCGATTAGCGAGCGCGTTAATTGTCCAGATCATTAATCGCCGTTTAATATTCGAGTTGGTTACAAAATTTTTTCGTCGATCGTATTCTTCTAGCGTCGTCTACATAGATTTTTCTTCGCCGATGTCTTTTTAAGTTATATGACAATTTATGTAATTTGACACTGCCAGTTCTAGAGGGCGGTATGTTTTGATTGGAAGGTTTTATTTCACATATGCTCGATTGGCCAATCAAACGACGTCATTACGTCATGTGATTGGCTATAACAAATCATGCATTAATTGAAATCGTGCATTAATAGAGTTGTTTAATAAACGATTTCCTATTCACTAAACTGACTCATAAATAAACGATCGACGGAAATAGTTATTTATGTTACAAGTGCCGAAAGTACGGAATAGCGCGACGAGCGATATTTAGTCGAGCTATTTAGCTTTCGGCAGGAGTGACATACAACGTTTTTTGTGCTGCTTTTTGAGTAAATATGTAATTTCAAAAAAAAATTAAAAAATGGTTATATTTCAGTATAAGAAATGTTAGGTTGGTACCACTTCAACGAAACGTCGAGAATAAAAAACTTATTCAAATTCTGACAGAATTAAATTTGTTCATTACACTGTAGATGTCACATGCGTACCAACATACTAAAATAAACCTACACTCATCCCTATACTTTATTTACAATTTTCTCAATTTATCGGTTTTAGAATTAGATATACAGGTTGCTGTTCCTTATCAACAATCAATCAAATTGGTGATCGTAGTTAATTTGAAATATGTATTATGTACTTTACCGCACTAGAACGGCAAAGCTCCATAGCGGTTCTCTAACCTTGAACGAAATCAGCTGTTTTAGAGTGTGACAGCACAAAAACAATATTAATAGTCGTAGTTTTAAATCATTGTATTGGCGTTTAGATACTACATCCCATGAAGGCTACATCCAAAATATCCGACCGAGCATTTTATATCCTCAAAATAATATCGTTTGGCGGACGGTCGAATAAACAGAATACCTCACCTATCAAGTTGATTTCTTCGATGCTATATGATAAAAATCACAGTGTTGTCTTCTTTGTTGTTCCAGGGATATGCCTAATAGAGACCGAAAGTGCAAAGAACACGTCCTTGGTGACCCCGAAGGCGAACGGAAGTACGAATTTCGGCCTCTTTCAGGTGCGTGATTGGAGTGGTGGATACCGGAGAGGTAGAAGGATAACCGAATTCAGTCACGTAGCGGACTAGTGTCACAAAAGCACTTCCGGAAGATTGTCTTCGGTTATTTGCAATAACCCACAGGCAGCAGTGTATTATCAATGCCTCTCCTGGTATATACTGTATACTAATATATTACACAATGTAGGTATTTCTTATCCTTGCAGATAAGTAACAAGGAATGGTGCAAACAAGGAAGCGCTGGAGGAAGATGCAATGTGAAATGTGAAGGTAAATATTTGCATTACTCTATCGGTTAGAATTACTTATAAGCAACTGGAGGACAGCTGTCCAGAAAACATGTCTGCAGGACATCTGCCTAGAAACCACGTTTTCCGCACACCGCAAATGCCACGAAAATCTGGAAATCAGTTGTTAGTAAAACAGACAGTTACTTAAAAAAAGTAAATTTAAAAATGTTAAAAATATCCTAAATAGCAACAGTAACAATCAGCCTTGCCACTTAAAGGTACAAATATGATATAAAATGTTTATAAATGCTGTCAGCATAAAATTAAATACTTTAATACACACCATAAAAATACATCGATGTAGGATCCTGCTAGTTTCTGATTTTATATAATGTGTGAACACTCATATTAGAAAAAAATCTATGCATGAACATGATTAGTTCTTTCTTCTCCAGAATTTATATCAAAGTGAATTTATATCATAATGCTGATTTAAGAACTAAATATCAGCCTAATCAAAAGTTAAGGCGATAATTAGGTATGCCTTTCATCACCGGAATACCTATGGGCTGAATAAATGGAGTAACTTGTTTTTTTAATAGTTTTTGAATAGTAAAGTAATATTTGTAATATTAGTAAGAAATATTTCGATTTATTATTTATTAACTGTGATTCATTTCGAAAAAGATAGGTATTCTTTTTAAACGTTGTGGTAAAATGACACATGACATAACATCTATGTAAAAAATTATTTATAAATAGTTTTATTTAATTACACGACCAAATTTCAACAAATCTTATTTTCCTGATACATCGTACCAGATATAAAAAAAAATTGCAAGGAGACAAAACACAATATATTTGGTTGGTGAAATTATAGTATAGAGAAATTTCAATTAAAAATATTCTATTAAATTGTAACTGTCGATAATTCAGGTATATTAAACATAAGTTCATAGTATAAAAATACACATTGCAAAATAAACAAAGGATATCATAATTAAAATAAAATACGATTGAGAACAGTACTACCGAACTGATCAAGATCATCAATTGTTCAGACATTGAGCCATTCAGGTTTTTAAAGTATCACGCACATATTTTAAATAAATAAGATGATGTATCATCATCAAGATATGTCTGTAGTGTCTTTTTTAAAGTCATAAAATAATTTTGGAAATGATCCAGTCCATTCTTCTTTAAAATTGTGTAAATTTTCTGTAACCTATGGATTACCAGTTACTTTGAGATTCCTTAGAAATCACGTCAAACCATAAATAATTCAAGCTAAACATATAGTTAAAACCTTACTATTTTTATGTTTAACCCTGGAAAGTATTTCATTCGTCAGAAAAAAACGTTTACTAAAAAAATTAAATTTTAAAAAATTCAGTATTGTAGACAGGACTTTTATCATTGGAAATGGTAAAGGGGCTCATAGTGAACGTAAAAAACATAAATGCAGGTCATGGGGTGGTATAGAACTGACGTTTTATCCAAAAATGTCCTATACTAAGTTGTAGATCATAAGAAAATCTACAACATTCATAAGGGTCACTTTTTACTTGACCTAAAAATTTCCGAGAAAAATGCGAATTCCAATACCAAAACAATCTTTCTATTTTTTGTTTTTCATTGTCGCAACAATAATTCAATTTTGATGAAATTTCGTGAAAGCGTGCCTTATTATGTCTTAAATAAGCATACATTTTTTTATATGCAGAAAACAAGAAGTTTTTCTGATATACAGTGTGTCTCACGGGACGTTGGATTGTATGGGTACTTTTGTTATTATTAGAGATAGAAAGTCGGTTAAATGGACAAAGTAGTGCATATTTATGTGCTCTTTCATAATCTATTCAGAAAACAGTTGAATTCCAAACGCTTCCCAAGCTATTTTGAAAAAAACCAAAAAATTTAATTTTTTAATTATGGGCATAACTTCTTTATCTGTGATCCAATCAAAAAAGCGTTTTGAGATTATGAAAGCACTTTTTTGTCTACAATTTGATTAAATCGGATTAAAATTTCTTTCGCCAATGAATTCGTCAGAAACAAACGAAACTTGTTTTTTTTCTTATGGACGCCACATTGGTTTTATACATGTTTGGATTCATTATTTTTTTCTGAGTAATTTGGTATGCCACATGCCATGTTTTTAATACAATAAGATAATAGAAATGACTGCAAATTGTACACTTCGAGAATTGCTGAAAATCGTATGGTGCCATGGAAGACATTTTGTGAAACAATGTGATATCTACCCATCTGTTGAACAAAATTGGTGAAAACCCAGAATTTTATATTATGGTCCGATGAAACATATTTTGTAACTGCGGTGTTTTTAACTGAAAGAAGACGCACTACTGGGTACTGGGCCCGCGAAAATCAGCACGTTTTTGTACCGCGCCATAATGAGGTGCGGTTTGGTTTTAATGTATGGTGCGGTATAGTGGCCAACCGATCAATCGGGCCAATTTTTTATAACAAAAATTTAACTTCGGAGAGGTATCGGCAATAATGCTCTCTGACGACGTGGAAGAAAGAATGGACGATATACCGTTGGCCTTACGCTAAGGTATGTGGTTCCAACAAGACGAAGCACCTGCACATAATGCCCGAATTGTGAGGAACTATTTAGCTATAAGACATACACGGAGAGTAATTGCTACCTATTCAGAAGTATCACGACCACCAAGATTGTCGGATCTTACCCCTTGTGATTTTTATCTATGGAGTGACTTAAAAAATAAGGTGTATGGTGTTTATAATTTAGGAAACATTGGGGAGTTACGTGACACCGTCATCGCCGCTTTCAATTCGATTGACAGAAGAACCCTCGGTAAGGTCACCGTATGCTGTGAAAAATGCCTCCACGAAAAAGGCGAGATTTTTGAAAACATTATTTAGTTTGTTAAAAATGTTGTACAATTGTACAATGTTTTGTACAATGTTGTACAAAATTACTGTACACATAAATACTGTATCACTCAAATTTGCCATGCGATTTTCAGATATTAATAAAAAACTTCAATTTTGCCGGCTTATTGTGTTCTAAATATGGCATGTGGCATACCAAATCACTCAGAAAAAAATTCTGAATCCAAACATGCATAGAACCAATATGGCGTCCATAAGAGAAACAAAAGTTTCGTTTGTTTCTGACGAATTTATTGGCGAAAAAAAATTTAAACTGTCATGATCAAATTGTAGATAAAAAGGTGCCTTTATAATGTCATAACGCTTCTTTGATGGGATCACAAAAAAAGAAGTTATGACCATCACTAAAAAAACAATTTTTTTGCTTTTTTTCAAAATAGCTTGGAAACCATTTGGAATTCGACTATTTTCTGAGCAGATTATTAAAGAGCACATAAATATGCACTACTTTGCCCATTTAACCGACTTTCTATCTTTAATAATAATAAAAGTACCCATACAATCCAACGTCCCGTGAGACACTGTATAGTATTTCGAATCAAAACCAGTTTTTTTCAAAAAGAAATTCTGTGGTGAAAAATCATCGTACTGATGGTGCTCATTTTTGTTGCATTTACATGTACTTATTGATACAATAATAAAAATAATAGTCCCAACATGCTCAAAAATTTAAATAACTCAAACATGTCTTTTGCAACAATTAATTTTTCAGTAATTTTTAAGAAAACTACAAAACTGGTTACACCATTCACCATTCAATCATACGGAAAAAAATACAAAAGAAACACTAATACTGTAACCATTAAATTAGAATAATAAAGCTTCAGATAAGTAAGAAAAATAATCAGTTTTGGTCTTATATTGATAACATCAATACAGTAGAAACAGACCGGAAGGAACCTGAAGGAATCACTTTCGCACCAAATGGTTTATTTTAGGCTGATTTCGAATTCCAGAAATACATGATCTCTTATGAAGCTTTGGTTTGTTTGCCCCCCAATGACATTAAAGAGAGATGAATCTATTTCTGTCAAACGTGGAAATGACGGATTATGTATTCGACGGTATATTTAAATATACCGTATTTAAATTAAAACGGTATATTTGAATATACCGTCGAATACATAATAGAGTAATTAATATAGTTCAATAATTTGACCTGAGATAAATCGTATCAGTGTGATGATAAAGGTTATGGAATTCCCAAAAGGAGATGTTTTTGTGAAGAAATAGTAGTGTGTTTTCCTTACGGAAAGATTTTATTGCATATTAATAGTATTATAATTATTCTTTTGTTCAATCCTACCACTGTAATAGTCAGTTTCTACCTTCGATACAAAAGCAGAAAGTTTCACTCACGCGTTTCCATGGCAATCAATTAGCCTTTTCTAAAATATAGTCTATAAGCTCCATATTTACTCATATAGAACTTTGCACAAATGATGAACGTCAGTAATAAACAATTTAACACATGTAGTTTGTTTATATCAACCGGATGAAAACGTCATAAACTGTCACCTACGTCGACAGATATCAAAATTAATTAACTTTATCTACGACTCACATATAATAAGTTCATTGCATACGTATCTATGACTATATAATCCCCATCATGATACGCGCAAATGATTATAGTGACACTAGCGTTCTATAATAATGACAGTTCGTTCAAATAATGACTTCATGCTCGCGATTTATATCTTAACGATATTTTTTTAAATGTAGTTGTAGGATAGAACAAAACCCTATACAGCTATACAGTGAGAAACCACTTCACTTGTATGTCTTTCCACACTCGACTGCGCCCCGTGCGGAAATCCGACATGCGCGTGGGTGATTACTTATTTTCCCTATTTTACATGTTCGCCAAATATGTTACATTTGTTTTATAGCACTTGTAAGAATAATTTTAAATAAAAGCCAAATTAGTTTCTAACAGCCGGAATGTTTCTGATTTCAAAAATTAAGCATAAAACGAAAACATTAAAAAAGTTTCATAAGAATCGATCCAGTTACAGTGGATTCAGAGTTTTTGATTAGTTTGGTTCCAATTACTCGAATACTTGCCATCTAGTAGTATGAATTTGTTTACAGATTTAATTGACGAAGATATCAGTAACGATGCTGCTTGTGCGAAGAAGATCCAATCTGAGGAAGGATTCAAGGCATGGGAAGGTTGGGTTCGAACTTGCAAAGGACGTCCAAACAAGCTACCACCTTGTTAAATTTATTTTTTGTTATGTTAATGTGAATTTAATATGTTTTGTTTATTGGTTGTTCTAAATGCAGTTGTTATGACACGTCGGCGTCGGTTGTTTGTATTTACTACAATAAAATACTTATTTAATTATTTTAAATGGGTAAAGTTAATTCACTTTTGTTTTTCTTTTGTTTTTGCACCTTATGGTCCAAGGTATGGTATGGTACGGAAATTTGGTAATATGGGTAGCAATTTTAGAAAAATGCAGTTTTTTTTTCAGAGAAGTTAAATAAAAAGGTGTTAGATGAAACTTATTTGGTTTTAAAATAGCTATCCAATGTTACCTCACACTTTTTCGTATGCTTTCCAATTGCTATGCAAAAGAAACTGCAGGAAAAAGGCAAGGAAAAAGTTTTTAGTGATGGTATGCTGAATAACATTTTAAAGTTTGACGGTCTAATTATTTTCCACCTTGTGGATTAGTACCTACATTTGTTTTTAAGGCCATATAGCATCAAGCATCAATCAATTATAGCTTGATTATAAACGGTACTACCCTGCTTACAGATATTAGAACACTTTTTTATGCAGAATTTTTTAAATTAAAGGCATACAGAATTAACAATTAACAATTTGCAAGAATTAACTTCGAAATATGGTTCTAATACGAAAATACGGTCCTGTATGTTTCCACAATCTCTAACCATCGATTCATTCCTACCCGTACAAAATTTGACAAGCTAAACTTTCAATAAAGACTTCTTTTCAGAAGATTGAGATATCACACAAAAAAAACTGAATTATACCACATTTTATCCCATGCATTTTTTTTGCATAGATAGCAATGATGGGTATTTGGGATGATGGTTAAGACAAATATAGCTGCATACACACATACATCTATCTATAAGTTTACATAAAATAGTTTCTTTTAAAACTTTTTTCATAAATCACTATTAAAAATTTGGAAGAATTACATAGTTAACTACACTACATAGTTCCTATCAAGTAGTCTTGCGTCCATTTTGTTTTAATTTTTCCTGCTATTTACACATAACAAGATACATCTTTTCTGCTCAACTGGGGAATTGTAGAGATTATAATATAGGAATATAGAAAACATGCCAATGCCAATGCATAATTCTCTTAAATTTTTATATTAAATATCAATTTAGGATACACACACACAAAAAGGTATCCTGGAATGTTCTTTTCAATACCTAGTGCAAGCGGAGCCGCTGGAAAAAAATAGAATATGTTCAAAATCGACAACCAATTTGGAAAAGTCATGAGACTCGCTTTTAGTTTTTTTGCACTTCATTGTTCTATATATAATGTAATTGTAATTTGTAAAGTATCCCTCTGTTCAAGTAATTGCATGAAAAGTACATATAACCGCAGATGAATTTTTGCGATATGCCAGTAAAAAATTCATTTGAATTTTATTGTGTAATATTTAACTGAATAATAGGTAAATAATTATTTATAAATCATAATGTTATTCATTGGATTTCGAACTATTTATTTGCAATACAAAAGTATTACATTTACCGACATTAAAACGCCATTTGATTAAAATGTACATTTAAGTATTTCAAATTCTTAGCCGTTTCTCATATATTTTAAATTATATTAAGAAATTGCTACCAGCTGCCAAACCTATTTAAAAAGAATACGTATTATTTTTAAATATAATCCTATAACTCTACTTGCAAAAAAAAACACCAAAGATTCCTTTTCCCATAGAATATTAATCTAAAAGGCAGAAGTTGTGAATTGTCAAAAGTTTTTAATAAAAATCATTGCAAATAATGTACAAAGCGTTTTTTTTTTTGCTCAAATGCTAGAGTAAATTCACAATGTTTCTCTAAGGACGAAGTTGTCTTCGATTCTGGTCTTCTGTAACAAATTAAGTATGCAATTAGAAATCTGGCGTTGTATTGATAGCTTTACACAAGTTAGTTAATTAACTAATTATATTTTAGTCAATATATAAATTAATAAATAAATGATTTATTCATTAAATACAAAAAGTGCAGATAACTCAAAAATACAGGGTCCGGCAGTTAAAAAACCTCACGGTTTTTAAAATGGATTTAAAATGGATTTAATGAATGTTCAAAGTATTTTATTATTATAGTTTTTATGTTGAAAAGAAAGTGCAAGTTTAAGATGTATACAAAATAATCTGATGTGGCCAGACACACACACACATACACACACACAAACAGAGACTTTTTTTGTACCTTTGTCAAATATGTTCAGGGGACCAAAAAGACATATTACCGCTAAAATCTCAAATTTTTTTTTTGACACGATTACAATACCTTACTATGTATGATAAAGTAACAAAAATGTCATAGGCCTCCGTAGTCAGTAGCTCAGATGGGAGAGCATTGTGCTAGAAACGCAAAGGTCCCTGGTTCAAATCTAGTTGAGGCTGTAATTTTTGATTTATTTAAAATTTGCATCCCGCCTGGATATCACCATCTTCTATACATTGATTATTTCATCATTACGGTAGTCCGTATGATACGGTATGGCAGTATATTCATTTCTAGTTAATGTTGCTTGATAAAATTTTATTTGGATAAAATAAGTATCAGGTTTTGAAAAACCATCATTCATCTATAGTCGAAACGCTCAACTTTAATATCAGTAAACAAAAGTTGTCCGTTTCTCTTCTTTGACACATCAGGAAACACTACTGTTCACCCTAAGTTAGATGGACTTCGTTAGTCAACTTCTATCCTTTTTGATACAATTCATCATTAACATAGTCTTAACTACTATGTTGTAAAACACTGAAACTCACTGTTGGAAACAGAATACCGCTCGGTACAAATTAATTCCATGCATTTTTCACCATTAGCGAATACTTTTATGCAAATGAATTGCGATAGAATTGAATGGGAAAAACAAACGAAAACCTCGCCATGTGGCTAGTGACATTAGCTGAAAGGAATAAAACGACACCGGCCGCCGTCTGGCGTCGAGAGCATGTTGGCAGCACTGCACGCCGGTTGTCCGGAAAAGCCCCTGCACCCAGTTTTCTATACCTTCCCGTAGCCATTTATTTTTACATTTGTTTTTATGATAGACGGCAAAATCGGGCTGCTCGCCGAACCGAGTGTCCCCCGCACTCGAAGAATAACATGGGGTTTTATTAAATTGCCCACCCTTCAGCGTACCCCCGGGAATATTAAGGGAAAATAAAAGAAAACCGGGCTCGAGCTTCTCGGAAAGGAAGAGTGCGGGTAATGAAACGTGGACGAACCACGCGAGATTGCTGTTTTATTAGGATTGTTATTAGAGAGATGAAAGAGGTTTTGGCGAAGCAGGACATTTGATTGGATCTCATTCGACGAACGGACTAGGCCCATTTGCTGTGATTTATTGTTGCCACAAAAATATTACAACACACAATATTTGTCTTCGAGATGATGGCTTACGTATGAATTATTGTACAATACAGAGTGATATTAACAGCTGGGACTCTACTGCACGGTCGCTTTCTACTCACAAAAAGTGTATACAATAAACATATGTCCTAATAAGATTCGTTAGTGTGGGTATTGGGAGTGAGTAAAAACACGAAAAACTTATCACAAATAACCTTAAAAATTTAAACAATGTAATAAAGCATTGAACACCGTTGATTGTCAACGGATATAGATAGTTAGGCATGGGTTAGTTGGGGCCATGACTGTCAGAGGTCCGGGGTTTGAGCAAGATTCATTCACAAAATATAGCGTTTTCGACTTATATATTTATGATAAAATTATGCTCGGACTCGGTGTAGTTCGCATCAAGTCTTGCTCAAACCCCGGCCTTCTGGATGTCATGGCCCCAACTAACCCATGCCTAACTATCTCTATCCGTTGACAATCAACGGTAGAACGGTTTTCGACGATCTTTTACCGATCAATGTCGAGTTTCTCTCCGATTTGAGGTAAACATTTGAGTGTTTGTTAAAACAACGACAGCTTTCCTATTACTTTATTTGTCAAAAAGACAAAGATCGAAAGACATATCGAACAAATATTTGACAACCGATTCGCGTAGGACCTTTTTCGAAGTACATATATGAATCAGAATATGACGACAGAAATTATGAATTGAGTCTATGGTGCCAAAGAAAGTGTTTTGTACATTGTTGGCCTTGCTTTTCTCAAAAACTAGACATCATTCAGAATTTCCGCTTTCTTATAATGTGTTTTCCTTCTACTGTAGCTCCAATGTTGACGTTTTTGTTTACATTAACTAAGGTGGCATTAAGCTTAATTTAAAGCACTTTATTGTGGCAATTTCAATTTAGGAGATAATTGTCATGATGATATTATATTGTCATCATGATATTATATTACAAAGATAATTTTCTAAGATGATTCCGAAGAAGAACTGCTGTATTTAAAATTTGATTTCCAATGCGATTACGATTAGGAATGTATGTATTATTGTTATTGCTCCTTGAATTTGTCTTCTATCTCTTATAACAAGCCATAACGGGGCTGTTAATCATCCGATTAATTATTATTAGTTGAAGTGGAATTCGCACATCCAGCTTATTTTTTGAAAGGTCATGTTAAATTGTCAACTCACAAGTCCACAACACAAGTGTTGAAATGTGACTTTTTTTAGCGGTAATGAGGGAAAATCTGCTCTTTAACTTTATCTCACGATAAAGACAACCCTTTAAAATTGGATTATGAAACTGATTTACCTTAAGTATTTTTGTCATGTTAAATTGTCAACTTACATGTTTTCTGTTTTTCAATTGAATGAAATGATTTTCAAACGGTGTGCCAGATGAACATTTTCGAGAAAGACTCAACTGAAAATTGTAAAATATTTCATAACTCTTAAAGTGCGTAGACGTTTTCGATAGATTTCTTTGCGCTGAATACAAATCCCAACACCAAAGGTTGCTATCACGTAAGGATTTCGAAAAAATTTGGTCAAAGTGTCAACAAATTTAGTTTTGGTAAATAAAAATTTTAATACACTGTGATAAATATATATCCTTAATAATTTTAAATAAGCGATTACGTGGTTGATCGATCACTCGTCACTAAACAACACTCAATCGATAAATTAAACAGTTACGGTAATTCTTTAAGATCGCATACGCATTGATCGTATCAGATGTTATCGATAATATACACACATGTTCTACAGACAGCATGCATATAGCAACAACTACAAATTTTAATTGCTTTGGCCCGTACGGGTCCGTGGGCAGTTGGTAGCATATTTTTTGTAAGAGGTAATTACGCGTGTTCTCTACGGGTCCACCCACGGTAACCCATATCGCGACGGCATTGTGCAGTTTCACTACTAAAAGCCTACGTCTTCGTTGACATAGACATTCCGAGAACCAACTCTTCATTGGAAACCGAGAACAATCATCAACAAGATAAATTCACATAGTAAATACCTATGCTATAATGAACAAAAGCCTTGTTATTTAAATATGTGGCTGCTAAAGCTGCTAACTTTATGTTTCTCTTCGGACTTACATTTTATCCTTATATTTCGAATTAGTCGTAATTATATTATTACCAAATTTTACTGTTCAGTGTTATACCTTCGTATACTTAATCATGTAGCGGAGGGGATAATACACGCTAGAGATGAATAATGACTGGAGGGTAGATTTAGAAGCATACAAGGAGTAATAGAGGGATAGTTGATAACAGTTTTTACATTTTCATTGATTTCTTTAAATAGTTGTTTGCATTCCCCTATTGTTATTAATAGTAACTATAATAATAATTTCACGTCTTTTCACGAAAAGAATGTGGCTTAAATGTTCACGGAACTTGGTATTCTTCTGTGATCATTGATCAAAATTGATCTTTACTCCTTGGGGACAACTGAATTGTTAGTTTCAACCTCCTTTCAAGGAAAATAAGTAACTATATACAGGGTGTCTCACGGAACTGGTACATTAGAAGTTTCTTATGTTCTACTATTTCTGGAAACTTGAAGCTTTGGAATTAGAATTTACTCGATCTGAGCTTATCAGCTAAAATATTCTCAAGTTAACTGTCACGTCCGGTCACCGGAAGTCGGTATCAACTTTGTTATTTTAAATGGAATAATAAAATTTTAATTTTATTTTTTAGTTTGTACGTATGAAAATACATCATTTTTAAAGAGGTTTCCCTATACCTAAATATCACCATTTATGAATTTTTTTGATTTTACTATTTTTTGGCGATTTTCGCTGTGGTCCAAAACTAGAAACATAACCAAATAAGACGATGTTTAGTTCATCATGATATCTTATACAAAATTTGTTCAAAATTTACAACACAATAATTGAATTTTCAAACGTAAAAAACTCATTTTTACTTTATCATACGTAGTATGTAAAGTATTGTAATCCTTCCAAAAAAAATTTTTGAGATTTTAGTGGAAATATGTCTTTTTGGGTCCCCTGAACATTTTTGACCAAGGTAAAAAAAAATGTCTGTGTGTGTGTGTGTGTGTGTGTGTGTGTGTGTGTGTGTGTGTGTGTGTGTGTGTGTGTGTGTGTGTGTGTGTGTGTGTGTGTGTGTGTTTGTGTGTGTGTGTGTGTGTGTGTGTGTGTGTGTGTGTGTGTGTACCCGTTTTTTGTGGCGATGATTCCGGAGAAACTACTAAAGGTATCGGGACGAAACTTCATATTTAGAAGTATCATGGCCAAACTTAGAGCTGAAAGGCTTTCTGTTAAAAATGGTCCAAAGGAACTGGAGGTTTACTCTTAGCATTTTTGAAAGATTTTGTAAATAAGCCGGCATTTCTGGAATTTCGTCGAAATAGTTAAATAATAAATTAAACTAGAGGAAATTCTGAATAATTTATGACTATAACATTTTTTGGTACAATCAATAGTTTAGCTGCATGAGCAAATTCTATTTCATCGAGATCGGTCGTACTGCATTAAAACAAGTAGCCAGGATATGTCAGATTATATGTCAGATGTGATTTTAATGACGGTGTAGATAGTGTCAAACGCTAATGCTTTGACAATACTACAGTCAATACAAGCTGCGTTCGGACATTGCACACTGTTAAGGTGCGTTTTCATTAGTGCTAATGGCAGTGGTAGTAGACGCCATTATAGTATTTCTAATAGATATTGCTAGTGACTCAAGTTTATGTACATGCAAACTAATATGTGTCACCATCACGACATGTGAGAAACACTATAATTTCGTCTGCTACCACCGCCATTACCAACCATTGCCACCAATCGGAACGCACCTTCACACTTTCTACACCCAATAACACGTGTCATTTGGACGGTGTACCCGGTGTCAACGGAGTACAATGTCCGAACGCAGCTTTAAACGGCATATCTGTCTAGTTCTACTAGTTTTATTTTAATGCATAGCCGATCTCGATCAAATAATATCTCATGCAGCTAAACTATTAATTTTATATATAGTATGATAAAGTCATGTGCCTGGCCACATCAGATTTATTTTCAAATGGAACACGTTGTATACCGATACCCCATTCGATAGAACATCGTATTCCCTATCAGTTAATATTAGGGTTCCCTATATCTATCTTTAATAGTTTTTTAATCCATTTTGAATACTCCCATTTAATAATGGTGGACGAAACTAGATGCGAAATTTACAACGAAAATTTAAATAGTGTTCCCCTCAATATTTTACGCGACTACTTTTATCAAATGGACGGTGCACCAGCACATTCTTCGCATGTGGTATCCATTCAACTTAATCAGATGTTTGACGATAGGTGATGGTTCGGAAATAGGGTACCCTGGCGGTGTCCACCAAGCTCACCAGATTTAACACTATTAGACTTTTCTTTCTGTGGTCATGTGAAAAGTCAGGTCTATTCTACACCAGTTAATACTCGAGAAGAATTGACTAACAGATTAGTAGCCGCCATTAATGGACTTCAGCGACAAGAAATCCGAAGAAGACAAAAGTACAGCGAAAAGTTTTAAAATGTTTGGAGCAGAACGGGCAGCATATCGAACAACATAATTAAGTTTTATTTTAAGTTAGATATCCCAAATATATTATTTAATTTTAACAAACGTTTTCATAATTTTTCTGTTTTCCTGCTGTTCCAAAGTTGTTACATTCCTATAAAAATGAACACTAAATCGTTTTCTATTTAGTTGGCATTCTTTTATACTAACAATATCTCAAAAAACTATTAAAGATAGACATAGGGACCCCTAATATTGATTGATAGGGAAGAAGATTTCCTATCGAATGGCGTATCGGTATACAGGATGTTTCATTTGAAAAGAAATAGTTTTTTACGTTTGAAAATTTAATTATTGTGTTGTAAATTTTGAACACCATGTATAAGATATCATGATGAACTAAACATCGTCTTATTTGGTTATGTTTCTAGTTTTGGACCACCAATCATGACACTTCTACTTTCAATAATCACCGAGATATTCAATTTTAAACGTAACAGCGAAAATGACCAAAAAATTTGTAAAATCAAGAAAACTCAAAAATGGTGATATTTAGGTATAGGGAAACATTATCAAAAATGATGCATTTCGATACGTAGAAACCAAAAGTAATATAAAAAGTATATCATTCAATTCAAAATAACAAAGTTGATACCGACTTCCGGTGACCGAACGTGACAGTTAACTGGAGAATATTTTAGCTGAAGAGCTCAGATCGAGTAAATTCTAGTTCCAAAATTTCAAGTTTCTAGAAATAGTAGAACGTAATAGTAGTAACTTCTAATGTACCAGTTCCGTGAGACACCCTGTATACAAAAAATGTTCGTGTCCAAATAATTCGAATTATGGAACTATCGCTGCCTTTGTCAATCAAAAATTTTACGTTCCATGTATTTTATAAAATGCGTCATCTTTGTGTATTCTTTACCACTAGTTCATCTTCAGATGACAAACTTTTATCCATCATATTCAGTATATAAGCAAATCGAACTAAAATATTAACAAAAGCACGCCAAGGTATATTTGTAGTTAGGATTACAGCCGACTTTTGGCGGTAAAGTGCTTATCTCTCGATAAAGCCGACTCTTTAAAATTGGATTATGTAACTGATTTAAAAGTTAAACTTAACATTAAGTACGTACTTAAAGCCACATTAATTTTATTTCATTATGAATCCAGTGTCAACTGCCGGTTCGATGGTAAGTGGGTTTTTATTAAATTGTAAATAGAAATGGAGATAAAAATTGAAAACGAGAAATTTTATTGGCCCTGTACTTGTATGCAACAGAAATATGCTCGTTTCAGTGGAAGATTATGTTGGAGTATTCAAAGCTCATGTCCGGTACTGTTGTTTACTAGGTTGCTAAGGTTTACCAGTAAACCAGTACGTCTGAATGAACCTACACAATGTGGCAAATAAACGCCAATTTTCAAACATATCGTCTGTTGAAAATGAGCTTTGTTAACTGACCATTCACTGACCATATCGATTTATAAATTTTACGTAGCGATTGCAAGTTCTTGATCTGAATTATTGAAGTGGTGCCAACTACCAACTGCGTGCTGGAGGCCCCCCGGCTGGGCCATCCATTTCCGAACTATAACACCCTAACACACAATACGTTCGGAGGGTGCGAAGATATATACCACTGCTGGGGATTGCCAGAAATTCCGATTACCACTCAAGTTAGTTTACTCCAACGTCCGTTCCGACCTAAATATCGGCCGGAAAGCCTTTCGAATGCCTCCAGTAGCAAATATCAAGTGGTACCACACGTGACGCCACGTGGCGCTGGTGCGTTCGAGGGGTTCCATGGTAGGAAATCCGGTGGGAAATAGCCCTCTACCGGTGAATTATGAAACAAACTAGGACGTTATTAATTTCTAGAATTGCCGGTGGGCGCACACACGGTCCTGCAATCACTGTGTCTGGATGGTAGATGGAACGTTAAGGGTGGTCCGTGATATCGTGGTGGGTGTTTGTTTAGTAATTGGAACTAATGCGACAGGCTGGTAATTGGAATTGCAGGCGTTGGTCGTTAATTTGAAGAATTATTAGTTGTGCGGAAGACAGGTAATATATAGGTAGCGCGGTTTCCTCACAAGTGATAAATTAATAGGAACTAAGTTGGTTTTGGTATGGTCAAAACCTACCACAAAAACATGACCAGTTCTGTTTTTGAATAGCTTTTTTAATCGGATTTTTTTGGAGAATATGATTTATTTAAAATCTCTGGTATAGGCTCAGTTAAAGAAAACAGATAAATCAATTAAAACCTCTAGTTAACAGTAGTTATATCACACCAAGAAATTCAACTCTTACGAATTTGTTCTTAATAATTATCACATAACAAACGTTAAGATAAAATAATACAATTCAAATCATGATTTCAAGAATTCATATCAGTCTCTTGCAACAAGCTGATAGTTTACTCTTAAGAACATTTAACAGTTTTTAACCATCTTGTGAAAAATCAATGGAAAATATGACAACGATTATCATTATACCTATCTTATTTGAAAACAATAATCGTTTTATTTAAAATGCAAACAGTTATGCTATTTACGTAATAAACATCCATGACGTATGAATTCTAAAGCTGATAGTTTACGTACTCTTAAGAACATTTAACAGTTTTTATCCATCCTGTGAAAAATCAATGGATAATCTGACGACGGCGGTTATGGACTTTTTAGGGCAACAAAAACCTGTATAAAAATGTCCTAAAGTTTTGAGTTTGAGAAGTTGTACTTTTAATTTGCAGGAAAGACGTTTAGATTCTGTCGTTATTAATAATTAACCTTGTTGTTCTGTTTGTGTTTATGTCATCTGATGATTAATCCCAAAAAGTGAAAAGTCAACAAATTTCGCTGTGTCCGACATAAGGGATGCCTTATGCTGAACAGAAAAGGTCACAGATGGAGATTAAAGCAACTAAAATGTGATGAAAAAACACCGATATGGTCGAATTTACGGTGCCTAGATGTTTTGGAATTTAGATGGTTGATGACAAACCGATAATACTATTAATCCAATTTTAACGGATACAATATTAGGGGCTATATTAATTTGGTGGGTCAATATTCGTTGCTTTCAAAAATTGCTACGTTGCGGTCTGAGACATTATGTCCGACTATTTAATTCAAAATTGAAATCTTTTGCGTAAAAAGTTTCGGCGGAAAGGATATTGTTCTGTTATCGAAAACCACTTAAAATTTACAAAAAATATTTGTGAGATCCTTGAGGGAAGTTCATCAAATGAGAACTTTTGATCTTTTTGAAGAACGAAATCCTAAAAGTACAGAAATGATCTTATCAAAAATGGAACAAGAGCTGGTTATTTTTGATGTTCAGACTTCGGCAATGACAAAGTCGTCGTTAACGATCGCTGACATGATGGGAACCCGGTTTAAGATTGTGTATAAAATAGAAGATTGATTTTCAATTAGAGTAAAATATCAATTAATTTTTGCTGCATTATATTATAGTTTAAATACTTTGAAGTCACTCTTAGGAGTCTTTTGGTTGATATATGTATACTATAGCCCAAAAGAAAGAACATTCGAAAACAGAGTTTAATTGCAACTTTTTAAAGATTAAGGCGCCAGAGTTTACCCATTATATGACCTTTTATATTATGTATCGCTAAGCCCACACAGTAATTTCAGCAAGGGATTACCCATGGACGCAGCAAGACAGGAAGCGGATTTTCTTACGAGTCGGGGCTTCCAGCGTTAGTGGACCCATAAATTACTTTGTCCATTCGGGGGGCTTCTGGCCCAATCATGCGCCTCCCCATTCGTAATTAAGGGCCTAGGATCCGGCGACACTTTACCAAAGACTTTGTAAGTTTCCTTTACCGCGAAACTTTCAAAGTATACTTTACTCCATGGAAAAAGTTCGGTAAGTAATTAATACAATGTACCTAATGAAAGTGGTAGCTTACTGAAAGTAACAGTGATCAATGCGGATATTCTTGTGTAATTTGTTAAGTTGAAGTTGTCTGGGGTAATTGACTATGGGGGCATACGTACTTTTCCAGGAGATTAGAAAGGGCAGCTTGGCAGTAGTATATATAGCTTATCCAAGGAATGGATTTGATCCAGTTTCCAAAATTTACATACAACTTAGGGAGGTCCTTGGAATAACAATAGTTTCATATATTTTTTATTTTTAAGTAAAATTCACTGGAGGGTAAAACAGTTGCTCAGTGAAATGAAAATAAACAAACGTCCAGTTGCTATTCAAACTATGGTAGGCACTAGGGTATCCAATGTCGGGATCCCGACAAATAATGAGCTTTTTCGGGATCCCGGGATTATAAATCTAAAGCTGGGAGTCCCAAAAAAGTTAAATCTAAATTATTTTCATATTTTTTGTTAGACCAACATGTTGCTATACTGCTGTCCAACGGTATAACGCCGTATGTACATACAAAAAATCGCTACAATTTTTCTGTTTCAATGCAAAAATCACGCACATTTTTTTACATTTTAAAGAATTTACATTAGTCTACCAAGTTACCTAACTATTTGTACGTAAAGCAGGCTAATTTGTTTTAACTATTAAAGTCATATTTAAGAGAAAACAGAAAATATTTCAATCAATGTCATTTTTGTACATACGGCACTTTAGCATTGGAGGTAGCGTTGCCAACATGGTCATTTTGACCCGGAGACTTCGGGTTTGGCGACCATTCTCCGGGCTACGGGTTTTCAGTCAAATTCTCCGGGTTAACTAAAAGTAATCATCGATCATTTGAGAAACTGTAGCGACTCCTAAATATTTTTTAAAAATTATGAAAATACATGTGAGAAACTTTGAAAGAAGCATTTTTAGATTTTGTCACATGTCTAGTGAATACAGTAGGAATTCTGTAGCGGTACGACGAACGCAGAAGATTGTATCCTGCTTCGATGATCATAGACTGAGACAAATCTAATATCAAAAATGGCTTTCAAAAAGACGGGTATTATTTAAAGGTAGGAATTTTGCTTGTTAGAAATCAACATTCAGTATCGATAAATTCATTAACAAAATATGTTTAGAACTTTCCTTGACTATTTTAATATGTATGTTGTTCAGATGATTAGAAATGTCCAAACAATATGATGGAGTTTGTCCAAGGCAGTTCACAGAATAGTATGATGGTCTGCCATAGAACAGTAATTGTTAAATCATGGAGATGACGACAGCGATACCTTTATTTGAAAATTTTAGTATTAGTTACACTAAATATTTACAAAGACTGAGAGATATAGTTATCATTTTTGACTTGAGATACATTTATTATGGGAGTTTATACAAAACGCCAACATTGTCGGAATAAAATGAAAATTTAAAATTAGTTAGGGAACGGGTAGATAATTATTTGAAGCAAAAGCACATGATTCCTTAAAAAGATTCTCACAGTACATACAAATTATGCTTGGTTTTGGTGGTAATATTGGTATTTTGTCTCATGTTGATTGTGTAAAAGATTCGTAGACATTAATTGAAATAAATTAATTTACTTAGTAATTAGCTTCTAGATCTCATCCTTTTCTACACTACCTATATCCAAATTTCACATTTTTGTGGCGGCTGTTATTAATTTAAACTTATGTTCCATAATATAATTATTTTTCTCCGGGTCAGCATAGGCGCAATGTTGGCAACCCTAATTGGAGGGCAGTATAATAGGAGGAACAGATTTTGCAAAAAGTAGATATAATTCAATATGGAGGCAAACATGAACCTTTTCAGCTTGCTTGTCTTTTTGGTTACCTCAACAAAAAGTACAGGCTGTATTTAAAACAGAAACAAAAACACATAAACGTAAAAAATAACAAAAAATTTTAGCGAATATCTCTACTTGTATTCAATGATGTACTACAGATTATAAAAGATTATAAAATTAGTAAAAAAAAAAATATTTGCTATTAATCGTTTTGAATCTTTCGATGGTTCAGTGCAATCGAACGAGAAATGGCATTTCTTGTTCCGATTTTCAAGTTTCTTCGAAGGATTTTACCTTAAACTAAAAAACGAAATATTTAGGTACATTACTTCAACGCACAATTATTATTTACCATTTTTAGTGGAGAAGTAAGGTAAAATTTAAAAACGTTGATTAAGTTTCGGGGTATAAAAGATAATATCCAATCAAGTATATTCTAGGCGTTTCTTATTGACTGGATTTGGTAACTTTTGGCATCCCATGCGTTTTGATCCGGCAATTTTTGCTCTTTTTCATAAATTCCGGGACCCCGCGATTACAGAATCATTAATCCCGAACGCGGGGTTTCGTGATCAAGTTGAAGTTTTGAATTTCGAAAAAAAAAACGTTTTTTTGATACACCCTAGTTTACACCTAAAATGTCTTTGTATAGTAAGAGGAGTAAATTTTACCACACTAGCGAGTGAGTAATTGTTGGATTGATAATTTTGCGTTACGCACTAATTATGAATTATTGATGATAAAAATTACTCAAAACAAACTTTTTAGGTACGTATGTACAACTTGATGCAAACATAACACAATTATGTTGTGTACATTTATAAACCAGTAAGAGTAACCAGACGTATTTGGAAAACAATAGGAATCTACACCTTTATTTGTGTAAACGAGGAATTGTCTCCATAGATGTCTCCTCAGATACGTCCATAATTAATGAATATAGTTGTAAGTCGTAGATAATAGTATATTATTTGACGAGCACATAATTAAACATGCGAGCGAATTATATCCGTTATGTGCGAGTCAAAAACGACGTTTTATCTACGACTCATAAATTCCATTACATATAAAATATTTTAAATGTATTTTTCAATGATAGCGAGACGAATTGTCATATAACTGCCAACCGCGTGCGTATTGACAGACTTGAGAGTACTTTCGTATAAAGATGACAGTTCCTTCGAATAATGAAGTCATTATTCGAACGAACTGTCACTATTATTCAAAGCTACTGTCATCATAATCATCGGTGTGTATCATCGTTGATTGTCAACGGATATAGATAGTTAGGCATGAGTTAGTTGGAGCCATGACATCCAGAGTGCCGGGGTTTGAGGAAGATTTCATTCACAAATTATAGGGCTTTCGACTTATATATTTATTATATATTTATGCTCGGACTCGGTGCAGTTCGCACCGAGTGCGTGCATAATAATGTATAAGTCGAAAACGCTATAATTTGTAAATGAATCTTGCTCAAACCCCGGCCCTCTGGATGTCATGGCCCCAACTAACCCATGCCTAATAATTACGATATACGATCATATACAAAACATTTGCTCAAGCTTTCATTAATGTAAAATTCTAATGACACGCTGAAGTTCGTGAAATCCGCTTAAATGACATGAGAAAAAATATAATAAACGACTATATCGTACCACCTGTGTATGTTGCTACTTATCGTTAACAAGTTTCACGTCTGTGGTGTGTAGCGGACAATACGTGGTCTTTTGTTTTATGAAATGTTTGGATTACGTCGTTTTGTTGACACATCTACTGCTAGAAGCTACAAGGTCATCCATATCACCTTTACATTCATAAAGTGGACATTACAATAAATGTATTATGGAAGAGCAAACATCACCATCAGTATGGCTACGTTATATTCAAACTAATAATAATTGTAATGATGTACATACCTTACTCTTGATGGTTCGGTTTCTATTCAACAATCATGTTGTCCGTTTGCAAGCCACCCCTGGAAAAGAAAAAAAAACTTTTACAACATACATTCGAAAAATTTCACTTAACAAAAATATTTTCAAATCGTTTCCCAATTCATAGCTTCAGTATTGCCATCTGACCGGGTTTGACAAAGCCCAAAAATGTCCGGGCTTTTCAAAATAATTGTCAATAAATACATATTAAAATTACATGTGCAAGGCGTACATGTGACACTTTGCCTCTAGATGTACGCAATGCAAAGGCCTTTTTATATAAAATCACGAAACAAATTCTACATGGGTTCTCAAAAAATTGCTTAACGTTCATTGTTATTGTCTACATAATATTATGTAGGCCAACAATTATAGCAGCGTTTAATATATCACATTATTTGTATCAACTTTATACAGTTCTCTATTACTTTAGCCACCCCGTGGACAAATTTCTACACTCTGGGGTCACATACTTTTTGTTTTATCGTCAATTTCTTTCTTCAAATGTACCGTATAATATTTTGGTCCACTCAATGCTATAATTAGGGTCGAATTTAGGATAATTTTGGGTCCATTTAATGGTATAACTAATCGAGTGTCAATCGTAATAACTATACGTAGTCTAATAAAAAGCACAACTATCCAGAAACAAATAGATAAGTCCCAAATTCAACAAAATTTCCGTGCAATAAGCAGATATTAACTTGAGATACTTTTCGAAAAGTACAAAGTAAAGAAAAAGAACGTTTTTCTACGAGATAATCTAGAAACGAAATGTCAATTTACAATGCGCAAAGATTTTTTACTAATCTGGGGCCAGTTTTACCAAGCAATTTGTCACTTTTCCCTTTGCAATTTTTCAAAAGCGTGTTTCATAAATAATATTATCCAATAAATAACTGATGAACTGCATTTTTATAGGCGACAACTATAAAAATGCATCTACATACATGATGAAAGTGATACCTAATGAAGGACTTCCTGGAAGAAATTTTACACAAAAAATGTCACGGTATGTCATGCCAATTTTTTAAAGTTTGGTGGCCATTTCCACAAGCTGCAGTTCTATGTGGCAGTACCTATGGACTAATAGAATGGGTAATTCCTCAACAAAGTAGATATCCAAATGATTCGGTTGAACTATGTTTCAACTACGTTCACAAGCAAACAAAATAGTTTTGGTATTGGAAGCAAAGCGTAAATGGTGCAGTTCGCTACTTAAAGTTATAGTTAACTGTAGTGTATAAAGTGGTCCGATCAGATGCATTTGTTATTATTTCTTTCTGTATTAATACAGTTGACAACGCAACACTTATTGTGTCCCATTATTATAATTTATACAAACGATCTGTTATGAGTTTTGATAGATCGGAACAAAACATAATGCGCCGTGCACTACTGCACATAGTGTTGGCCGGTATTTCTCCGCTACGGGCGCTTAGATCGTTTCGAAACTCCTTTCCACGGGGTATGCACAAGGCCAATATTAAAGAAAAAACGATGTCCGTGCCTCAATCATTTACTATTACTATTATTATTGTTTACTATCTCCGCAGCGTGCAACTCTCGTTGAACCTGTTCTTTGTTCTGCTAAACTGCTTGTGATAACAAGGAACTAAAATGTAAAAAAATATTTAGAAATTAATTAAGGCAATAAAAAAATTTTTTACCAGAAAGGGTTTCTTTCTCTACAACTTCTTCTTCAAATTATTCTTTATGAAACAAACAATTATGTAAATTTGCAAAGTAGTTAGTTGACTGTTGTTATTGTTACTAAGGGCCTTATTCTCTAAAAATCGCGCAACAGAATGTTATATAACAGAATTTTAAATAACATCGAAATCTAACAGAGAATTTAACAGAGCAACGCGTGAAAGCGATTCTCTATCGACCTCTGTAATTTCCGCCACTGCTCACCGAATTATTCGGACGTATCCGCAACTGCGGCTGTCACTGTTGTTGTCGAACGTCAAAATAACCAACCATATGGCAACAACCTTGTGTACAATACTTATACTTACGATTTGTATACGGTTCTCTGATAGATACAAAGCGAAAGCGCCTGACAAAAAAACTTATGCAGTCAATACGAGGAGTATTTGACAGTAATGGAGACGGATGCAGTTTTTCGAACGGTCACAATAAACCTGAATATTGACCCAAAATATTTGAATAAGAAGTGGGAAGAATTGGCCGAAAAACTAAACGCAGTCACAAATCACAAATCTAAAATTTAAAAGAACATTTCTTATTAGTATTATTACATATTTTTACTTTATCATACATAGTATGAAACTATTAAAAAATTTTGAGATTTTAGCAGAAATATGTCTTATTGGAGAAAGGTATTTGTCGGGCAATTCCGTCATACGAAGATCGAAGAAGCAACCGTATACACGTGTTTCGGACTATTAGTCCTCATCAGTACGGTATAGCCAAGGAGCAGGATGGACACTCACTAAATTGCCTATATACTCCCTGTGGGGAACCATTTGAATGTTTTTCCATTGAGTGTCTTTCCTGCTCCTTGGCTATACCGTACTGATGAGGACTAATAGTCCGAAACACGTGTATACGGTTGCTTCTTTCGATCTTCGTATGACGGAATTGCCCGACAAATACCTTTCTCCTTTATATCTTACCGTCGATTAACCAGCTTTCCTTTTATGTCTTATTGGGTCTCCTGAACATTTTTGACAAGGTACAAAAAAAGTCTGTGTGTGTGCGTGCGTGCGTGCGTACGTGCGTGCGTGCGTGCGTGCGTGCGTGCGTGTTTCAGGACGAAACTTCATGTTTAGAAGTTTCATGACCAAACTTAAGAGCTGAAGAGGTTTTTGTTCAAAAGAATTCAAAGGAACGTCCTCTAAGCATTTTTCAAGGATTTTGCAAATGAGCCGCCATTTCCGAAATTTCGTCAAAATAGTTTCGATTAACATTTTATAAAATTATAATTTGGTATGGCGAAAGGATTTTGGGTGTCCGATAGCTTTTTCGTTTAATTCTCATATAATTTCTTCAATAAAAATATAAAATGATCTTCAATAAGTACACATTTTTGTTGTACCTTATTATGTACGATCTACCCACTATTTCTTTTAAATGTAATTGTAGTTAATTAGGTAATATCTCATGAATATTAACCAGCAGTTTGTATATAATATTGTACTCACAAGTGCATATCGCAGGTACTTACCTATACACTTACTTCTCTTAAAAATAAATAAATAAAAATAGGGATTCTGTGGTAATCCACAGAATTTTTGGTATTTTTTATTCCGAATATTCCTTCATTATCAACAATACTTCTGTATCACACTCCTACATTTGTACACATTTTGACAAATGTATACATCACATAACCCCAAACCGCCAACTACTGTTAGATAAAGGCGACAGTTTTGACGCTGTTACTGTATAGAGCTTTTATAGAGGTATTACAGACAGCTGTTGTTAACATTGGCTTACGGAATACCAATTTCATAACAGTCTATAATTTAATAGCGCAACAGCGTCGTAATAGAATATAAAGCGTAACAGAGGCTTAGAGAATAAGGCCATAAAACTACATTATTGCATACAGTAAAACTGTAAAATAATATCATGTCTCATCAATTTATGTCAAAATTTACTTAAATTGTGATACAAGTCACTTACAAAAATTTAAAAAAATTTACGGAGTTACAATATACTCATCGCTACGCTCGTCGTGCCCAAAACAACTCGTGCGCCAATTTTAGTCTTATAAAACTTCTATTATAATATACTATTAAATAAATCGAGGGCCCATCGCGCTATACTTGCCAGGCATTGGATATTAGTCACAATGTCGTATCTGTATGAGCACAGGTGTTACCGTTCTTGTCATTTTATGTAACTGTCAGTCGCATGGGTCGTTCGTTTTGTCGACATTGTTGTAGTTTATACGACTGTTATACTCTTGTTTTCACGTTTCGTCTGTTATGGTTTGTCTCATTTTAGTGTAATGACTGTAAAAAACAAAACTGGTTTTGAAGCAACTTCTAAAATAGTTTGATTTGTAACCTTGTCGAGGATCCAAAACTCGAATAACAATTTATATGTTTTAATAATAATAATAATCTATTTATTATTACATTGACATCAAAGTAAAGTTATTGGGTATTACTACATATTTAATTAAAAATTAAATTAAAATTGATGTGAATTATTACGCATTACCCATATATCACACACATGGAAGTGCTTGTAAAATAACAGTGTCAATGACAATTTAAAAACACAATTAAGACTGATTCACGCAAGGCCAAAAACTCTTCCTACTATTATTATCGATCCCTTAATATGTACTGTAGCGCATAAATTGTATATAAACGTTAACTTCACATGGTATAATATATTCTGATAATATACTATCACAAAGTTGATCTCTTCTGGCTGTAGCACCGCCAAAATGATTCACTTTTTCAGCGTACACATGACGAGAATTAGGGCGATTGCTTTAACATCTTATCTACTTCTTTCCCAAACTACAAGCAAGTGTACATGACAGCTTGCCATGAACAAGATTTATATTCTAATAAAATACGGAAAATCTTCTAAATCGATATAGGCAATTTTTCTTATCTATATGCTTCGCGGTATCTCTCCATTCCACTACTCCAAACTTTTCGAAAGCGAACAGAAGGCACTGTTGATGCTGGAGCCTGTAACAGCGACAGGAGTTGTACTGTGGCATCCAGATAGGGCGTTCTCTGGTAAATTATGTCTTTATTAAACAGTCTTTAACTCGTCTTGTCGGAGCCTATATTCGGAACACAATGAACATTTCAGTACGATTATGGCGCGGCAGCGTTTATTCTTACTTCCTCGAACATGGCAACGATTCCCTTTTTCAAACTGTGCCGCGCTGTTTACCTGAATCGCGTATGCGCTTTTTGAATTGCAATTATCGGATTAGAGGTCGGTTTAACGCGTGCTAGTTATGTGTTCAGTCAGATAGCAAAAATCTCAACAACGTATTCTTTACTTACAGCAGCACTAATATGTTTAAAATGGTTTTGTTTTAACACATTTGCTTGTGTTATTCTATGCAACGCCGTGCCCCCAAACGCTTAAATTCTATTGGATGCATAAAGAATGGTCAGTTAGTTATGTACTTATAGGATAAGGTGGGGTAATTGTAAACAATTTCAAATAATCTTTAGACCACCGTTGCTGAATGTTTCTACTCTTGTGGAATATTTGAAATTGGGGTAAAACCAGGGGAAACCACAATAAAAATATATTACACAAGGTTTACTTTTATTCCACACTTTTGTGGTAAGTCAGTGTCAAAAATGAGTAAAAACCTTAAACGAAGAGAACATTTTTTAAGCAACTTCGCTGTATCATGTACCCAGCAACTTGACTGTAAAGGTACGCAGTTCAACTGTAAAAGAACATTTCTTCTGTGAAATTACCATACACTTCCTGTGAAATTTCAAACATATCCTGTAAAATTACTGTGATAATGATCTAATTTCACAGGAACCACTCCACAGTACAGGGACGTATTTTAAAATAATACATCAAGAGCTAGTATCAAATAACCAGCGATGTTGCAAATAATTGAAATTGTTCTTTTACAGAATTTTGCTAGAATTTAGTTTAAATTTATAGTATTAACGTTATTTTCACAGCATATCCAGTTTTGCCTAGAATTCTAAATCAGTTTGTATATTTCTTGATTTTCTATTAATGGTATGACACAATTTTCATAGGAGCTTAGAACTTGTTTGGGGGATACGCTAAATAATAATCTTATCTGGTATGTGAGATTGATTATGATGAAACCAGAGCTGTGGAGTGTGGAGTCGGAGTCGGAGATCAGACAAATTTGTGTGTTTTCAAATTTCCATGTTTAAATAATGTAGAAAAAGACATGCGAGATGGCCGTTGCATCAACAGATAGTAAACAATTAACTAAACATATTATTAGGTCTTTTAGAAAGTACCTACCTACATATGTAAATATAATTAAACTACAAAACACACGGTGGTGAATGATGATTAGTAAATTATTATTGTGAGTCGCTTGCCGCGTTGTTGGAAATTGGAAATAAACTATATATGCATAGTTTATTTCCAATTTCCAACAACCAACTTCAATGTGCTGATCATGATAGCTAGATCATCTACCAATAAAAAATCGTACTTCGATGCATACTTAGACGAATTAGAACTTTCCAAAGTGTAGCGACAACGTGTGGTTTTCCTTATTCATCAAAATTAAGAGGATTTGCTCGTATTCGTTCGGCCACAGAAAAAAGCTGAACAATTCATTAAATAATGCAAAAAGTATTTTAATGATTTTTCTTTGTAATTTTAAAAAGAAAAAAGTAGTTTTTTACAGCTTTTGTACCAGAAGAAACAGTGTGATGGTTTCACAGTCACATCAACTCTCAACTTTTTACTTTAGCATACGCAGTATGTAAAGTATTGTAATCATGCCAAAAAAACTTTTTGAGATTTTAGCGGAAATATGTCTTTTTGGGTCCCCTGAACATTTTTGACCAAGGTACAAAAAAAATGTCTGTGTGTGTGTGTGTGTGTGTATGTGTGTGTACCCGTTTTTTTGTGGCGACGATTCCGGAGAAACTACTAAAGGTATCGGGACAAAACTTCATATTTAGAAGTTTCATGACCAAACTTAGAGCTGAAAAGCTTTCTGTTAAAGAGGGTCCAAAGGAACTAGAGGTTTAGTCTTAGCATTTTTTGAAAGATTTTGCAAATAAGCCGCCATTTCTGGAATTTCATCGAAATAGTTAAATAATAAATTAAAGATGAGGAAATTCTGAATAATTTATCACTATGACAATTTTTGGTACAATCAATAGTTTAGCTGCATGAGCAAATTCTATTTCTACGAGATCGGTCGTACTGCATGAAAACTAGTAGCCAGGATTTGTCAGATTTTTTGATTCTAATGACAGTAGGTAGTCTTGGTGTCGAACGCTAATGTTTTGACAACAACTTCTGTCAATATAAGCTGCGTTCGCATATTGCATTATACTTTTTACACCCAATAACACGTAAGTGTCATTTGGACGGTGTACCTGGTGTCAACGGAGTACAATATCCGAATGCAGCTTTAATCGACATATCTGTCTAGTTCTAGTAGTTTTATTTTAATGCAGACATGGCCGATCTCGATCAATAGAGTCTCATGCAGCTAAACTATTAATTTTATAGATAGTATGATAAAGTCATGTGCCTGGCCACATCAGACTTTTTTTTAATTTTTATTCGCCCCAATATCTGAATGTTTGTAAAAGATACAGCTTTACTAGTAAAATTTTGCAATTTTAGCTTTAATGTTTGATAACTTTAATCCTTTCACCGAAATTGATTCTTTTTTTTCGGCACATCAACACATTTATTAAAAGTATCACATCCCTTTGTATATAACAAAATGTGTAGACATTTTAAATGGTTACTGAGATTTTGAAATAGGACCAGTTATTTAAGTTGAATTTAGCAATATCCATGTATGCAAGTCATACTCGTTGCAGCCAGAATTGTGACGTCATTGCCACTAACAGAAGTAAGAGTTGAGATTATTTTCAACTTATTTTGTACTTAATTTTGTATTCATTGTAATGAATTTTACTTTGTACTACCTATATTATATTAAAGATAGAAAATCGGTTAAATTTACAAACTAGTTCAGATTTATGTGTTCTCTAATGAGAAAACATTAGAGAAATATTTTGAAAAATTAAAAAGCGTCGTTTTTATGTCAGTTTAATTCTTCTTCGCCACTAAATTCGCTCGAAACAAACCAAATTTTGCTAGAGTGGGAGTTGGAGTCGGAGTAGGAGTCGGGGTACGAAAATTATCTGGATTCGCAGTCGGAGACGGAGTCGAAAGTTCTTTACCGACTCCACAGCCCTGGTTGAAATCCACAACCTGCAGTTCTGCTCTGTTCCTAAAGTCAAGTTCCCAGGTTGAGCAGCAGATTCAAGTTATAGGTACATTTGTGTCACCAATTTTCGGTGGAACGGAAGAAATATTGAAAACAATTTTTTTTTATTTGACCAATAATTCTGCCAGGCGCTATTGTTTTCTAATGATTATTTGTTTTAAATAATGTTATCACTTGAAGTCAACTTACTATGTGCCCATTATCCGGTTACCTGCACTGGGAGTTGTTATTATCTTTCGCGGAACCCCTGACGATATCTCGCGGAACCACAGGTTTTCCGATTGAGAAACGCTTTGTTCACGTTAAGAACATAGTGGTGGGCGGGACGACATGACCCTGATTTACGCAGGAGCAAAGGCAATAAATAGCGCCAAATTGTAAGTTTAATACCAAATTCTTCAATTTTATGTCATGACATATGATTCAAAATTGAAATCACCTAATCCTTGGTTATTTGACATACAATTACTTTATATAAAAGTACGTACCAAACAAACAACGTTAAAAATTGTATCCATTTATTTCCATGATATGTTATTTAGATGATAAACAAAGAATAATTTTAAAACATTGAAAGATGTAAGTTTGGGAGAGAGTTAAATAGAGGGTTTTCAGAATCGAGATATTATGTCAATAATGATTAATATTCTATCTCTGTATCTTCGCTTACATAAACTTATATTGGGGTGCGTGATATGCGCGTTTAACAGTGACACAATGTGAAATATATCGCTTTTATCATACAAATATGTTTATGTACACACAAATTAGATCAAGGTTCCACCATGCATCACAATAATCCGTGAATCCAGCTTAAAATATTGCAAAAAAATACAAAGACAACAATGATCAAGTCGCACGAGTTATTTTTTAATTTTAGTTTATTAGATTATGTTATACGAATTGTCAATTTGTAATATTTGAAGAGACTGGAAAACACTAGAATGCAAATGACGCCGACAGGTACAAAATTGATACGACATTTCAGATTTCTTGCGATATTTTTTATACCAACGTAAGTTCTAAGTATGTCTTTGAAATGATCTGCTTTTGCTGATCTGAACTTGGTGCAACTTTCAGCCAATCACATGTAGCAAAATATATCCCATCTTTTCCAATGCTATATTCTTAGCGTGAACACTTGAACAGACCATAGACAGCAAGTATAATGCCTGTATTACGATTATTTTTTATGTTTTAATTGTCTCTTTTTCGTTTTATTTAAATGTCAGACCATAAAATGATTCCGCTACAGTTAACATAATTAACAGATCTACCCAAATCAGTAAGAACTAGTAAGAAAATTATCTTCAGCCAGGCTGAAGTTAAAATACCCCCAGCGTAAATATTAAAAAAAGCAAATGACCACCAAATGACCGATTTTCCCCATTCACGAACTTGTCCTTACTTTTTTTAAAGAAATAAGCTTGTATACCAAATTTCAAATCAATTACTTCAAAATTACAACAGTTATCGTGTACGCATACAGACGGACAGACGGGTAGACGGACAGACGGGCAGACGGGCAGACGGGCAAACGGATAGACGGACAGATGGACAGACAGGCGGACATAGCTAAATCGATTCAGTTTTCAATGCTGATCAAAAATATATATATATACAAGTCTATACCTGCCACGCTTCCTTAAGGGTGTCACAAATGTTGTGACAAACTCAATATACCCTACCACAGTAAATGTGGGGGTATAAAAGTGTGAAATTGTCATTTTAAAAGAAATGTCCATGAAGTCATAAGTCAGTAACAACTAAAAATTAAATTTTACACGGAAATCTGTATTTTAGTAGAAATTAAAAATGTACGTGTTCGAAGTTTTTGTTTAATAAACCATCTCAGATATTTTCTTATGTTTCCATACTTTACGCGTCACTGTATGCAGAGGTAGCGTTGCCTATATTGGGCCCATTGTTGCACCGTTAATTTAGATCAAATGAAGATATGGGCAATAACTACTGAATATTGGTTTTAAATTTATTATAATCATTGATATTACTTACATTTACTTCTAATTTATTATCGGAAATGTGTTGATCCATAACATGCTTTGTTCGCCATACTTGGCCGGTGTCATTTTGAAAAAAATGTTAAACGTTAAACCTAGAATTAGTTTTGGTATCATGTATACACATGTATGCAATTATTTACAAAGTTTAGCGGTGTTTCCTTTATGTTTATGTAAACAATCATTCATTCACTCCAGACGAGTCGCGGTACAAATGTATCCTCTATTATTAGACGTATTCTATGTAAATCCATAAACATATGCGCTGGAAATGTTTATGCCTTCATGGACGTCTGCTCACAAGACTAGTCTGAATTTCTATTTACATTTCTGGCCATTCACACTTTCACTCCGTTCAATGCTTCGAGAAAACAATTCATCGATTAGAACCGATCTTGCCTGCATTTAGATTGATATGTTTGATATGTTCAATTTCATAAACAATAGCTATGACTTAATTTTCTGGACTTTTTTGCCAACGTGATCTTTCTTTAAAATAATTGTCAAGCCCTTCAATACAGCCGACACAATAATTCCTGACGTAACTTGGCGTAACTTTTCGAAATACGATCTTAATTAAATCTGGAAATACTTCGATTTTCCCGGGATGCCACCTGCGACTGAAAAAGTAATTCGATTTCTAAAAGGGCTCCAACGATCCGTTTTGCATCTTAAATCTAACCTATAAATTTGTGGTTTAGGTGACTGCCAAAGTCAAATTATTACGGTTACTGCATAATGCTGGATAGCGACTATAAATGACTAAATTTGTTTTGTTATAATTGGTTAATTAGCAAGATTTATTACGATTTATATTGGCATTTCTCAATTTATAAATAAAAAATGTATCAAAATGTGTCAACTAACGTCAAATAAAATTAAGTTGTCATTATCAGTAATATAACTTTCAAAACTAAAACTACTTTAAAAATCTAACCTCACACAAAGGGTTTGTCGTCAATTCCTGAGGTACAAATCCACTACATTTATTTCAATCGTGTTCACCACCACCCGGTATTAATTATTCATATCATGGCTCCTGTAAGCTTCTAATATGCAGATGGCAGTAATTTCTTTGTGTGTTATTCTGTGTAATAATGGAGATGGTAATTTAAACCAGGTAAAGTGCGCTAAGAAAATGCAAATGTAATTAACTTCATAATGTGTGGGGGTCTCTCCACAGCAGTCAAAATTTGATGTACGTACTTAGTTCATTCTAAAGAGCCGCGCAGCTCATCTGCATGAACCCATTAAAGTGCATCTACTAAAACTTTGAGTTTATTCTAAAAGAAATTTATTAACGTAGAATTTAGTTACAGATTAAATTGGTGGATGAAATAACGTTAAACACTATTTTACATCTACAATAATAAATAATATTGAAAAACAGGAAACAAAGTATAGAAAGCCGTACCGTCAAGGAAATTGTTGGTCTCTAATTTAATGATCACGAAGAATATCATATAAATGTGGTAAAACCGAGCATACTGTTATAAAATTGATCATATTAAGTATTATAGTTTTAGTCGACCTATTTCCAAAAGTTGTGGTAGGGAATTCAATCCCGCACCAAAACCTCAATCCCGCAAATCCGCGGGATTATAGCCATCAATCCAATTCAATTTATTTCCACAAATAACAACAAGTTACTACAGAAAGTCACAGACAACCAAAGAAAAATATATATATGCAGCCCACATACATGTTCCTACAAATATATATACATATACAAATTACATTATACAAATTCAAAAATCCAACAAAAGACAGCAAACGACGGAGCCGTTCAAAGTTCCCTGCTGTACAGTGCAAACTCATCAACTGAGTAGAAAGCCTCTTTCACGAGCAAAATTTTCAGTTGACGTTTAAATTTACCATCGGCAAGTCGCGTAGCGATGGATTAAGAGCATTATAAAACTTTATTCCTTGATAAACCGATGACTGTTGTGAAACTTGTAATCTGTGTAAAGGAATCTGCAAATCCGACACATTTCTGGTCATGTAGCTATGTCAGACAAGTTTAATTTAATGTGCATTAAAGTTGAAAAAATATAAAGGCACGGAATGGTTAAGACTCCGAAGTTCCTAAATAAAAGCTTACAGTGTCCCTATCCTCCACATTTGCCAGCACCCGCATCGCTCTCTTTTGCAGTACAAAAACGCTACGTGCACAACTCGTGCAACCCCATAAAATAATCGAATAGTTGACAGTACTTTGGAACAAAGCATAATACAAGGTTAGAGCAGATTCAACATTAACTATTTCCGCAATCTTCCTAATTTGATAGGTAATAGTGTTAAGTCTTTTGCAGAGAAAGTCAATATGGTGTTTCCAATTTAAACCGGGGTATATATAGACACCCAGCAACTGATAGTTCCAAACACAAGATGGCAAGAGGTCATAGAATCTAGCAGACAAAGATCAAAGGTGCCGCCGAGAGTCGCCGTTTTGCTTATAGTATTCTGTAGTTTCGTTACTCAGTTTGAATGTATCGGTCGGTCATATTTGATGAAAAGGAACGAATCCAGGGCATTGATTCCAGGGTCGAACCGACTTGGCACGAGTCCGTAAGTTATGATGAGTAATGAGTAATTTATTGCTTTCTGCGGCGCTATGAAAGACATTTGCGCTTTTATCGCCGAATGCGGAAATTTGATATCGAGTCCCGCAAATCCCGCGAATCCAGCAGAGCAAATCCTGCAACGTTGCTCCCGGGAAATCCCTGCGGGATCCCGCAATTGCGTGATCTAGTATTTGCGGGATTGGATTCCCTGGTTGCGACACTGATTATTTCTGTCAGCATTTACTGTTTCGTTCTATTTGTTCTAGCACATTCCCCACGCATAATATCTTGTCGAGCCTTGTCCTTTTGGGGTGGTGCGATGATTTTTGATAATGCCTTTGTTTTGCGATAAAGTGTACGTGTTCCTTTACAAACCATTAAATTACATTGTGTCTTTCCTCTGTTCATACAACAATGTGCCCATACCATGTATTACACGTCTCAACTTTATGAATAATTTGTAAATAAATGAAAACAAATAATGATACCTAACTTAGTTTACTATTTTATCTACGACTTACATATAATAAGTTCATTGCATACGTATCTATGACTATATAATCCCCATCATGATACACGCCAATGATCATAATGTGACTAGCGTTGTATAACAATGACAGTTCGTTCAAATAATGACTTCATCATTATACTACGCTAGTGGCAAAGTCTGTCAAAACCTACGTGGATGACCGTTATGTGACAGTTCGCCTCGCCATCATTGACAAATACATTTAAAATATTTGATATAAAATAGAATTTGTGAGTCGTAGATAAAACGTCGTATTTGACTCGCACACAACGCATATAAATCTCTCGCATGTTTACACACTCGCCTACGGCTCGTGTAGAAACTTCATGCTCGAGATTTATAGCCTTAGTTATGTGCTCGTCAAATAATATACTATCATATTGTAGGTACACAATATTATTTGTACATAAATAAACTTTTATAAGAATTTACGTCCAAACTATATCTATTATTATTATTTATGAAGAAATACACCAATTAAGTATGCCATTTTGTATATTGACTTGCTATCGAACGATATACTCACTTACATAAAAAGTGGACTTTAGGCCCTAACGAACAATTTATCGCAAAACAAACCAGTTAGCCCAACTTTCCGCCGGTAAACTAAAAACTGAGGTTATTTGTTCAATTTTTATAGTATTCACTTCTTAGTCCATAAACAACGCAATACATGTCCTGCAAGTCACCAGGACTGATCACCCTGGAGGTATTTTAAATGAAACAAACGAATCTGTAATGCAAAAAAAAACTATTTTCTAATAGTTTCTAACTTCTAACTTATATTTCTTAAACTTAAAAATAACCAAACACATCAAGTCACTTTTCACTTATAAAATCCACATTTCTCAGTCTATCCTAATTTTCCATAAATTGAAGTTTTCTCGAATAAGGTTTCATTCAACAGAAAACAGCAAATTGCTGTTTGAAAAAATGAAAAGGGAAATCGAATTTGGTATAAAAAAGATACATATGTTGATAAATTGTAATTGCCTGGGAGTATTTTTTTAAATAATAAGATCTGAATGTTGTCGGAATGTTTATCTG
This sequence comes from Aphodius sticticus, assembly GCA_963966075.1. Classification (NCBI taxonomy): domain Eukaryota; kingdom Metazoa; phylum Arthropoda; class Insecta; order Coleoptera; family Scarabaeidae; genus Aphodius; species Aphodius sticticus. Next base: position 51,049,381 of record OZ014507.1, on the reverse strand, counting down.
AAGTAGGTAATATAAATTTGTACATTTTGGAAACTTTACTTTATTTTATTATTTTATTATTAATAAAACAAAGAAACTGGGAGATATGAATAAAAAGTTTGAGTTTAAACTGTATGCTCAATTTATTGATAGTGACATTGCTGACATTGAGTATCTGCTGCAGATTTTTCCCTTCCTACGAATTGGAACATTTGAAACGTCGAGATTGAGCATAAAGTATGTATACTCCTGAGCATAAAGTAGATACTCATGTTTATTTATATCACTCATTTTCAATATTTTCTAGTCATTTTATAGTCATACAACATGTAGTCAACTTCTAGATTACATTTTAATATTTTTATTGATGACCCTCTAATATTAAAATGACAGGTTTGCATGTTAAAAAATATACATATAACCAAATAACTAATGGATTTGATGAAATATGTTGTTATATTATTAGGCGGACTCTCCAGTCGTCTCTAATTATGATAACGATTTCCAATGCAAAACAATCAAATTAAATAAAAAAATCTGATGTAGCCAGGCACATGACTTTATCATACTATATATAAAATTAATAGTTTAGCTGCATGAGATTCTATTTGATCGAGATCGGCTATGTCTGCATTATAACAAAACTAGTAGAACTAGACAGAAATGTCGATTAAAGCTGCGTTCGGATATTGTACTCCATTGACACCGGGTACGCCATCCAAATGACACTTACGTGTTATTGGGTGTAAAAAGTGTAACGATGTACAATATCCGAACGTAGCTTATATTGACCGTATATTTTACGGTATTGTCAAAATGTTAGCGTTTGACACTATCTACTGTCATTAGAATCATATCTGATATAATATAATATAATCTGACATATCCTGGCTACTAGTTTTAATGCAGCACGACCGATCTCGATGAAATAGAATTTGCTCATGCAGCTAAACTATTGATTATACCAAAAAATGTCATAGTCATAAATTATTCAGAATTTCCTCCACTTTAATTTATTATTTAACTATTTCGACGAAATTCCAGAAATGGTGGCTTATTCGTAAAATCTTTCAAAAATGCTAAGACTAAACCTCCAGTTCCTTTGGACCCTTTTCAACCTTTTCAACTCTAAGTTTGGTTATGAAACTTCTAAATATGAGGTTTCGTCCCGATACCTACATACTGCGTATGATAAAGTAAAAATTTAAAATTTGGGTGGTTAACTGGGCGCCAAAAATAATATCATTTTCTGAAAATTCATAAAACAAAAATAAAGTGCTCCCAAATCCTCCCTTAACGATTCCCAAACGATTGGCATACAAAATAATCAGTTGATTCGTCTGATATTTGTAATTATCCAAACAGTAACCAAAGCGGAGAAATAAGGACGAACAGTAGTTTCCCACCAGGACTACACTTGCATAAATATGTAAATTGTGAGTCCCATATACGTAGAGTTTTAAGGCGACGGCATTAACATACATCCGAGTGTGTAGATCGGGGTGTCCGTCAGATCAGAGGTCGCGAGAAGCGTTTCGAGGAAATTGAATTATTTACATAGGAATCCGGCGGCGGGGCAGCGAGATAAACAAATGCGGACCTAAACACCCGGCGCGCAGATATCGGCCCCTTTGCTGTATCCGATATCGCGGCATTCTGCACAGTCAGAGAGCACAGAAGTGACTTTTAAGGCGAAATAAGCTAATCTGAGTGAGGACCGTGTGCAGCCGAGAGGATAGGAAAAAAGGTGCGTGTGTCACACAGATGGTTCCCCACGATCTCTTCCCATGCAAATCACGGAGAGATGTGTTTACGCAGGGACCGTGAAGAATAAGGTATCAGTCTTGGTTAAGTTTGCTGACTGGGAATGCTGCCCGGATTGACGGATCGAAAACTTTATTGGCGAAGGGCGAAGCTTTTCAATGTGATTGCTGTTCCGGGCTTGTCTAATTAGGGATGCACTAGTTTTCTGAAATAAGACGATTTTCGATACAACTTGTCCTCCAAAGAAAGAGAATTGCACGATAGAAATAAATTAATGTCCGTGTTTGTCCTACACACTCTTTTATGGGTCTAGCAGAAGAAAAAACAGTAACGGATAAAGGAGAAACCTTTATAAAGGCAAACCTGTAGAAAGGTTTGTGCAATTACTTTTTTGTGTTTAGGAACCTCATCATTCTAAATATTCAACTCTACCTACTCCTTGTTCGACCATGGGACCTTGTCCTTCTTGAGAACTTCCATCCATTCACCCCATTGTTCTTTATTGTGTTTATCTGAAAGTAGTTTCAAGCTTAGTACTGTAACGAAAATAGCCACCAGCAATGTAGCTATATGATTTTAAGATTCATTCAACAATAAGAAACCGCATGCGTCTTTTACTTTTCCGGCAATACTTATTGTTATTACACCAATTTAAATGTAGGTTTCGCCAGCAATATTAACAGATACGTATCACCACTGGCTGCCCATTGGAAGGTGTAAGTATCAGCGTAATGCATTTATTACATAATATCGAAGTTAATTGAACAACGTACCAAGTAAATACATGTAAATCTTCATTGACGTGGTGGCATGAAACGAAATTTTGGAGGCAAAACATTTAGATCATGTTACACAAATCAACACTCGTGCATTGATGCACGATTATATTACAATTATGTGCAATATATAAAATAAAACAAAGCATTTATCGTAAGCATTTGATGAAATATTTGACATAGGTACATATTTATCTAAATTTATTGCACATTGTAGCAGTGAGCAGAACTAAAGTAAAATCCCGCCTACTGTATTCATAATACAATACACAGGATTTCCTAATTTTTTTGGGTTTTACGAGGCAGGTGCTGATGAAAACTGCACTAAGTAGTTTTTAATGGACTTTTTTTATTTCGGTTCAATATTTCGTTGTGTATTTACAACTTCTTCAGGAACTCCCACAACGGTCCGACTTAATATAGCAACAACCAAGACACAACGAAAAATGTAAATACACAACGAAATATTGAACCGAAATAAAAAATTCCATTAAAAACTACTTAGTGCAGTTTTCATCAGCACCTACCTCGTAAAACCCAAAAAAATTAGGAAATCCTGTGTATTGTATTAATTAATTGGGGCAAAAATATCCGAATTTGGAGTGTTTGTATTCATAATGTTGCTATAGGTTGCTTAGCGAAAATAGGTTGTTATTGAGATATATGTCATATTAGAATAATAAAGTTAACGTGTCAGAGATTGAGACGTTACATTTATTTTTTTATGGTTCGTCAGTTTTTCATTGCCCAAATATTTTTTGTTGTTCAAATATTTTTTGTACAAAATATTTGAACAATACAAAAAATATTTGAGCAATGCAAAAAATGACTTGCGCATTAAAAGAATAAATGTGCAATAAATTTATATAAATATGCATCAGAATAATAATTGTGCATTTATATATTTGAATGTTCTGATAATGTATTTGTACATTTAAATAAATAAATATGCAATATAATCGTTACATCTTTAAAAATATAATGAGCAGCTTAAAAAATGCTTGTTCATTGAAAAAAATATACCTATATATCAAATAGTTTAAATAAATCTGCTTTTGAAAAAGTATATTATTTGACGAGCACATAACTAAGGATATAAATCACGAGCATGAAGTATATATGCGAGCCGTAGGCGAGCGTTTAATATGCGAGCGAATTTATATTAAAAATGTTAAATGTATTTGTCAATGATGGCGAGAACAACTGTCACTTAACTGTCATCCACGTAGGTTTTGATAGACTTTGACACGTGCGTTGTATAATGATGACAGTTCGTTCAAATAATGAAGTCATTATTTGAACGAACTGTCATTATTATACAACGCTAATGTCATTGTAATCATTGCGTGTATCATGATGGGGATTATATAGTCATAGCAATGAATTTATTATATGTGAGTAGTAGATAAATATTATAAGTGCATTCAATAATCTAAATTGTAGCATAAGAAAATTATAATGCGCGCTAGATATAATATTATGTACCCGAGAAAGAATATAATGTGCATTGAGTTCTGCAACCTGTGGGACACATACAATGGACGCGTAAAGGATGGGAGCATCAGAATATCACAGAGGTGGTTGGTTATTTCAAAAAATCTTCGATCACGTTAATTTTGGTGAAAAAATCAATTTCCGACAGTCAATTATTACTGAGTTCTGACGTCTTCGACACTTTTCGTAAATAGCAATCTTATTTTTATAGATTTTTTAATTGTGTAAATGGATGGGACACATTATATGACCTTACATAAGAACATTTATAGAATGGGATAATTGAAAATTATTGATAACTAATAATAAATATATAAATAATATTGATAACTATAGGGAACATAGATATTGGGAATTGAATAAGAAATTGTGTTTTGGGTAGAATTATTTTCTGCGACATCGAACCCGGGCTCCAAAATTATCTATCGCGTAATTTTTTCGAAATAGTTAGAAAAAAATATAAAAAATAAACACGAATTGGTAGTTTTCAAACTGTTTACTAGCTGAACCCATTATCAAAGACACGTCAAAATGATCTCACAGTAGCCCTTAATCTATGTACTTTTAGTACATAGAGTGGTGTGCGCACGACTACATAAAATAGTCAACATAAAACGCAAAAGCCTGACGTAAAATGGAACTTTCAAGGTTGGATTCGTATTTAGCGCAAATGAACCAATCGAAAACGTATTTTTGGCTTCTGTAACCAAACAAAAGTTTTCAATATTACCGTAATTTTCAACCGTTTTTTCTCGAAATTTTTCTTATGTAAGACCATAAATTTTAAAATTAGCATTAAGACAATTATAATCAATCAAATATCAATATAACCGTTTCAGAGATCTTGTCTTTTCATACTTTGCGCGCACACTGTATCGTATATATCGTATATTCTAGTCGTAGTCCGTAGATAGTTTTGTTCGGTGGTTATGCTATTATAATGCAAGTTTTAAGACATAAATTGGCGCACGAGTTGTTTTGGACACGACAAGCGTAGCGAGGAGACTAGCGTCTAGGATGTCTGTCACTTTATAATCCCGAGCATTCACGAGCGCCGGCGAGTTGCCGTTAGGATCGGTCGGGACGGAGCGAATTTGATAGTACAGACTCCCTTGTTTCTCTCTAGATTAGAATTGACTAAAAAGGGCGGGATACCGATGTAAATAAACTATAGAAAACGTTAAATTAAATAATGTAGTGTATTCTTTATAAGAAGCTTCTGAATTGTCTTATCCCTATAATGCAAATATTAAAATGTAATTATACAGGTGTACCGGTAGTCCGGTAAGCAAATTTGTGTTCATTTGTGTTTACAGTACTTGTCAGTGCCAAGCGTGTTGACATTTTTAGAAAAACACATGTAGGTTAATAATTTGTATAGCAATTAGCTAATTGATAGAAAAAAAATCATTTCAGTTTATTCAGCAAAAAACTGGAAGTTTGTTTGAAAGTCCGAATTAACGTTCTGTTTTCGTATATTATATAATAGTGAATACGATTATGCAAGGTATCCTGCAACTTGTGGACATAAAACTCAGATAAATAAAGAGACACGGATGGGCGCATTGAGAAGTAATGTAGTGGTAAGCGACTGTAAACAAAACAGTTCTTAGCTTTATGGGCGGCGAGCGTGTTTTAGCCAAGGGGTTTAGAGTAACGCAAAATTTTTCAATGTTTCCAGCAAATAACTACAAGTTTATGGAATAAACTAATAAGTATATCATCAGTATGATACATAATAACAGTCAACATATAGAACTACCACTTACCACTATAAATAGATACTAATACACTTATTAAAAAATAAAATTAAATAAAAGTATACATTACCGCACAGCGAAAGCTTTGGTCTACAACAAAACAATCAGCAAAAAGAAGGATAGACTACAGAAGCATTAAATGTCTGTATTTTCTTTGTAAATAAATGCTTTATATAAGAATTAGTGAATGTTTTAATTGTTACAATATTCATGTATGTACGTAAGAATGATTGCGGTGCACTTAATACATTCTAGAACTTCTAGAATTATAGTTATGAAACACGAAAAAATATCACACCGTGTGTACTTCATAGTAAATGATACTAGTAATTTAATAAAATGCTAAATAACTTATATTTGAATCATTTCGTGAGCGCGGATAAATGAATAAACAAAGATAATATTATTTATTACCGTTAAAAATTTTTATTGTTTAGTTTACATGTTCGGAATATCATCCATTGTTAATATTTATTTATCCATCACCTGCCTTTATTTCTTTATTTTTTAATTTAGCCGCGATCACAAAACTTTAGAATATCTCGAAAACTAAGCCGTTCGAAAAAATTAGGTATCGAGTTATAAATCACCCTGTATATATGCGTAAATTGTCAATCAAGTGGCACGTTTTTGTAAGAATTGAAAAGTTTATGAAAAAGGTAATTGTTAATAGAAACACCCGGTATATGCAATGGATTATAATTATGGTTTATAATAATGGATTATAATAATGATTATAATTTCGTATGACCTCTAATATTTCTAAATACTTTTTTCAAATAACACTTTTGCATAGCTTTGAACATAAAGGTACTCTTAAGATAATTACATTTTAATATTTGCATTAGGTATAGGGATAAGATAATTCAGAAGCTTTTATAAAGAATACACTACATTATTTAATTTAACGTATTCTATAGTTTATTTACATCGGTATCACGCCCTTTTCAGTCAATTCTAATCTAGAGAGAAACAGGAAACTACGGAGTTTGTACTATCAAATTCGCTCCGTCCCGACAATCCCGCCGATCCTAACGGCAACTCGCCGGCGGACGTAAACGTTCGGGATTATGTAGTGACAGACATCCTAGACGCTTGTCGCGAGGAGTGCCCAAAACGAGTGCCCCAATACGTCTTATAAAACGAGTGTTATATACTATTTTTTCTACTTTGCGACAATAATTTTACATAAAATTCGAAAATTGTGGTTGTCATCTTACAATCTAGCGTAGTTTTATATTCAACAGTTGGTATTGGTTGGTATTTGTGGTAAAATTCATAAATACGATTGACGCGAGCCAATAGCGATTAGATGTCAGCCTTGTTTGGCACTTGACGTCAATGTCATCAATCTGGGAAAACTAAAAGTTAGTAAAAGTTTGTCATCTAGTGTTTTCATAACGACACCGAAAGTAGTTTCGTTAGGAGTTTATAACGAACGCAAAGTAGAAAAAATCTATTTATTTATTGAATGCACATATATATTAAAATAATACACGCTAAAATCGCACCCAGATATTATAAACAATATAAGATACAGATTGCAACTAATAGTTACTGATGTCACTATCAAATAGCCTTGCCATTACAAATAAAAAAAGCAAAAACACACTATGCAAAAATGTGACTGTGTTGGTGCTTGAATAAAAAACTTAAAGCTGTTCAGTCAAGGTAGGTGTATATTTCTCTTAATACACATTTTAGCAAAAAAAAAACAAAAACACATTTTAGCACATTAGTATCACTATAAGATAATACAAGAGCAATTTATTAAACACCAACTAAAGAGTTTACTAAACTCGAAAACAAACCTAAAGACCTAACAACCACGGATGTTCATGTTATATTTTAATTAGCCGACTATGTAGCAGCCCGCAAACCTTCCTGGGGTTAATTTAATATAACGTTGTAACAACGCAAAATGAGCACCAAGATCATCCACCAGACGACCAATTTCAATTATAATACCAGTTGTAGGAATGGCAGCGATACGCCACATAGGCATTAGGCCGTTTTAATTAAGCGGTGTAAGCGTCGGAGCCACACACTATGGTTCTAGAGAGTTCGCATCCCCTATGGACGTTTCACGTACTAGCAAAGTCCGTCTCGTCGCTGGTTTATGTAAGAAAACGACGCGCCGCCCGGCGTTGGTAATTTATCGGGCGTGCATAGCTTTCCCCGGAACGAACAGTTGCAGAGCGCCCTGGCAAGCGGCAGCGTTGGTTTAAGACGTCCCGCAAATGGTTTTCCCGCCTCCCGCGCCACGCCGCGACGCCCGTACACAATTTACAATTCCGCGAGTGTTCGAAATGCATTCAGTTCGGAAATTTGCAATGTTTTGTTTTTCCTGTGGGTGTAGCATAGATGCAACGGAGTTTTATGCTCAAATTTGGAGCGCAGTTTGAAACGTCGCGTCTGTCCTTATGACTAGAATCAATACTTTGGCAAAAATGAAGGCAATTTTGGGTCAGAGGTTTGTCAAATTGACAATTTAGTATGAATTTTCCAATATGATATCTATACTGAGAAAATATACTATCTGTTCAAGGAAACAACTAAAAGAAGTAAAAACTTATAATTACCTTATAAGAAGCAAGGGAAAGGCAACAAATTGAATAAATACTCGGAAAAAGAGGAAACTAGTAGAGAGACTATGTTATATTATAATATCTTACAAATAACATTAATAGGAAAGGGAGAGATACCAAAGAAAGTAAACGTGGAGATGTACAAAAAAGGCCGAATATACAGTGTGTCCCAGATATAAGTGGATTGTTTTATATACAGGTGTCCAACTTTTTTCCCTCAATATTATTTTTTAGGAAGAATATATCTTAAGTTAAAAGTTCCATATGGACTATTTTTCATTTCTGTAATAAGTCTCAGCCATTTTAAATATCAACAATACAAACATTCATAAAACAAGAAATTACTTATGAAACAGTGCGAAAACGAAGAAATAACATAAACAGTAGATAGCATTTAAAATAATAAAAATACGAATTAAAGAAAACAAATTAAATACATTAAAAATAAATTGAATAAACAAATGAAGAAATAAAAAAATATATGAAACTTTTTGCTGTTTTTTAGGAAAGTAAATGTCATTTTGAGCAAATAGCTTCATATACATAGATTCATTTATTTTTTTCCTGTAAAGATATAACCGTTTCATATACCTATTTGCAAAACAAAAAAAGAAATGATAATACATGACCATCAAAAAATGCGAAAACGAGGAAAGAACAAATAATATTGCAGTAAAAGAAATCAATAAACTAAAGTTCAAAATTATAAATGAATAAACAAATAAATATGTTGACTGATTGTTAATACTTAAAAGTCACTATGAGTAAAACATGTGATATAGACTTATCAGGATTTTCAATTCTTTAACAGAGTCGTATAGCATAGTGATTAGCTAATATTCAAATTCGTAATTCTTTAAAGGATTGAAAAAAGTCTCTATGAAACGTTTTATGTTTCACTCAGTATGATATTTGCTATCCGAACAAAGGTTTTGTGAGTAAAAAGCAGGACATTCTGTATACGCAAGAATATATTTTATTCATTGAAAAAATGGTTATTTTGTCCGGTTGTCTTACTTTATGATTTTACAATTTTAAATTAATACTATAAATGTCCGACTTAAAAAGCTCATACATATTTTTAAAACATTTCTATAATTTCTAATATCTATAATTTGGAATCCAGTGTTTTAAATCAAGAGGTTAGCTGTTTAGATTAAATATCCCAAATTTATTTGACAATTCAATTTATTATTACATTATACATCTATATGATATATACCAAACCAAGGAAAAGTTATCGCCGGGATGGCGACTGTAAGCAAGTTTAGTTAAGCTTTAGTATACTCTGTCCCAGGACAAGTGTGAATTACGCATCGATTTAGGCTGTTATTTTGAACATACGTTACAAATCATCATATGCATTAGAACGAGACAGCACGCTTTTTCATGCGTCTGTTCTTCCGATTTGAAGCGATGACTAATTCGCACTTGTCATGGGATAGAGTATACCTACCACCGTCCACAAGAAGTCGATTAAATCGACTTTAATTTGCATTCTTCATACTATTTTCGACAATATTCTTATATCCAAAAGTTTTTGCGTTAAAACAGTTCTGGAAATTGTCTTGAATTGAATGAGTTGTGCCTGGATATAAAGCAGTTGCAGTTGTCAAAAATTGTTCTTAGTAATAAAAGATGAAACCATAAAATAAGAACAAAAGATAAAGTGTGGGATAAAAATCGTAAGCGATCGGTCAGCACCTACCAAACGACTAATAAGCTTGCGATCTGTTCGACAAATCGTTCGCTGATTGGCACTTGGTCGGTAGCGACTAATCGCTTACCACTGCTATTTTCGGTGGACGAACTGCATAAGGAGTCAGTTTTTCACAATTAAATGTCAAAAATTTTAGGGAAAGGCTGTTTTAAATTTTATTTAATGCTCAGATATAAAACATAATTGTTTTATATCACTTTTTATACCACACTTTTGTTGTCATTATTTCTGCTGTTTAAGCGTTTCATTTTTTATTTATTAACAACAAATTTTGACAACTGCAGTTGATAATGTACTTGCTAGTGTTAACTGAGTTATAATAATAACATTATACCTGCGTTTTTAGTATAAAAAATTATTTTTGTTATTATTGACGTAGATATTACTATTTTCCATCTTTATCTGTAATCTCTAACATTTCGCACCTCGATACCAATAATTTGTAGATAGAAGACACGAATAACGGCAACGTAATTGAAATAAACTGCTCGGGCATCAATTAAGAGAGCTAGAAGACAATTTTCAGGAATAGGTTAATAAAATTCAAAGAAGCAACGGTCCGAACGGTGTTCGCCGCACCAGTTAGAAATAAGGAACGGTGCCAGCAGGAAAGACTGCAAAGAGTTGGCAAAGACCTGCTGAGGAGCAAACGAAGCGACAAAAGCGGACGCTTCTAGTTTGCAAACGGCGTCGAAGAGAGCGCTTCTAAAAGCAATAAAAATCTACAAAAGTGCATGCGGAAAGTTGCTCTTTGGATTCGAAATAAACTTAATGCGGAAGTAGATATATTTTAAAGTTCCTCTTATACGAATACTTCCTTACTTGTAGTCGGCTTAGTTTACATTGCGTAATAGAAAACTGAAAAAAATCAACGACAGTTTCTTTCTATGAAAAGTCTGGTAATAGATTATAACTTGTTTTACACAGTTTGATGTATGATGACAACAGAGAAACCGACTCTCTGTTTGACCAAAGAATGGTGGCATTGCTGAGACATGAGCCTCAACTCCATTTTCTCTAACATTTCGGTGCAATGGGATGCAAAAAATTGGTACTACAGACATCGTCTGATAAATCATTCAAATGATTAATCAGTATTCGGCGGGAGTGGAGATATCCGCGAATCACGTATCTATTAAAGACTAAATTATCAAGCACGTCCATCGGTAGACTAGACGCGCGCTGCATATTTATACGGGGAGGAAAGGGAGCCACGAGGCGCGTACACAGACGCATGCATATTTCGCAACTACCCTCTTCATATGTGCGGACGTTTTTGATTTTGCGCCAGTAGTGGTTGGAAATCACAACGACACTTTTACAAAGATCAAAGTGTCAGAGAAATAAATGCCAACACACTAATGTGTATTTTTATCCTCAACGGATCGATAAATGACCCATCATATATTTAACTATTTAGCGTGAGCGGGGTGAATCTAACGAAAAGAAGCTTCTAAAGTTCATTTCAAATAATTCTACAAACTCTATTTGATAGTCGCCATATACACTATAAGTAAATGTAATTACCAGTTGGAAATTACCACTTTATGGGTAGATGAAAATACTACTTAAGCGAATTGTTGAACGAATTAAATTGCTATTCCTTGAATTGACCATATGGAAAAAAGTTTTTTTAATAAGTAATCTAGAAAATATACTTACTAAAAATATGTGCTCGGCAGACCAGAACATTTAGGTTGGATTTTCTATATATTTATTCTAATATTAAGTTCACAAAAAACAACTTTTTATATGGATACATGCTGTATCCAAAAGAACGAAACAAGCCATATCATTGTCGTTAATCGTCCGACTTATATGAACTAATAAGCAAGTGCAATGGCGTATTTCGTAGTATACATTGGTGGAGTAGCATCTCCATAGTCACCATATGTCAAGTTTTTTTCGTCGACGTCATATTTGGTTATCCAAAATTGATCAAATTCGTCCAATAGGTATAATAAACAGGTTAATAATATGGTGACATACAGGCGGGATGTATATTTTAAATAAACTATAAATAATAAACAATAGCAAAATATTAATTAGTCAGGGGATCCTTTGCGAATAGAATGTGCATATAATAATAATAATAATAATAATAATAGTTTCTTTATTTTTCCCAAAAAAATAACAATATATATGCACAAAAATACGCAATCACTACAACATCATTCAAATTAGACATAAATGTAAGTTAAAGATAAAAATTTCTTACATTGTAGTGAAAAAATAATGGGAAAAAAAAGGCGGAGTTCAGAGGACGCTATAGCGTGACTCTGCTCTTCTACTCAATCTTTCCTATAAATTATAAATGTAAAAATAATAACTTAAATTAACATAAAAAAAAATTCCAATATAGCATAGTAAAAGGCAAGATTGATGTACTCTTGAAACAAAACAAAACAATAAAAAAAAATAAAAATGTTACACTTGCTGGCTGCTCCGCTGCCTTGCGAAAATATACGAGTAAAAGACTCTCTTGAAAGTTAGGGGAGGTTTGCTTCTTACGTCTGCCGGTAGATGATTATATATTTTACCGATCTGATATGAGTAAGAGTGTTTGTTTGAAAGCTTCGGTCTTATGTAGAGGTGGAGTCAGTGTTCCCTTGAAACGAATATTCAGATTATGAACATCTGACCTGAAAGTTATTTTACTATGTAAATATGGAGGAGACTTGCTGGATATAACATTGTGAAACAAGGTTGCGGAGTGCAGCAGCCTCCTGTTCGACATGTTTAACCATTTAACCTCTGTCAGTTTATGCGATATATGATGACGACGGGGAACACCAAACACCAGCCTGAGGCATGAGTTTTGAACCTTCTGAATTTTAAAAACATTTCTAGTCGTTAAAAAAGGGCCATACAGAACATCACAGAAATTCATGTGGGAAAGGACGAGTGACTCACAGAGCATAATTTTTGACTTGACAGAGAGGAAACATCTATTGCTGTAAATCAGTTTCAAGGCTGCATAAGCACGTTCGATAATTTTATTAACATGATGACTGAAAGTCAGTGCTCCATCGAGAAAGACTCCCAAGTTTTTGACACAGTCCTTTAGCGGAATACCCAGTTCACTCTCTACCCGTGTGCGACACTCAGCGTCCTCTCTCATTTTCTTTGGGCCAAATAAAATTAATTCAGTTTTTGAAGGATTAATACAAAGAGAGTGTTCTTTCGCTATAGTAGTTAGACCATTGATATCTAGCTTCAATCTCTCACACGACTCGTCAATATCCGAAGGCAGAAATGATAGGCACAGCTGCGTATCATCGGCGTAGAAGTGGGGACTGCTAAATGTTACATATTTGTAAAATGTAGATGTGTATATCGAGTAAAGTAAAGGGCTTAGGATAGAACCTTGAGGTACACCCGATCCTAACGACTTACATGCTGACCTCTTGCCATCAATTACCACGCATTGCCGCCTATCGATAAGATAATTATATAACAAAGCTGATGCCCGGTCACCCAATCCAATATAACAAAATAATAATATAGGGATTTTCGACAGACTTATTTGCGCAGAATACGAATCCGGACTCAAAAATTTCGTATCTAGTAAGGTTTTAAATAAGAAACAATCTTTCAAGATATCATATAAAAACCAAAGTTCTGTGTTTATATTAAGATACTTTTTGTTTGAGTTAAAAATTTTCGATTACCTTAGATCAGCGTTTCTTAACCGGTGCTCCGTGGAGCACTACGAGCGGAGCAAACCTACGCCCCCCACGTGAGTGGGAAAAGGACAGCGAGGGAAGGTTAAGAAACACTGCCTTAGATCATAGGAATTTTGTGATTGATCATTTGAAAACGACTATACACTTTTCATTTATAAAATCCATGTTGCCCGGAGTAATCCATGGTTTACTAATTGTTTTTTCGCAAAATTTGAACTTTAATTCATTAATTCAGTAATTTTGGACATCCGCCAAAACATTGGTATTTTAAAACAAACACCTTTAAAACAAATTTTAAGAGACAAATTTAACCATTTTACTATGCTGGAGAAAATCTGTAGTGACCTAATATCATAATCAAAGGGTGCGAACGTACCAATTGGTATAATTAGATTCTTCTTTTTAAGAAACCCATGTTTCACCATATTTCCAAAATCCAATTAAGTTGGCTGAAATAAATGGGTATAATTTTTTCTTTATATGAAAATCAGCATTTATATCTTCCTCTGCAAATAAAGAAACAGGTCGTTTTCAAATAATCGAGATAAGAGGTGTGCCATAGGATGGTAATTTGTTGTTTATGCAAGCTATAGCTCAATAACTGAATATGTTACAGACCTGAAAATTTGGTACTTAGATGGTAAAATTAAAAATTATGAAACTCCTGCTTATAGTTTTCCTAAAATGGAAGATGGATTTCATAAACGCACACAATGCAAACTATTAATTAAATTTGGCTTTAAAAAGAAAGAAACTACAGCTTCAACATTTGCCGAAAGTCTTCTTGAATGGGTAGTATTCATTGCTATGTACGTGCTTTTATGAAAACTGGTGTTCAGTTAGTAAATCAGTTAGTTTAAATTATTTAAACTAGATGTGAACTGATAAGATGCGATAAACTAGATGTAACAGAAGAAAAAAAAATCTGATGTGGCCAGGCACATGACTTTATCATACTATATATAAAATTAATAGTTTAGCTGCATGAGATTCTATTTGATCGAGATCGGCTATGTCTGCATTAAAATAAAAATAGTAGAACTAGACAGATATCTCGATTAAAGCTGCGTTCGGATATTGTACTCCGTTGACACCGGGTACACCGTCCAAATGACACCTACGTGTTATTGGGTGTAAAAAGTGTATCGGGGTTCAATATCCGAACGCAGCCTATATTGACAGTAGTATTTTCAAAACATTAGCGTTTGACACTAGCTACTGTCATTTGAATCAAAAAATCTGACATATCCTGGCTACTAGTTTTAAAGCAGTACGACCGATCTCGATGAAATACAATTTGCTCATGCAGCTAAACTATAAATTCTACCAAAAAATGTCATATACATAAATTATAGAAAATTTCCTCTCCTTTAATTTATTATTTAACTATTTTGACGACATTACACAAATAGCGGCTCATTTGCAAAATCTTCGAAAAATGCTATGAGTAAACCACCAGTTCCTTTGGACCCTTTTCAACAGAAAGCTTTTCAGCTCTAAGTTTGGTTATGAAACTTCTATATATGAAGTTTCGTCTCGATACCTAGTAGTTTCTCCGGAATCGTCGCCACAAAAACGGGTACACACACACACACACACACACACACACATACACACACACATACACACACACACACACACAGACATTTTTTGTACCTTGGTCAAAAATGTTCAGGGGACCCAAAAAGACATATTTCCGCTAAAATCTCAAAATTTTTTTTTGGTGTGATTACAATACTTTACATACTGCGTATGATAAAGTAAAAACGTGTTTTACCATGTTTTATAAATTCAAGTAAAGACCAATAAACGAGAATGTTGTTTCCGAAAGTACCTATACCTAAGTCAAAAACCAACAATATTACACGCATGAAAATTGGTGTTAGGTATTATTATTCTCCGAAATCATATGTTATTGATACTAGCACCGGCATCACCAAACCGTCCAAGTATAGTAGTTCTTGCGTTGGATGTTCCTCTCTATCTTGTCTCGCCAATTGGCTCAATCGTTTGTAATTTTAATATAAATGTAAATCAAAGGAATTATCTGTGTTTAATTTAATTCCTATTGCATAAGGCAGTATCTCACGACCTATTTGAGACTTGTTACAAACTCAGCGAAACAATAAGTTACAATATTTCTGTACAGCACGCAGCAGCATATGGCAGGCAGAATAACGTAGAATGCCAAATACAAACTTCCTTCATCGCAAATCGATCAATCGATTTATTGGCCTCTGATGCCGCACCGTCTGCAGAGTTGCCCCGGCCTCTCGGTCTCTTGAGAGTTCGAGAGCGAGGTCAGAGTCCCTCCAGAGACAAACGCCCGTGTTTCCTTCTGTATTTGGCCATGTCCTCGCAGGACGAGTTGACCGGGTGCGTGCATGAGCCGCGATAAGAAGAATGGCACAGAATCTCTCTCTCCCGTTCAAGTAATACTCTATCGCATGTGTGCATGTCTGCATGTAGGTATACACCATTCAGGAGGTGCCGCAAAAACCCATCGAACACCTGTACACCCAACGCGAGAACGAAAGTCCGTAAATCATATCGGTAAAATGGATACCTATAAAACGTACATACGAGTGAACTTTGTGATCCGGAAAGCTCTCGGACGAAGGAAGAATTATCGGATGTATCGGCTGTTTAATGTTTAGATTTATGTGATTTTTTACTGCTGCGGTTTATAGGGGTTTCCATGAGCTGCAGTTCTGATATTGATATGTTCACGTAACGTTTTGGCGGTATACACAGCCTGAATAATGATGTAGGTAATCGTATGTATATCATCGCTACATCGTCTGCATACTAAACGTTAAATTGACAAAAGCCGGAAGATCTTTAGTTATACATATTTGATAATTTGTGGCGATTCAAATGCTTATTATTATACACGCGATTGCCAATGCTTTTTTTGGCAACTGTTTCCATGATTTCTGAAACTACACTATAATTTGAATTGTTCAGGAAGATTACATATTGCCGTCGGAAAAGATTTCACGTAAGTAGACTTTGTGGACAACTATTGTCTAGGACAGGGTTGTCCAAACTTGACGCGGCACGCGAGGGATTTATATCCGCCCTCGGATGGTTTGGAGACACTACCTATATTATAATATGTGACATAGTTTAACAGTATATCATTTGACGAGGCCATTATTAAGGACATAGATCGCAATATCGTAATGTTAGTATAGCTCACGGAAAGTAGTCGTGCAAAATATTAGTTAGCACTTTTAAAGTTTTGTTTTTGTAAACTTTTTTTTATTTAACATTGCTGAACACAGTTAAATCCCATCGGACCAATTTTTTTATTTATTTTAGGATAGCAATAGTTGATGGCTTCATTCATGGTTCTAAAGGAAAACACAGTGGCCGAAACAGGATTCGTTAAAGCAAAATAAAAGTTGTGTTTATTTCCTACAATGTACTACCAAGGATAGAATACTTAAGGAGGCGTTTAAATCGGAAATGCAGTTATAATTTTCAATCGGCTATTACATATGCACGTTTAAGTTTGTACATTAAAAATATACATTAGAGTGAACTTTGTACCTTTGCTAATAATAAAAAACATACCTGTCGCAATTCTCTCAAGTGTAGGTGATGAATTCTGTGAATATCGGCGTTTTTCTGAACGCAATAAGACTACGACATAGCCACCAACAATCTTAGAATCAGTCACCTAGACTCGACAGAATTGAGGCGGATATTTTTTTGTATTATCGGTAAAGGTTCCAAGTTCAGTTTAACGTATAATTTGAATGGAAATACCTAATCATTTGGGTGTAATACTGATCACAAAATTATGAAGTATATTTGGGTGCCTACTCATTTCGAAGCCCACCTTAAGTCATACAGTGTAATTTAATACATAATTTTAATAATTCATTGCTGAAATGTATTATGGAATTCTTAAATGTTCAACTTTTTGATGCGTTTAGAAATCCTGCAAATTCCCCATTCACGTTATTTTTCAATTTATTGTGATTCACTTTTCACTACATATGTGCCATACAATAATTTTCAGACACACTTTTCTGCTTACTCAGATAAAAATAGCACTGATGTTATCTGGTTTGTCAGTATGTGCCGCCCTTGAATATTTTGGGCGTAGTGAAATTATGGGTTAAGCTGAGTGTGTAGTATTGTAGAGATCTTATGTGTGGAAAATATGGCAGAATAGGTAGAAGAAGGTAAGCCATTTAGTGATTACTGATTATTGTCTACAAATAACTACAAATGTATTTAAAAGTCATAGCCCAGTTAAATTAGTCAAATAAGTCTATGAACTTATTATTACTATTAACTGTATAAACTCAAACCCAGTGGGGCTCTTGCAATTTACATACACCATTGGTTTGGCTTAACAAATAACGTGCAAAAAGTCCCCAGACACGATAACTGTCTGCGTCGTGACTTATGCACGACTGTTTTTTTTTTATCAATATCTTGTTTTCTATTGATCGGACGACAATGAGCGTTATTATTCGTAAATCGGACACATAATGCTCGACAGCGGTAGGGTTACATATTACATACCCAGCCCACTTAACAGTTTCTATAGTCTTCCTCTTATTGTATATTATAATACAATTTAGAAAATAAAAAAAATAAAAAGAAATTAGCATTAACAAATCTTGACACACGGCATAACCCGGAAGCAGTTTATTTTCTAAATGATTCTGGCCGTGAAAGCCTACGTACTTAATTATAATACAAGTTTTATAGGACAAAAATTGGCGCACGAGTTCCATTTGGACTTTCCAATGGAACGAGTGCGCCAATACGTCTTATAAAACGAGTGTTATACTATTTTTGCTACTTTGCGACATTAATTTTACATAAATTTCGAAAATTACGGTTATCATCTTACAATCTAGAGTAGTTATATTCAACAGTTGCTAGTTGTGGTAAAATTCACAAATACGATTGACGCGAGCCAGCCTTATTTGACACTTGACGTCAATATCATCAATCTTTGAAAACAAAAAGTTGCTAAAAGTTTGTGATCTAGTGTTTTCATAACGACACCGAAAGTTTTATAAGACAAAAATTGACGCACGAGTTGTTTTGGGTACGACGAGAGTAGCGAGGAGTGCCCAAATGGAACGAGTGGAACGAGTGAGCGATAAGTTTGGGGACCCCTGATCTAGAACATTAGGAATCTTAATCCAAAGTCTACCGATGTAAATAGTGAGCTAACTTTTTGTTAAATATAACAAATAAATTACAAAAATGGCGAAAAGGGAGGAGGAAATTCTACAAAGTATATTTGTTCCATAATAACATGTTTAGAATGGATGAAGTACGCTAGCGAATTAGCGAGTTTGATTAAATATCTGTTATTTATTCAACTTTCTGAATATCCCTTCAAAACAATAAGTTTATCTTGCTGATTATGTACCATTTGCATTGGCATGAGCCATATGTATCAAGGAAGAAGGAGGCTGGGTAAGATCCATGGCACCTATGCCCTAGCGAACCCTTCGTGCAAACATCCCCTGCTCATTCCGGTATGGTAGAAGAGCGTTCCTGATTCTGTCCACGGTCAGGGGGTTCCCCAAGAGCACTTACCCTCTAGTCTTCTAGGGCGGGGCATTCGCACAGGAGGTGTGTTACTGTCTCGTCGTCTTGCTCACAAGCTCGGCTGGTGGGAATCTTTGTCAGATGCAAATTGAACATATGATCCGCAGGCTGCAGTGCCCAATGAGGAGCCCTGTAATGAGATGAAGCTTACGTCTGAGGAATTGCGCCTATTTCCTGGCTTCTGTAATGGATGGATACCTAATCGTCTCCTTAACCAGCCAACAACCAGCTGTGTTGTCCCACCATTGAAGAAATTTGCTGTGGGTGATATCCCTCACTATGCTCCTCAATGCGAAGGCAGGATAAACGATTCAGGGGCGATGGCCGCGTGCCTAGCAGCTCTCCGTACTAATCTGTCGGCGTGCTGGTTACTTTTATCCTTGGAATGCCCTTTGATCCAAGCGAGGGTGATTGTGTTATTCCTAGCTACCTCTGCTAGGGATTTGTAGCACTCCAGTGCTAGCTCTGAGGTGAAACTACATCTTTTTAGAGCTGGAATAAATTGCCTACTGTCAGTGTGAGAAGACGTCAGCATCTGAATAGGTTCTCTGAGCGGTCCATGTAGATCTTGAGATTTCTGCTGAGATCGACTTTGGGGGACCTGCTGATAAGATAGCTTTTACTGAAAACATATTGGGGAGGAATGTGACCTGTAGGGCACTCTAAAAGTGGTTTACCTTTCACAACCTGTAAAACTACTGTAGATTGTAACATGACAGGATGACAACCGCAATTTTCGAAATTTATGTAAAAATAATGTCGCAAAGTAGAAAAAATTGTATATAACATTCGCTTTATAAGACATATTGGCGCACTTGTTCCATTTGTTTTCAAAACAGCTCGTGCGGCAATGTTCGTCTTATAAAAGTTGTATTATAATATACTATTATCTACGACTCACATATAATAAGTTCATTGCATGCGTATCTATGACTGTATAATCCCCATCATGATACGCGCCAATGATTATAATGACACTAGAGTTGTATAATAATGACAGTTCGTTCAAATAATGACTTCATTATTTGAAGGAACTGTCGTCATTATACGAATGTACTGTCAAAGTCAGTCTAGACCTACGTGGATGACAGTTATTTGACATTTCGCCTCGCCACCATTGACAAATACATTTAAAAGATTTGATATAAAATAGAATTTATGAGTCGTAGATAAAACGTCGTATTTGACTCGCACACAACTGATATAAATCGCTCGCATGTTTATACGCTCGCCTATAAACTTCATGCTCCTTAGTTATGTGCTCGTCAAATAATATACTATGACGTTCACGTAATTAAAAAAAAAACTGGCGGCCCGATGCATTGCATTAATTATATGTTTTCTGATTCTTATTGAATTTGGCTGTTCTTCCCAGTGCTTCTAGCTATTTAATTTAGTAATAACCACCAAAGAAGAAACATAATGATAATCTTGAGTTGTGTTCATATAGCAAAGTTGGATATTATTGTGAAGGTAATCCATTCAACAACGTCTGTTCCTTTGCTGACTGGTTTTATTTCCTTATACCTACCGGTTTTGACACACCGCGTCATCATCAGCCCAATCTACCGATCACAACTAATTGCAAAAGTGACGACAAATGCAAACGCAGACAAAAATCGAAAACACTAGTCAATAAAGGTTCAAAGGGACACTGACGATCAATTAAGAATCATCCCACCATCATCTTTGTGGGTTTCTTGTACAACGTGTGTTTCAAGTATTTCTACTAGGGATTTGTAGCTCGCCAGTGCTAGCTCTGAGGTGAAACGACACCTTTTTAAAGCTAGGATTAATTGCCTACTGTCAGTGTGAGAAGACGTCAGCAGCTGAATAGTTTATTTGAGCCGCCCATGTAGATCTTGAGATTTCTGCTGAGATCGACTTCGGTGGACCTGCTGATAAGATAGCTTTTACTGAAAACATATTGGGGAGGAATGTGACCTGTAGGACACTCTAAAAGTGGTTTACCTTTCACAACCCATCCACCGCCATATCTGGCCCAGGAGTAACCCACTGTGTGTGTCATAAAATGAACAATACTAAATTTCTATTTAATTTATAACTAATTTATACCGGCAATAACTTTAGATGTGAACACGATTAATAAGATACATATTTACGATCGATTTGACCGATCTGATCGATCGGTATTTCTAATATAAAGATCGACGTGATCGAAATGATTATTTCCAGCTGATCGGTCAGTCGATTTTTCCCTGCTGTAGTTATCACCATCTTCAACATGTTTTGCATTGCTTGCTAAACAATAATAAAATCCATTGTTTTTAATAAAGACCTGTCTAATGTTTCTGAGGAAATTTGCTTATTAGCGTTCTGTTCTAAAAATCACTTTAAAATACTAGAACGATTTCACCAGAAATAATTGTAAACGACAATCGTAAAAAATAGCAACATTTTGTATTAAGTTTGAAGATAATAAGATATAATCACCACAAAAGCTGACCCTTAACTTAAAATCGCCACCAGGCCCCTTTAGGAAGACACTTCATCCTCAAACGATATTCCTTAGAAAAACCTCACAAAACCTGAGTTTCAGATACATGTTCCTTTTCCGGAAAAGAGGGTTTTGAAGTCCTTTCGACGAGAGATACTGTCAGTGAGCGGCAAAGTAGAAAAGCGCTTGCAATTTTTTGCTTCTTAGAAAGGACACATTTCCCGCCCATACATTTCCTACCGCTGTATATGTCTCAAGCGGTACCCTCTTTTGAACGCCGAGTCAATATCAGGTCGAAAGCAGGACCGGCTGCACTACATTTTCAGCACGAACAAAACAAAACTTTTACAAATAACACGTAACGGTTTCTGTCTTAAGAAGGAGAATATGAAGCGGTTTCCGTATTTCCCCGAACCGGGATAAGTATTATTATAGATGGCCTCAATATATATCCCGCTCGTAGCGCCCTCTTCGAGTGAAAAATGCCCCATCGTCTGTTCGCTGGAACTCGTGTAAGAACTCCGGAAAAAAGATGTTTTATTCATTCGGCGGGGATTACCAAGATTTTCGAATTTACTCGTCGAGGGCGATAGGGGTCGGTAATGTAGGATGATGCACTGCCATCCCATTAATGCAAAACGGTTTTGGATTGGCACCATAAAACTCCTCATCTACGTCTTTCTCCGTTGCTTTTCTCTTTTTACTTCCTATTAAACAGGAAATAGCAAGAAACTATTTATCTATCTTCAAATATCGTGAAATATTTACTGTAAAAGGGAAGGGTGCCTAACATTGGAAGAATTGCAAAATCGCAATTTTGAAATAGTGGCGTAGCTTGCTTGAAATCGCTCATAAGCCCATCAAACATGACATTTAGGGTTTTGAATGACTTTTCCGAATATGGCAAATTTAAAATAAAGGAACCCAACAAACCGGTAAAACAAAACTAAGGGAATCTTCGGCCAAATCAGCATTTTTATGGGTTTTAAGCAGGGTTCGGAAACATTCACTCCCGTTCGTACGCGAACGAGAACGTGAACGTTTCAATATTATCTGATGAGTTCTCGTTCGCGAACGAGAAGCATAAAACAAGTCCAAACCGTTCGCGTTCGCGTGTGTTAGGTAGACACAATTTCCGCTGTTGTTCGTACGTGTGTGTATTGGTGAATCACACAGCGTGCGTTCATATATGTACCTATAAGTTGCATCGATACGTTCGCGAACGTTCACTGCTGTCGTTCGCGTTCATAGGTGAATGTAAGTGCTGCGTTAAACATTCGCGGAAATTTGGTGTGGTTCTATTCTATCTTCTATGCGTTTCGGATTTAGAAAGAAACTTGCGGGAGATTATCAGAAATTGTTCAGAGCTCCCCAAGGATCACATCCACAACCACTATTTTTTTCCCAGCCCCCACCCTCCCCTGCAGTACCCTAAAAACTAATTTAAAATTGTTTAAACAATTACCATTTGTTTAAACAAAAATATGCGATGTTACAAATATATTTTTCCATTTTTTTGGAGAAAGTATTAAATTATTGGCTTATTTGTCATTTATTAACTAATTAGCAATTGTTTAACAAATACCAATTGTTTAAACAAATATATACAATGTTGCGGACATATTTTTTAAAGGAAATTATTATTAGGTTATTGGCATTTTTTGTCATTTACAATTTGACACTTGCTTACAAAAATATACAATATTACGGACAAGTTTTCTTTTTTTGGAGAAGTTATTATTAGATTATTCTTCTTGTCTTGTCATTAATTAACTTCTTTGCAATTGGTTCTGGCTGTAATATTTGATTTATTTAAAAAATTGCATCCCGCCAGGATATCACCATCTTAGATACATTGAATATTTGATCATTACGGTAGTATGTCCGTATGATACGGTATGTCCGTATATTCATTTCTAGTTAATTTAAAATTGTTTAAACAATTACCATTTGTTTAAACAATAATATACGATGTTACGAACATATTTTTCCATTTTTTTGCAAAAATTATTAAATTATTATTTTCTTTAGTCATTTATTAACTAATTAGCAATTGTTTAAACAATTACCATTTGTTTCAAACAAAAATATTTGATGTTACGCACATATTTTTCTAATTGTGTAGAAATTATTAGATTATTGGCTTTTTTTGTCATTTATTAACTAATTTGCAATTGTTTAAACAAATACCATTTATTTAAACAAATATATACATTGTAATGGAATAATTTTCTACAGTTGCATAAATTATTACTAGATTATTGGCATTTTTTTCACATTTATTAACGAATTTGTAATTGTTTAAACAAATACTATTTGTTTAAACAAATACTATTTGATTAAACAAATATATACATTATTACGGATATATTTTTTATATTTATTGCAGAAACTATTATTGTGTTTTTGTCATTTATTAACGAATTTGCAATTCTTTAAACAATTACCATTTGTTTAAACAAAAATTTACAATGTTTTTGTTTTTCTTTTTGTAGAAATTATATTTTGTTACATTGTTGGCATGTTTTTTGTAATTTGTTACTTAATGTGCAATTGTTTGAACAAATAAATTTGTATAAACAATAATATACAATGTTAGTACGTATTTCTTGGCAAAAATTATTGTAGGATTTCTGGTCTCTAATTTTGGAGGTTTTACGCTATCGGTCAAACCAATAATGTGGTTGCAACACTAAGTATTATTATTTTGACTATTGCAAATTAGTTAATTAATGACTAACAATGCCAACAATCTAATAATAATTTCTCAAAAGAAATATATGTCCGTAACATTGTATATTTTTGTAAACAAATGGCATTTGTTTGAACAACTGCAAATTAGTTAATAAATGACAAAAAGCCAATAATCTAATAATTTCTGCACAATTATAAAAATATGTGCGTAGCATCAAATATTTTTGTTCAAACAAATGGCCATTGTTTAAACAATTGCTAATTAGTTACTAAGTGACAAAAAAGCAAGCATTTAATAATTTTTGCAAGAAAAGGAAAAATATGTTCGTAACATCGTATATTTTTGTTTAAACAAAAAGTAATTGTTTAAACAATTTTAAATTAGTTTATAAATGACAAAAAACATGTCAATAATCCAATAATAGTAATTTCTGCAAAAAAAATAATGAAATGACGTAACTTTGTAAAACTGTAAATTTGGAGAAAATTTTGCCTGATTTTTAGGGTACTGCAGGGGAGGGTGGGGGCTGTCAAAAAAATAGTGGTTGTGGATTTGATCCTTGGAGAGTTCTGAACAATTTCTGATAATCTCCCGCAACTTTTTACTTTATCATACGCAGTATGTAAAGTATTGTAATCATGCCAAAATAAATTTTTGAGATTTTAGCGGAAATATGTCTTTTTGGGTCCCCTGAACATTTTTGACCAAGGTACAAAAAAATGTCTGTGTGTGTGTGTGTATGTGTGTGTGTGTGTACCCGTTTTTGTGGAGACGATTCCGGAGAAACTACTAAAGGTATCGGGACAAAACTTCATATTTAGAAGTTTCATAACCGAACTTAGAGCTGAAAAGCTTTCTGTTGAAGAGGGTCCAAAGGAACTGGAGGTTTAGTCTTAGCATTTTTGAAAGATTTTGCAAACAAGCCGCTATTTCTGGAATTTCGTCGAAATAGTTAAATAATAAATTAAAGATGAGGAAATTCTGAATCATTTATCACTATGACATTTTTTGGTACAATCAATAGTTTAGCTGCATGAGCAAATTCTATTTCTACGAGATCGGTCGTACTGCATGAAAACTAGTAGCCAGGATTTGTGAGATTTTTTGATTCTAATGACAGTAGGTAGTCTTGGTGTCAAACGCTAATGTTTTGGGAATAGCTCCTGTCAATATAAGCTGCGTTCGCATATTGCATTACACTTTTTACACCCAATAACACGTAAGCGTCATTTGGACAGTGTACCCGGTGTCAACGGAGTACGATATCCGAACGCAGCTTTAATCGACATATCTGTCTAGTGCTAGTAGTTTTATTTTAATGCAGACAAGGCCGATCACGATCAAATAGAGTCTCATGTAGGTAAACTATTAATTTTATATGTAGTATGATAAAGTCATGTGCCTGGCCACATCAGATTTTTTTATAAATCTGAAACGCATGGAAGATAGAATAGAACCACACCAACTTTCCGCGAATGTTTGACGCAGCAGTTACATTCACCTATGAACGCGAACGACAGCAGTGACCGTTCGCGAACGTATCGATGCAACTGATAGCTACATATAAGAACGCACGCTGTGTGACTCACCAATACACACGCGTACGAACAACAGCAGACATTTTTGCTACCTAACATACGCGAACGCGAACGATCTGGACTTGTTTTATGCTTCTCGTTCGCGAACGAGAACGCATCGGAGAATATTGAAACGTTCACGTTCACGTGTAAAATCATAAGTGTACGTACGCGAACGTTCATAAATGAATATTTCCGAACCCTGGTTTTAAGGACGCTGTATCCACATCTGGCATAAACATCGCAAAATTCAAAATGGCAGATTAGAAAATTGTTCCTGCTTTCTACGCTAAAATTTCCGCATTTTTTTTTGATTTTTTGACGACACTATGCGATCAGTTGGCTCCAACTTTGGTATACCAATTCACTAAAATTTCGGATATTGTCAAAAATAGACTGTAAAATGCTAGTTGTAGGTGTTAGTTCTAAAAGCAGAGACAGTGCTATGTAGTGCGCAAGAAAACGTGCTCAGTATACCAGGGCTAACTGAGAGTCGTCAATGGGTGCCTGTTAGGTTAAGTTACACTAGTAAGAAAACTTAGAATTAAATTACTCATTAGTCAATTACGACTAGATGGTAATGCACCTATTGAATGAAAAAAAATAGTATGTTGATCAGGGCACTAAATTGAAGGTATTTGCCAATTTGCAGATTTACTTTATCTTTTTTTTTTCAGGGTTAAAGCCTAGTATCCCTGTGCTGTAAACACTGAATTACTTAAAGACATTGAAAGATGATGTATTTTGGAAAACGTTCTGTCAAGCAGCTGGTAGATTGCATAAAATTCCATATTCTTCTTTGCGTTCGTTATAAACTCATAACAAAACAGCTTTTGGTATCGTTATGAAAACACTAGAGATCTAGCTTTTAGTAACTTTCAGGCTTCCAAGATTGGTGATATTGATGCCAAGCGTCATATAATGCTTCACACCACCATATCTCAATCACTATTCGCTCGTATTTTAATTTATTACACAGTTTTACCACAACTACCAACTGTTGCCGGTAAAACTACTGTAGATTGTGAGATGACAGGATGACAACCGCAATTTTCGAAATTTATGTAAAAATAATGTCGCAAAGTAGAAAAAATTGTATATAACACTCGTTTTATAAGACATATTGGCGCACTCGTTCCATTTGTTTTCAAAACAACTCGTGCGGCAATGTTCGTCTTATAAAAGTTGTATTATAATATACTATTAAGACGTCCACGTAATTAAAAAAAATGGCGGCCCGATGCCTTGCATTAATTATATGGTTTCTATTTCTTCTTGAATTTGGCTGTTCTTCCCAGTGCTCATAGATATTTAATTTAATAATAACCACCAAAGAATAAACATAATGATAACCTTGAGTTGTGTTCATATTGCAAAGTTGGATATTATTGTGAAGGTAATCAATTCAACAACGTCTGTTTCTTTGCTGGTCTTATTCCCGTATACCGGTTTTGACACATCGCGTCATCATCAGCCCAATCTACAAAGCACAACTAATCGCAAATGTGAAAAAAATATATAAATACAAACTGATGTAGAACGTGACTGAAATCGGGACAAAAGAGCAAACAAATGCATCCGCAGACAAAAATCAAAGACACTAGTCTATAAAGGTTCAAAGGGACACTGACGGTCAATTAAGAATCATCCCACCATCATCTTTGTGGGTTTCTTGTACATCGTGTGTTTCAGGTTTTTCATTGATGATCACGGAATGGCGGTGTGGAAAATTCACAAGCAGGAATTTGAGTAGTAGTGTTTAAAAGCTTCGATGGGTTTGGTGCTCGGAGATAACAGTAAACGGTGAAACATGAGGCGACAAACAATCGGGGATGTTCCGATATGTGAAAAAAACAAATAAATCACAGTTACACACAAAGTAAACGCATAGTGGGCACATGTATATGCTCGGTCAAGAGTGACAGTTGGACTATAGTAGGGTTGCCAACTGTCGTGGCCGGGTTAAAAAGAGTGTCAATATCCATGAAAATTTAAATATGAAAGTAGCGGTCTCGTCGAAAAATACATTTGCTTGTTAATAAGTATTTTGTTAGCGGGTTATGTTTTGTCTCAATATGCTGCTCATCAGTCCAACTGGACGCCCTTTCCACATTTATGTAGAAGTTTTACGTTGCTGTAGTCTATCGCGTGGCCGGTCATTAATTTATACATTTGAAGTAGTATTTCTATTTTGTTCATTTAACCGGTTAAACGGTTAAACCTTAAACGGTTTGGATAATGGTGGGATGATTCTTAATTGACCGTGAGTTTGTGTCCCTTTGAACCTTTATTGACTTGTGATTTCAATTTTTGTCTGCGTTTGCATTTGTATGTTTTTTGTATCAGTTGTGTTGTTGGTGTTATCAGTTATATATGTATTTATATATTTAATTTCACATTTGTGATGACGCGGTGCATCGAAACCGGTACCAAGAAATTAAACCAGCTGCAATTAATTATTCATTTCCGGGATGCGATGATAATATACAATAATTGTATACATAATTATTATGGGCCAATGAAAATTAATAAACAGAAATCTCTCTCTTGAAGCCTGATTAAAAAACAGTACCGTGTTTTGTTATAGATAATAACGGTTTCGCGGATAACTATCATTTCTATGCAGAATTCAATTTCTTCAATACACTATTTCTCAAATTGAACTTATCAATGATTCGTGTTTGTGCAACCGGGACTTTAAAATATTTTATTACAGACTACAATCGTTACAGACTGTTCAATTTTCACACAATTTTCTAAAATTGAACGTCGCCATAATGGCTTCTGAAATATAATATTCCTATATAATGTTTTCTTTTTATAAATGGTTAAATTCAATGGTTCTCAGTAATCCATAATGTTTAATACCGCCCTGGTTTGAATATGGATCGGATTATTGAGGCATTACTGTATATGAAAACCCTGTAATGAAAAACAATTATCACAAAGCCACCCCATGCTTTACGAGACTGTATAAATATTGCATCAGAGTTGGTAGGGACAAAGGCTGAAATTTCGGTGCCGAGGAAACGGTTGTTGTTTGCAAACAAAATAATTCATCGGCGGTGAAATACAAGCAAGACATAATCCGCGGCTGAAAGAAGAAGAATGGCTGCTAGGCAGGCGAACCAATTTAACTTTACGTTGCTTTCGGGACGCATTTTAATACCGTTTCCGTGAATAATTGAAAGCGGTACCGCGGAATATGCCCCTCTATGTATCTCCAGTGCAGGAAGCAATCGCTTGCGAAACGAAACGACCGGACGAGGCCAGAGATTCCATTCCAAAGTTGTTAATACCCATCGAAAAAGCAAACGGAGCGGCCATGTGCATTTTAAAATTAAAATCTTAAAAAAGGAAGGAAAAGATTTGCTTAAAATACGAGTGCTGTGGTAAAACCTTCGAGTCAATTAAATTGTATTTATTATTTGAAATATGTATAATAACAGCGTTTCTCAACCTTTCTAGCTTTGCAGAACCCCTGAAAGTGGGTTGGAACCCGGCGAATCCCAACCAAAAAATGATTCTATACACGGTCTACTTTTGTTTAATTTTCTTTAGAAAGTAAATGTAAATCTGAGTAAAAAGTTTTATACATAGAGAACATTTTGAAAGCAATTTTACTGTGTCAAGAAGCCAGCAACATGGTGTGCAAATACGCGCAGTGCAATTGTAAAAAAAAATCACTTCTACTGTGAAATTACTGTACTTTTCCTGTGAAAATACAAATATATCCTATAGAGTTACTGTAATAATGCTCTAGTTTCACATGAATGTCTCAATATAACAGCGGCGTATTATAGAAAAATACAGCAAATAGCAGGTGGCATCAAATAACCAGCGATGTCGCAGTTGAAACAAAAGCGCTTTGTTTGAAAATCACTTAAAGTTATTTTTTTAGATCGGTCTGGCCAACTGTTATTCTCAAGTGACATCATTTATATTTTGGGATGATTTCCATTGTTTAAATAATACAATAATATTCGTTTACAACATCATTTAATCGAAAAAATTGAATTGATTAAAATCCCTTTTTCGGGAAATTGGGGAGTTACTATTCTTTTAAAAGTATTAAATTTCCTAAAGTCAACTAATTTTATTAATCACAGTCCTTTCTCCATTTCTTATTCTGATTTGGCCACACCGATCTAACAAAAATAATTTTAGGTGAACTGCAAAAAAAATTGTTTAACCAAATGGCATTTATTTAAACAAATGTGGGTTTATTATATAATATAGGTAAGATATCTCGAATATGAAATTTATAAGTTAATTTCACAAAAAAGCTGACTATTCCAGCATAATTAGAAAAAAGTTTAAAATGAATAATAATTGATTGTTTAAACAATAGGAAGATATTTTTTAATGTCAAATGTTTATAATTCCACTAAATTTATAGGAAAGATTTCTATGAGAAAAAAGAGAATGAAATGATTAGAACGGTCAATTTTCTGAAGAATGTAAATTTTTTCATTTGGGGTTAGTTTTCAGGGCACTGTGAGGGTGGGTTGGGGGCGTCAAATCCATACGCATACTAGGTCAAATTCTTCCTTGGAAAGTCCTCTACAGGACTCTACAGACTCTACAGGAGACTCCAAGGAAGTCTCCTATAACTTTAATCTTGAGTTTTCCCAAACCCCGAACAATTATTCGAAAAATACCAAAAAATTTCTTTTCCCATGTATTTTCCCATCTAAATTTGAAGCGTCGATAGGCACGATTAAAAATCAAAATTCCGAAAAGAAATACGTGTCCACTTTTTTTAATTTGGTAACGGCTTTGGGGGATCTTTGCTTTTTAAATAGAAATAACCAATAAAATGATTTAGTAACTAAAACATTCCATAATCTTTTGAGCGTAGATATTGGAACATTTCACATATTTCCAATAATTTAATTTGACAAAATACTTGAATCTAAATGACCACCCTGTCCGACATGATAAAAATCGTGTGACGCCTGATTCTGGTGTACTTTTTTTTTCCGTAAAATCATAAATAGTGGATTGAATCTGTGAAATGGCCTAATATAATAACTATGTTATGCAAAGTTAATGTAGTTACAAAGTATAGGTTGCTTTGGGGTAAACAGTTTGTCGCATGCTACAAAAACCGCAAGGGATTAAGGTATGTTGCCGGTAACATTTCATGTACACATTATGATTATAACAACATTATGATTCATTCCTGGCGGCCACAACACTATACTATATAACACTATATAACACTATACTATATAACACTATAGCAATAGTGTTCAATGAGATGGATAATTCATTTTAGCAAACAAATCTCACCTTAAGCAGAACGTGAAAAATAATTTATTAATGAACACAATAAATTGAAAACACAAGCAAAAGTAAGGGAATACATAGATGGAAATGATCCTGACAAAATAACGCCAAACTTTTTTATTGTTCAGAGTTTGCGGATATTTGCATACGTCGATGCCATCCACAGAAGCCGCATCAACGCTCATCCCATACAACTTTACCGTAAAATAATATCAGATATTCGATATTCCCGAAATACCCCGTATTCCCCAGTAGGTATACACCGAGGAATTGGGATCTCTTTCCGCTAGACTTTTCTGGAATTTTCATTATACGCCGCTAGCGAGCCAAATCGAATTTTCCTGACGCGTTTACCGTCAGGGGCGTGCACGCTCGCCACTCACTACTTTGACTAAAAGATCGAAATCTTCACCAGAGACTGAGAGCCCAACTCTCCCCAGGACCTTGTTACAACCGTTTGAAAACACGTCCATTTATAGGCGAAGAGGGCCTAATTTGATGGCAGACCCTTCTGTTTTCTTCATTAGATAAGATTGTGGAAGGCTTAAGTGGAAGGTTGTTTTTCGAGGAGACGGATGAATAAATTACTTCAGGAAGTAATATTGTTTTCGGGGTCGGTCGTTTATTTGCATTAGTGACTGCGCTATTCATTTGGGAACATGGTTGATCACGATTGATCAGTGCTTAATTTTTGGGGACTATTTAGAAAATAATCAACTAAAACGCTAGTGGTCACGGAATTTGCTATTAGGTAGATACTCATTTATGCATAATCGTGGCATTTCCAATCTGCGGTTTCAATTTATTCATCGTCAAAAGTCAAGATGAGGTGGTTTTGTGAGTTGGCCGAGTGCCAGTACACTAGTTGACATCGTTACGAAGTCATTAGGATGCCGTTTGTATTCTATAATTTACTGTAGTAGTTTAGTGGTACTATTTCAGTTAGGAGACCAAAATTAAAAAAAAAAGTTGAATAATAATTTACAGACAGACTTAACTGCGCTAAGTAGTTGCGAATGATATTTAATATTTCTTCGAGAGGATCGCTACATATGTTGAAGGCAAATAGCTTTTTAGATTTTGTTTATTTATATGTTTTAGTAATTGTCTAACCAAATGTAGTTACTGAAACCATTGATAGGCAAATAGCATATTGTTTTCAATAGTTTTTCAATGGAATACAATTAGTACAGTTATGTACAATACGTTTTTTGATTTTTTGGTTATACAATTATGTATTGTTGTTAATAATTGTATCTCCCTTGGTTACATGCTAAAGCTACATGTCAGGATCTGCATGTGGTCCTTCGATTTTAATGAAACTTGGTCAAATTATACACATATAGAGAACATACGTTTAACTCAAATAAATCGTGGATTGAATAGAGGCAAAAATGTATTTATTTTCTACAAAGAATGTTTATTGAGTCAGAGAATGTTTTGAATAAAGTATGGTTTTTTATAACTCAAATAAACATTTGTTTAGCTAATAAACAACGAGTATTCTGTATTAAAACAACGAGATTTGACCTAAACAATATCTACCACTATACCTGTACCTGTACTGTACCTGTCTGTAGTGGTACACAAGAGACATTTATTGTCTAAAGGACTTTTAAGAATTTTCAAAATTGCGTGTTACGCCATGTCCAATTTTTGCATTACGGGCATCACATCAATCATTATCGATTTGAAAAACCATAAAACGAATTTTAATGAAAATTTGAGGTATTGTAAGTAAAAGTATATGTTACTATAACAGAGGAACAATTTTGACCAAACAAATATTTTCTTTACATTTATTTTTTTACTGTATCATACATAGTATGATAAACTGGAGGTTTACTCTTCAGCGAGAGAGTCAGAGTCAAGTATATCAAAACCAGTTGTCATTTGTTTATTTTATTTTGTTGTTTGGCCACCCTAGCCATAGTAATTTAGCTTCAATTATAGAATTTTTGTCAAATAGGTATAATTGGAGATCTGGAAAATGTTCTGATACCTCCACCTGACACAAGTTATGCATTTTTCTTTCTACCTACCCTAAAAAAATCATATCTAATCAATGGCATTTTTATTTAATTTATCTACTTTCGATTACATTCATACATCCAATTTTTTTTTACAAAACTGAATACATATTGGTACTATATAAGGCCGGTTATTATAAACGTTCAATAAGAGTCTTTTGTACTAGCATAGTATTTTCTTACAATAGCCGAATCCCATTGTAAAAAAAGTACTACCCTAGTAAAATCTTATTCTACGTTTATTATACCGGCCGTAAGACTTATAGAAAATAAATTTCAAAAAAAAGAACACGGTGCGATATGCTTTAGAGCTAAACTAGCCTGCAAGTTAATAACCTATCAGGGTTAACGGCAATTAATCCGATTTATGATTAACGTCAATATTCCGCGCGACGTTTTCCCATTAAATCACTACTTCATATCTTTCGCCTTAATAAGTCGATTGCGCAAACCACTACTAACCCACTGGCGCTCGGCACAAACCACGCACAGGTATCTTACGTAAACCGTTCATTCATGATTTTTATTAATTCCGCTCATAATGTATGCGTCGATGCGGTTGCGCTATAGCCTCCAGGCTTCTGCTACTCTGTGCTGCCATCTAACCGGCCACTGCGTAATTGGTCCCACGCATTTACGTTCACGCGTATGCCATATAAACGCCAGCCAACCAGTATATTAATGCAAATTAAAACATTCTCTCTCTATTTGTTACCTGATAAGTAGACCAGGAAAAAGTCTCATATAAACGTATCAATAGGGTTATTTCTAGCATAGCAGAGCAATTCATTCATAGTTGGGTCGTACTTACATTTCTTTTGTAAAGTTAATGAGTCAATCTCAATCACCAAAAGAAATGTGGAATTGCAACACAAAACAACAAAAAATACTGTCCAAAAATAGGGCTTTTGATAAGATTTTATGTCAAAGGAAATGTGATATCATTTCATTCTTTTTCAATTACTTTATATTTTTTTTCAATTACTTTATTGACCAACTCCTATTGTTTCCTAGAGTGTACTTTTTGTAAATATAATATTATCTGCTTTATCATATAATCATATAATTTTATCATCAAATAAAAGCATGTTATTCTAAAATTTATTTTACAGAACAATAAATAGTAGGGTATGGTGGGGCACATTTGGACAAAATAATTAAACATAAACGTAAATATAGGTACCCGGGGGAAGTTAGCAATAAGTTTGCTTTTCAACCGATTTTAATAAATGATACATCATTTTAAAGCTCATAACGTCCTGATACTCCATGAGTTTTGCCCGGTCGATCAAATCATAATTAGTGTCCTAAAAATACGAATGAAAGTTGACATTTTCGACTATTTGGTAAAGTTTTCGGCATCATATCTCGGCTATGACTTAACCGATCCTAATGAGCAATACATTAATCGAAAGCTCAAGTCTTCATGTACTCCCCATAGTTTTTCCCGATCGAAATTATAATAATTAGCGCCGTGGGAAATTAACAAAGTTTGCGCGTTACGGGCCTCTAATACCGGACATACCAGGAGCGCCGTTCGATAAAAAAGCCAGCAATAAGTACTTTTTCTCATTCGATTTCGAAAATGTATACACCAGTCGATAGCCTAGAGCCTCCTTTATCTGCATGAGTTTTGCCCGATCGAAATTACAACAATTAGCGGCGTAGGAAATGAACAAAGTTTGCGTGTTCTGGGGCGCTAATAGCGGCTATACTCGGTGCACCGTTCGACAAAACAGCCAGCAATAAGTACTTTTTCTCATTCGATTTTGAAAATTTATACACCAATCGATAGCCTAGGGCTTCTTTTATCTGCGTGAGTTTTGCCCGATCGAAATTATCACAATTAGCGCCGTGGCAAATTAACAAAGTTTGAGCGTTCTGGGCCGCTAATAGCGGCTATACCAGGAGCGCCGTTCGATAAAAAAGCCAGCAATAAGTACTTTTTCCAATCCGATTTTGAAAATTTATACACCGGTCGATAGCCTAGAGCTTCCTTTATTTGCATGAGTTTTGCCGGATCGAAATTATAACAATTAGCGCCTTGGGAAATTAACAAAGTTTGCGCGTTACGGGCCTCTAATAAAGGACGTACCAGACGTATAATTTCGATCGGGCAAAACTCATGCAGATGGAGGAAGCGCTAGGCTATCGACTGGTGTATATATTTTCGAAATGTAATGAAATAAAGTACTTATGGCTGGCTTTTTTATCGAACACGCAAACTTAATTTCTTAACTTAATTTCTTAACTTAATTTCCGACGGCGCTAATTGTTATAATTTCGATCGGGCAAAACTCCTGCAGATAAAGAAAGCTAGACTATCGACCGGTGTATAAATTTTCAAAATCGGATAGGAATAAGTACTTATTGCTGGCTTTTATATAGAACGGCGCTCCTAGTATGGCTGTTATTAGCGCTCCCGAACGCGCACACTTTGTTAATTTCCTACGGCGCTAATTGTTATAATTTCGATCGGGCAAAACTCATGCAGATAAAGGAAACCCTAGGCTATCGACTGGTGTATAAATTTTCGAAATCTAATGAGAAAAAGTACTTATTGCTGGCTTTTTTATCGAACAGCACTCCTGGTACGTCCGCTATTAGAGGCCCGTAACGCGCAAACTTTGTTAATTTCCCACAGCGCTAATTGTTATAATTTCGATCAGGCAAAACTCATGCAGAGAAACGAAGCCCTAGGCTATCGACTGGTGTATAAATTTTCAAAATCGAATGAGTAAAAGTACTTATTGCTGGCTTTTTATCAAACGGCGCTCCTGGTATGTCCGCTATTAGAGGCCCGTAACGCGCAAACTTTGTTAATTTCCCACTGCGCTAATTGTTATAATTTCGATCGGCCAAACTATTGGGAGTACATGAAGACTTGTGCTTTCGATTAGTGTATTGCTCATTCTGATCGGTTAAGTCGTAGCCGAGATATGATGCCGAGAACTTTACCAAATAGTCGAAAATGCCAACTTTCATTCGTATTTTTAGGGCACTAATTATGATTTGATCGACCGGGCAAAACTCATGGACTATCAGGACGTTATGAGCTTCAAAATGATGTATCAAAATGTATCATTTATTAAAATCGGTTGAAAAACAAACTTATTGCTAACTTCCCCCGGGTAATATTGTGTATTTGGTAATTTGTGTTTAAATATTTTCGCAAATGCAGATTGGAATCTCAATGGTCCAATTGTGCCCCATGTCCAAATGTGCTCCATCCTACCTCACTCTTACTAGTGGAGGCAAATTAGAGAAAACTAGTGCGGAAATACTCGGATTTTAATGATTCTTCTGAAAGAAAACTTTGTCAATCTATGTATGATAAAGTATATAAGAACTTATTTTTAAAATGTTTTTCTTCAAAATATCTCTGAAACAATTTGGAATTCACCCGTTTTCACAACATTAAAGAGCAGATAAATCTGCAGTACTTTGTCCAACCGACTTCTATCTCTAATAATAACAAAAGTACCCATACACTCCAACGTATTGTGGGATACAGTGTATAAAACGCAATTATACAGGTATCCCCTGAAATAACTGAAATAAAAATTGGTAAATAGCGGAAAAATAAAAGGAAAATATTTAATTTGAACGTCTTTATGAGGAACGGCTTCAAATACGCCCACAAAATCGGTTGTGTTTTGATGATTGTTGATCCTATAGGCTCGAAAACTTTCGCGATAATTATCATAAGACTAAATAATGATGTTTAGTGAATATTTTTGTCGCAGCACAACTCATTAAATATTTGTTTGATGATTGCAATATTGGAATACCGCTGATTATCTCGAAAAGTTGCTATCAGAAGTAAATATTGCGCACCACCTGTCAATGGTGATAGATAAACAAGTATGTATACATTAATTTGTTTGGTGATAGGTACCAAAATTGGTGCTAATATTTGTTTTATGTACTTATTCTTATGATACCAAATGGATAGCCGTTAGGCTAATATGCGCGGTGATGCCATATAATCGTACCAAACTATCGCTACATTTTTGGAAAAATAAAAGTATACATACCTATCGTAATAATGCCACGAATCAGTATAAACAACTGCATATACCTGAAAGAAAAATTGAAATGAGAAATGGTAAATGTCCTAGGAATGGAATAGGTACTATCGTGAGCAAAAAAAAACGGGGACACTAAAGTGAAATTAGGCACTTCTATTCTCAATAATTTTAGTTGTGTAACATTTACTTTGACGGTATTTGTTAACCTATGAAGTCTAAACTTTGACAGTCTCTGTCAACCTACAAACTTGTTCCGGTTGCAATAATTTTATTCTTCGCGGTATTCTTCCCTACACTTAATTCAGTAGCAATTTTTTGAATGCTGACTCCATCATGCACCTGAGTTTGAATTATTGCCTTCTGAAATTTATTCATTTGCGGAATTTTTATATCTTAAGTCCACATTCAAGATGACCTTTAAAGTGACATGACAAACGTACCGACATGACATTACGAAGCCCGATTTAATTAGTGCAAATTTGACTGTCATACAGAGTGTAAATAAATTACGGTTACGAAGTTCTAGGCCCTATGGTATACCCGTAGCCAAAATAGATCTATTTTTAGAAATCAAAACATTTCCAGACACTTGCCGTAGGGAAGCCGCAGAGAGTTAAAGTCCACAAGAGTAGGCACCAATTTTAGAAATTGCATAGGAAAAGTAGTAGTTTATGTGAGGTATCATAGGATAACCAATTTAAAACAAAATAAGTTTTATCTGAACCTTTTTTAATCATAAAGTAGTCCATGTTCAAAGGCAAATATTTAATTAAATTATGATAATAAAAAAAACTGATTTGACACCAGTGGAAATAGTTTCTAAAGTTGGTACAATTATCACCAATATTTGGTTCTCTTTAACACTCTTCAGTGATGGTAAATAAAAAAGTTTCAGACAAAACTTATTTGGTTTTAAAACAGTTGTCCTACGATACCGTACATGACCACCTGTCTCTATGCTGTTTCTAAAGTTGGTACCATCTTACCGTTCTCCTTAACAGTGCAGGATCCAACAATTCCGGACATGTTTGTCTGTTTAAAAGATGGTCTGCAGAGGAATCTATTTAATGTACCATAGAAGTTTGTCGTAGTTATTAATTTAGGTTCAGTATTTGTTGTTAGAAAATCACTTTCTCTAGATAAATATTTTACATTACTTTTACACGGACAATCCTTGTAATTGTTGCTTGACTTTTTAAAATTACAAAACCAAAAACTTGTCTATTACAGGTATAAAGATGAATGCCTGTAATTTCCACTATGCACTGCCGGCGCATATACTTCAGTTTCATGGAAAACAAACTTTTACTTTAATATTAGCTAAGTTTAGTATCATAATTAAACTAAAGGCGAATACTTTCGCTTCATATTACTAGCTTGCCGTAGTTACAGTGCCAATCTAACTTGTATCGCAAATAGACAAACTGACTTATGAGTTATGACTTATGGAATCTTCTGGCAGATTAATAAACAGTACAATCAGTCAGTGCATACATTTACTGATTTCTATAGTAAAAGTCTCCACACCCGAAAAACTGTAAACTTATGCTAGTAGATGCATAGATTTTCTAACCGGCTTTAGTAGAAGTGCGCACAAAATAATATGCAAGAATCTAAATGTTTGCTGGTAGAACTGTGCACAAAGAAATTTTGTTGAATTATAGGCTGTCCTTCCTTGTTCGACTTCTCCTAACCTAACCTAATTCTTAACAATACAAAAAATTTATTGTGACGCCTGATTCGACACGGTTCAACCGAAGTACAGCAAAAGTTTCTGCTCAGAACAGCCAATGAACATAATCGGGCCAATTCTGATTATCCGCAGTTGTTACGTAGCAAGTGGTTAAATTTCTTAGCAACGGTGTTAATATATAAAATGGTATTCTGTAACATATCCTATGTTAAAATAGTTTGCCACCAGTTGAGCGGCGAACTGAGTGACTACGAAACGAACTACGTAGAAACCGATAGGGAGAGGGAAGTGCTGCTAAACACTCTTCAAGTCTTTAACCTTAAAATAAAAACGAATTGTTTGGTTTATGGTATAGGTATCGTAAATAAACAAGTGGTAATGAAAGAAGGTTTACATGACACGTTTTGTTTTCACTATTAAACAAGTATGATAGAAATTTTAATTTAATTTATATTTTTATTTTAGAGGTTACCTAACAATTGCCGGAAGGAACATAGCGGATACTTCGTTTGGGTTTTACCTAGGATGTATATCTATACAAGTAAAGGGATAATGTTATAGCCAAATACAATTTTGTATTCGTCGACTATTAAAACAAGTTTGTTAAATTTATTAAATGTACAGTGGAAAGGTTACCACAGTTAAATTAAATGATCATTTGAAAGAATTAAATTCGTATCCGATAAACGAGAAAACCTTTAAAACTTTTAACCACAACTACTAATATCTAACCAGTTGTCGTATTAAAGAACCACTTTAATAGAAACTTGTGGTTATATAGGTGGTATTATTATTAGAGGTATGCCCATACTCATGTGGAGTGGGGATGAAAATCTGCGAAAATCTTCGTTACGTTAATATCCGCAGGGCGGCGCTGCATGGTAGAAGAATAATAACGTGAACATAACTAGTACCAATCCAATTTTTGTTTATTTATACTTATTTCTGCGTACATAATGCAAATGCTTGAAAGTTTTCTTTTTATACAAGTACATTTATCTGTTATACTCTATAAATTGTTAGTGGCATAACCCCCAAGTTTGACATATGCAATGTTGGTTCTCTATATATCACCTGCGCAGTAGCGGTCGTAAATTCGTCCAAAAATTGATCATACCTTTAATGTTCATACCACGACTATAATGGCGTCTGTTACCACTAGCAATACCAGTAATGAGAACATAGTACATACCTTAACCGAAAATTTATAGGTTATAGTCATGTCAAATAGCCAGCAAGCTGAACTACGCGCGCACTCTACCGGCAGCAAATTAAAAGTAGCTAACAATCCACAGAATACGTTTACAAGTGTTGATGTTGTCGCAAATAACCCCACCCCGCCTCACACTACCCATTCGTATAATCTCGCGTTAGTACTGCCCCACTGTGAGAACTAGGGCTGGGCAAAAAATCGATAGATAGATCTGATCGATCTGATCGATCAGCTCGATCGTTCGATCTTCTTCTTTGATCAGATCAGCTCGATCGTTCGATCTTCTTCTTTGATCAGATCGAAAAGATCGATTCGATCGAAAAGATCGATCTGATCGATCTTTTCGATCTTTTCGATCTTTCAAAGAAGAGGGGTTAAGAGATAGTAGCAACCAACAATTGTCTAGAAAGGTTCAATTTCTCATTTCATTTGGTTTCCCACATAGTTCTAATGCAGGTCGTGATAAAATATCTTATATTGTTGCGAAGTATAGTTTAATTGCATTGTACAATTGAGGTCAGGTCATGCAACCCATCCGACTGCAGACAGTTGCTTGTCCAGAAATGCAGACGTCAGGCTTTTCATATCGGACATTCCTTTCATATAGACATTCCTTTGTGGCACGCGTTCAAAGCGTGCAAATTAACTTTGATTTATATCAAAGGCCGTGTGCAACCAAAAATCCTAACTCAGGATTTTTGGGGGCTCAAAACAGGTCATGACGTCTTGCCAAATTCAATATAAAAGCCACGGCAAAGGATGGGAACGGGATCAGTAGTTTGCAGCACCTACTTGTAGTGTAGCGCGACTATTGTATTTTAGATATCAGCTGTAGTATTGGAATTCTGCATGGTCAGCAATACACGAACAATGTAAACAACACTGCGACTTTTATTTATACATCTCCATCCTGACCTAGAGCCGTCCCCCATTAAGAGCTACGTAACAATATTACTTGCTCTAAATTGTAATAAATACAGTTATCCATATAGTTGGTGATGATTTTATAGTAGGTACAGTTGTTAAATCTGGTCACCCTAATCTTAAGCTACTTCACCATGAAGCAAATTAACTTCCGGGGGCAAATTTAGTTTCCTGTCAGCCGGCAGATTGGAGTTAAATGGCACTGCTCGCCACCTAGAAGGAAGGAATCTACGTATTCCCTACAGATTTACGGGTCGCATTCGTCCTGTGACGTCTCGCATAAAACAAGGAGGTCCCGACTCTGTACACCTCCTACCAAGGTCCTCGATCTCACGTACCAACATCATCAATAGTCTCGCCCCTGGAGGAACAATCGACTCCCTCGATGCAGGAAATCCTGAAATCTCAAACGACGCCAATAATATATGCACACAAGCGCGAATTGCTGATGAAGGAAAGTGGAAAGATGATGGCATTAGATAAGGCGTCCTTAGACGCCGGGGGCGGTCCATCCGTGCGGCAGCGTTGGAAGCCACGCACCGATTTTATTTGAGACATTGCGAAACTTTGAGCAATTATGGACCCGCTTTACGACCGCTCGTCTGACGGCGTGCACCCCTATTTAAACTGCTAACCGACCCCCATTCTGCGGTTATACGCCAC
This sequence comes from Aphodius sticticus, assembly GCA_963966075.1. Lineage (NCBI taxonomy): Eukaryota > Metazoa > Arthropoda > Insecta > Coleoptera > Scarabaeidae > Aphodius > Aphodius sticticus. The sequence goes on along the minus strand of OZ014507.1, from coordinate 51,007,449 downwards.
TATAGCTATAAGACTGTGTGGGTCGTCTTTGCTGCGGTGAAAATAACACGTTAAATGACTGTTGTAACAAACGTAAATCTTCGAGTATTTTCCGTGTTGGGAATGTGTGAATTATTTTGGATGCTTTAGGCTGTTGTGAAGATGTAATTCTTTCGCCTTAGACTAGAGACTTTTTTATCGAGGAGAGGACATAATAGAGGATGGAATCACGCAATGTTTGTTTAAAAGTTAAAGCATTGCTTATCTATAAATATCTATTGTTTCGAATTAGTCTACCTCGTTTACATCAACAGTCTTTGCAGTTTCTAGTTTCAACAAAATATAGAGTAGGAAAATAAGCCTGCAACATTATATTTCAGGAAAGTAGTAAATCATACGTTTTCGTTATTTTTAAACCAGTATCCAATTAACATTTTGCACGTTCGTAATGTTTACGGTTATTGAGATATATGGACGCTCATCACCTCTCATTTTTCACTTACACTTACATTTATTTTTAAAGCAGAATAAACAAACTTGTGATGACAAAATTGTCTAAGAAGAAATTATATTAAAACTCCATGCTAATAAATGAGTGAATTAATAAATAAATAATTTTTATAATATGAATATGAGTAACAGTATGTATTTTATTAGCTATAAAAGAGAAACTGTATTTTCTTCTGTGTAGATTAACACTGGGATTGTTGCTTTACAATTATGCACTTATAAGCATATTGACCATTAAAATCGTTTTGTGTCTACATTTATTAAGAAAAATTAAATACATAAGCATAAAAGAAACAATGCAAAAATTAGAGATTCAGTTTCCTTTTAGTTTAATTAATCATTCTCTAATTCAACTATAGAATATGGTGACATACAGGTGGGATGTAAATATTAAATAAATTAAAAATTACAGCCACAACCTGGAGTTGAACCGGGCACCTTTGCGTCGCTAGCACAATGCTCTAACCAACTGGGCTATTCAGGCCTTTCCTTGATATGACAATTATTCCTAACATATGTCATAGCCTCAATAGCTCAGTAGGTTAGAGCATTGTGTTAAAAAAATTTCTTGTATCAAATATTGCCCATATTTTTCTTTTGAAACATAATTAAAAAATATAACGCAGTCACAATAATTTATATTTTTCGCAGTTGTTTTTCATATTAGTTTTGCCCGACCGAACAAATTATAGTTACTGCCAGCAAAGTAAAAGTTGTTTTTTTTTAGTACGTGAGAATATCCAAAATGTATATCAGTTGTTACCGATCATAAGAAGATTTACACCAGTCGAAAACAAAAGTCTTCAAAAGTATTCCCCATTGTTTTGCCCTGTAGATATTAGAAGGTTCCTGTATCTTTTTTGCTCGTTTGTGATTATAACAATTGAACGTATAGAAATTTAAAAATAAGGTAATTTATTTGAAATATAATGCATGTTTTCAATATCGTATTAATATACTTGTAATTTGTTTATTTCTACTGTTAGTTTTCCAAGTATATTTTTCTTATTACCAATACTGTTATAAATTTTTTTTTATCATGACGTGATAAATTATCTATTGCGATAAAAGAATTTCCTTACTATCCTCCGAGCTTTTATAGGGGTTAAATTCCTACAAGTCGACTACAAACATTTTTCAGTAACAAGAAGCTGAAGAAGAAATCTGTCCAATTTTAGTAAGCAACCAATTATAGTAATCGGGATTGGGCAAAACTATCATAAGCACAGGCAACTCTTAGCTATAAATTACTGTATATACTGTCAAAATCGAACAAAAAAGGTATTTATTGATGGCGGTTTTAGTGACCAGCGTGCCTGGTCTTGGCGTTTTCTTAAGGTCCATTAGTGCTCTTCGCAAATTATTTTTAGAACACTAATTGTTCTAATCTCTCCCCGGCGCCCAATCTTTGTTAATGATTATTTACCGCTTATTGATCTAAATGCTAAACTAGCATAAATCGTCATCAATTGTTAAAATCGAATGAAAAAAGGGCTTATTGATGGCCGTTTTATTGTCCGGCTGATATTCTATCGGGTATTGTCCATTCACATATCCAGAGAGTTCAGTTTTTTGTTTATCTAACTTTTAGTTCCGATAACTCGTTAACAGGGCAAAATTTTAAAAATAAAACTTTCTGATTGTAACTTAACATTCTGTTGAGTATGTGGACATGTGGGGTTTTTAAATTTTTAACACTAATTGAAGGCATGAGAATGAAAAGTGGATATATGGTCTTTATCCACTTTTCATTCTGAACCCTTCAGTTATAAATCAGCCTTTATTTCATGACTTTTGACAAATTGCCTTTGAGACTTATTTCAAAAGTCAGAGGGCTGCAAGTGTACCCCCTTGCTCCTCTCTACAAAATTCTTAAACCTAAATTCTAAAGGGACGGTGGTGGACAAATACTTACGTACGACTGTACATGATTTTGCGTGAAACTATTCATGTGTTAATTTAATCTGTTTTTTTTTTGTTATAGCAGGCTGCACCCACGCGCTTAATACTTAATATATTCGCGATATTTAACAGCTGTCGATTCAACAACAGCACACGCTAAACGTATAGGTGTGAATGGGAAATATCAAGCGTAGTTTTTTCCGAGTTCGGTTTCTTAAAATAGCACAATTAGTCAGGTTGATAGTGTTGCCAGTAGTATACACGAGCTGTGTAATAAATTTGTTTCACTTAAATTTGAATATGTAACGTTACACCGTCGGTCGGTTAAATGAAGTGTTCACACAAAAACAACATTGGGCAAAATTGACCGATCTATATTTATAATTGTTAGACAGGTCGCTGTCAACGTCACAAACAAATGCACGTGAGCGATATGAATTATGAAAAACCTTAATTACATTGTTTACGCGTGGCCAGGTGTTTAATAAATAAATATTTTATATAGTTTGTCATTTGGGAATGGAAATAAATGGTGGTTGTATTTAAAATTGTATGTCGCTTTAATGCAATATTGCTTATTTTGCAACATTTTAAAATACGACAAACAAAATAAAATATTAACTTTACCAGCTTTGTATTTGGGGAGGGTGATTATTTCTATATAGTAGTATACCCCAGTACCATAAGGATTTCACTTTAGAGAAACTCAACCCAGCAAGTCCCCAACGATAACGTAAGATCGTTTAATACTCTACAAAAATGTCTATTATTCGTTTAAGTACGAGCCGGCAATTTCATATTATACGTCTGAAAAGACGTCAAAAGCACCTAAGAATAACAACGTATTATTGTGCGGGGTGTTCCCTTCCGCGTCCCAAATATATGAAACCATGATTGAGCATCATATTTTGCAACAAGAAATACAATAGCATGCAGCTAAAACGACCAGTTCCGAGATATAGATCCTTCAGAACGTTAAGAAGTATGTTCTGTAATACACACCGAAACTAGTGTTAGTGTGTTTTCAAATCTACGGTACTGAAGTAGTTTTACCAGTTTTGAAAAAACCCCATAAAAGCATTTATATAAAACACTATTTTCTTCTGAAGAACATATATCAAAAACGACCAACTTTTGACTATATGTTTGTAATTTTTTTATTATTACATATGATGTCCTTTTAAATTCGTCTGTAATTTATTGCGAAGTATTGTATTCCGGAAAGCTATACAAGATATTCGGGTGGTACACTCTTAATTTGCAAACATTGTATAGGTATGTACTTTTGCGGGTTACTTCTTTGTGAATATAATTAGTAACCACTTGTTTCTATTTATACACTTATTGTCATCTACTATACACGTATGTGTATAAGGGTTGCCACCCGTCCTTGTTTCGCGAGGATTGTCCTCGTGATGATGCATGTGTACTTGCGTCCTCGGCGCGACACTAGTGTCCTCATAGAACGTTTTTTTAATGGAATGTAATTTTTATTCGGAGATGAGGCGAACATTTTCATAAAAATGAAAAACGTAGTTCTGAAAGTATTAACAAGAAACTGATGTTTTTTACTTTATCATACGCAGTATGTAAAGTATTGTATGTGTGTGTGTGTGTGTGTGTATGTGTGGATGTGTACCCGTTTTTGTGGCGACGATTCCGGAGAAACTACTATAGGTATCGGGACGAAACTTCATATTTAGAAGTTTCATAACCAAACTTAGAGCTGAAAAGCTTTCTGTTGAAAATGGTCCAAAGGAACTGCAGGTTTAGTCTTAGCATTTTTGAATCATTTTGTAAATAAGCCGCCATTTCTGGAATTTCGTCGAAATAGTTAAATAATAAATTAAAGAAGATGAAATTCTGAATAATTTATCACTATGACATTTTTTGGTACAATCAATAGTTTAGCTTCATGAGCAAATTCTATTTCATCGAGATCGGTCGTACTCCTTTAAAACTAGTAGCCAGGATATGTCAGATTATATGTCAGATATGATTCTAATGACAGTACGTAGTGTCAAACGCAAATGTTTTGACAACCTACTGTCAATATAAGCTGCGTTCGGATATAGTATACCGTACACTTTTTACACCCAATAACACGTAAGTGTCATTTGGACAGTGTACCCTGTGTCAGCGGAGTACAATATCCGACCGCAGCTTTATTCGACATATCTGTCTAGTTCTACTAGTTTTATTTTAATGCAGACATAGCCTATCTTGATCAAATAGAATCTCATGCAGCTAAACTATTAATTTTATATATAGTATGATAAAGTCATGTGCCTGGCCACATCAGATTTTTTTGTTATATTTTTACTCAAATCCCGTAGAAACTAGTAACTTGGCCCAAATGTTATTATAACTAGGTACTTACTTGTCTGCATGCTTTTATTTTTTCAAGCGGCACTTTTCCAAATGTTTTATGATTGCATAATGTGTAAATACATATGGTTGTAAATAACGAACTACATTTGGTTTAATTATCACCTACCAGATTGTAAATTTTAAATTTCAATCATAATCCAGCCAAACAATGTCAAAACAAAAACGCGTTCAGCGGGCAGTATATTATCATAATTAATCCAAGGTCTAAATCGTAAATCCTCGAATTCGAAAGGACATATACGTATGTAACACAAAAGCCCAGATGTATCCGTATTAAAGCCGAGAATCCGCTAGGTGTCTCGTCAATCAATCAGCGCCTACGCGATCCCCAGTAAGGAAAAGTTGCGTCTTTAGTCTTGCTCCATCCGCAGCGCTATCTGGCGGGAGAAACCCAAGAAAGTACGCCAATCTGTGGCCAGTTATGCGTTTTGTCCTTTTTCAACGAACCGTCCAGCGGCAGAACAGATGTAAATTGGCCGATGAAACATATGTCATATTACATCTAAGACAATGGGCGCATAAATAAGCGACATCTTTAAAATTTATGGCAGTTTTTTCCTGGCACATGTTTAAATGTATGTTGATGATTTGCGACAGCAGCGGACCCGAAACTATTGAATATAACATTCGGCATTTTTTATCTATTTGGGTGGACGCGCGGCATTTGGTTTAATATATTTCCGAATCGGGCGTATTTATACGGTTTTATAATTCGCGGTGGGTTCAAGCCGGTCACGAACAAAAATGGGCAACGTAGAATGTTGTACGCGAGATGCAAAATCGATTGGGATTTAATTTATTGATAACTTATGAATCTTTTAGTGCCAAATTACAAATTCTTTAAAACAATTCTGTTTTGTCTTTGGTCCAAATTTAATCTAAAATCTAAAGTGAAACCTTAGTAAAGCTACAGGTAAAGCTGAGGACTAAAGCTGTCATTTGTTATTTGTCACCCATTATATTTTCGAATTTTCTTCAATAAGATCTTTACCTTCAAATGCTTACTTATTTTAAATATAAGAATAGTTATTTATGTACCAAGGGCATTAAACGGATGTTAATGCCCGAGGGTAACCGTTTAAAAAGGCGTTAAATTGGCGCATGAGCTGCGCCCAATGGCTTATAAAACGAAAGTAGTATACAATTTTTTTCTACTTTGCGTCAGTAATTTCATATAAATTAAGAAATTGGGTTACTATATTCAGAATGTAGGGTATTTTGCGGGCACCATGTTGTAGTACTGGTAGTACTGTAGTAAACTGTCAACTTCGTAAAGACAGAAGTTTTAATTCAAAAGTTAACTTAAAATAGTGGTCTAATCATTATAATAATCAGAATAGAAGTGTTTGGCGGTGATTGATTAGTTACTTCAAAAAACAAGAACTTACGAAGGAATTGTTATAACGCTTAACGTTTAATGGCGATGTCTACCTAATTCTGCTAGGTAGCCGTTGAGGCTTATACATTTACATGTATGTGCTTATAATTCAAACCAAATTCTAATTTCGGTGAAGTAGTTTATTAGAATAAATTATACTAAGTAAACTTACATGCGATGGAGGTAATTCAAATAGTTGCACACAACTAGACTAAAGTGTCCTACGCACACGGCCAGTAGTTTAGTAAAGTAGGGTGTAATTTAGATAATTTCCGTGTGCGGACATGAAACCCTAAGTACTCGCTACTGTACTTAGGGTTGTCAACATTGCGCCTATGCTGACCCGGAGAAAAATAATTATATTATAGAGGTTATAAGGGGTTTAAATTAATAACAGCCGCCACAAAAATGTGCGGCTTCGACACATTCTTTTTAGTAACGCTTTGGTGTGAGATTTGGATATAGGTAGTGTACAAAACGATGAGATCTAGATGCTAATTACTTAGTAAATCAATTTATTTCAATTAATGTCTTTCCGTTTGTGCCTCTTATTGTGGATTTTTTACGCCACAACCAATATTAAAACCAATATTAAACTAAACCAAGCATAATTATGATGTACTGAGAGAATTTTTTTAAGGATCATGTGTTTTTGCTTGCAGTAATTCCGTTCCCTAATTAATTTCGTTCCCTAATTAATATTAAATTTTCATTTTATTCCGACAATATTGGCGTTTTGTATAAACCCGCATAATAAATGTGTCTCTAGTCCAAAATGATAACTATATATCTCAGTTAATAAATAAAAGACGTAGACACTTCCAATGTTACTTTTAATTCGTTCTTGTGGCCACAAGAACGAATTAAAAGTAACATTGGAAGTGTCTACGTCTTTTATTTATTAACATTGAATCCGGTGGAATGGAGAAGTTTATCTCATTAATATCTCTCAGTCCTTGTAAATATATAGTTTAATAATAAAATTTTCAAATAAAAGCATCGCTGTCGTCATCTCTATGATTTAAAAAACACTGTTTTATGGCAGACCAGTATGTATTGTTGGGACATTTCATACATTAAAGTAATCAACGAAAGTTCAAAACATATTTTGTTAATTAATGTATCTATATTGAATGTTGTTTTTTGACCAGCAAATTCCTACCTTTAAATAATACCCGTCATTTTGTAAGCCATTTTTATACCCACCACATTTACTGTGGTGAGGGGTATATTGAGTTTGGCACAAATGTCCGTCTGTGTATAGGATAAATGCCGTAATTTTGAAGTTTTTGATCTGAAATTTGGTATACAAGCTTATCTCTTAAAAAGTAAGGACAAGTTCGTGAATGGACAAAATCGGTTCACTTTTTTTTAAATATTTTACGGTGGGGGTATTTTAACTTCAGCACGGATGAAGATAATTTTCTTACTAGTTGATTGTTTTGAAAATTGTTGTGAAGATTGAATAATAGAGTGCTTCTTAAAATTCTTTTTTTTTTCAAGGAAAAACTGCAAACTGGATGATTTTTTACTATAATACACTGGACTATTTTATTTAACAATTACTGTATTTTCATAATTTTTAAAACAATTTTAGGTGTCGCTACAGTTTCTCAAAGATCGATGATAACCTTTAGTTAACCCGGAGAATTTTACTGAAAACCCGTAGCCCGGAGAATGGTCGCCAAACCCGAAGTCTCCGGGTCAAAATGACCATGCTGGCAACCCTATGTACTACACTACTAGCCGTGTGCGTAGGGCCTTTAAGACGATGTTGGAAGCGACGTACAAAAGAAGAACGCAGTATTGGCACGACCAGAATTCTGACCAAAATGTTACCGAAAGCGTTATACGTTGCATAAACTAAGAAATCCTCAACACTTTCGATGTACTATAGCTTGCTACGTTTATGCTGATATTCAATAAACTATTTATTGTGCCTATACAGTCCCGCGACAGAACTTGAAGCCGATCATATCTACGATGTAGGTTTGATCTTCGCATAACTCCTTATTCAGGTAAATGTGGTTCTTGTATTGTATCTGAAAGGAGATTTGATGTTGAGCTTTATAACTTCTTTATTTTACGTCGGTCTATTTTCGCAACTTAGGCCTATCACCGACGCTGAGGGCAGGCTACACACACCCAGGAATTTTGTCGAACTGAAGGAATTGCAACCTCCAGTAAGAGTTCTTTAACGTGTACGTCGCACCAGGACAGCACACGGGACCACCGGCTTTACTTCCTCATCCGATGTGATATTTAGTTGATGAGAATGATGTACGCATCACTTACCAGAGTCGCAAAACATCACTGAAAACGGCATGCTGGCTTATTTTGATGAACAGAGCAAAACTAAGAAAGCCCTAAACCTTTGGCCATACTATAGAATGATACACGCATGTTTAAATATGTATAGAATATAGATATTTCGCAGTTTAGGCGATTGCAAGCGATTCTAAAACTCGCCCACATGCGACGCTCTGCCTTTGGCGTCGCTCCGCATTACCGCTCGCCGCGCTATTCCGTACTTTCGGCACTTGTAACATAAATAACTATTACTATATTCACTTTCTGGAAAGGTGAATATAGCGGCATTATTTGAGAGTGCATACCGACGGAATATCCATGTGGATAATGATCAACATAATCTAAGACATTCAGTGAAACTCTAAAAGTTTACAAAATTTTAGTAACATTTTCTATGGCTTCAGCTGAAGCAGATTAGGGAACAGTGCTTTTCAACCCTGAAAAGGATGAAGAGTTTCTTAAGGAACACCACTGGCCAAGAAAGACTCTCTGCTTTGGCAATGCTTTCTTAAGAAAATAACCTAATCAAAACCATACTCGATTTTAATCAAAAGGTTATTGACAACATTACTGTGAACATATAGATATTAATGGATGAAAGTTGGAACCCCCATATTTCTAGAGCACAAGCCGCTGCAAGTCGGTACTCTTTATGGTTGAATATCAAAAAATTAGCCTGGCCAAATTCATATGCAATCCCGAATATCACTTCCTTCCTGTTTCCTTGTCGCTATTTCGTGTGACATAATTTCAACTAGGTCTCTTTAACTTTCTGAGACCCCAGCTCCCCAATCTCCATTCAGTGCGTTTAAAAAAAATCTCTTTCTGCATACCTTTATAAGAGGAGCTCTCGTTAACGTAGATTCCATTAACGAACTTAGACCCTTTTAAAGACATTACAAGTAACAACTCCAGCGCGCGGTGCGACCATCGTAACGACGCCAAATCCATATAAAGTCGAATTGCCCGGGACCAGTTTTAACTACCGAAACTTTCGCCGCTGGGCCCAACCAACTAACCACTCAACTCATCTCTCAACCCTTTTCCTTCCCATTTCGATTCAAGCGTACGTACCACTTCACAGAAAAACTTCTCGAGAGTTGAAATTGGCAAGATCGGTTCAGTGGCGTACACCACGCGGCAGAAGCGGCCGCGGACGTGACCACGTGGGTGGTCCCATTCACGACTCGCAAACCCGAGAAACCGGAGAAATAAACAAATATAAGGAGAACGCTGACTTGTGTCGTAAATCGTTTTTACGTTTCGGTACAAGCGCGAGAGAGGCCAGGAAGCCGACTGTGCCTCTTGCTGTTGCTACTCAGGATCAGATTTGGGATTTACGAGTGTGCACAGGTTTGTACAAAGCAAAAAAGATGCATTCTTTGTTACCGTGGGTTAGTTCTATAGCGGCCAACATTTTGCAAGTTTTCTTAACTAAACTTTTGGACAAATAATTATTTCACTCGTTACTTCGAAAGTGTAAAAAGAAAATTTTTGCGATTAGTGTTTGGTATCGATTGAATAAGTTCTATCGTTATCCGGTAGGGGGTGCTTATTGTTTTAGTTCGCTTAAGTAATTAAAAAGTTATCCAGTTAATAGTCAGTTTCCAAATTTTGGTATAATTAGGCCGTATATGAATTTTAATGAAATCTTTTGAAGTCTCTTCATATATCTTAATCCTTATATATTAAAGATTCAAAGTCTCTCCAATGAAAAGTTGCACAGATTAAGAGACAAAAATGTTACAACAGAAGATTATTATGTCAGCGATTACGAATTTGTTATCAGATTTGCCAAATTAAAAATTGCGGTTTTAATATGGCTGATGCAAACGCAGAAATGGCAGAAAATGAATACAAAATTTATTTATTAATTTAAGCATGGCGATTAAACTTCCTTTTATTGTTAGGTCTATTATAACTCCCAATTACTAAATTTCAGCTACATCGAAAATAATTTTGGAAATCTCTGTTGCCATATTGGATCCGCCACTTTATCTTTTTTTTTGTGTTTTTCTTCGAATTTGAAATCAGCGACTTCATTGGTTGTTTAAAATTAAATATACATGTTTGTAGATACGTCATGTTCGTGATATTTTCGCATTCTTTTTTTTTATTTTTAGTAAAAAACTTTGTAAATCAAAAAAAAATACGACACAATCAAAAAGTAGATACATTTCAAAATCATATGTGCCCACATTCAAAGCTACACATTGGTATTGCAAAAGTAGGAAATTTGAAAATCGTTACATTCAAAAGCTGATATTTTCATAAAAGAAATGGTATTTTATACCTAGCTCAGGTTGTTAAGATACTATTTTAGAAAATCATCGTATTGTTTCATAAATATATTCAGAAAGTGGACTAAGCGGTAGATATTTAATCAAATCAATTAAAAAATTGATAATATTATGCAACATATATACCTTTCAGATAGCACTTTAAACACACAATAAAAAGTTATTGCACTTTGTTGATGGGCATGTCGCGCACCTAATTGAGAAATGAGCCGACTGATTTGCAAAAAGGCCGTACAAATGATCATTTAACCAAAATTTATGACACTCAATTCATGAACGATGAAAATATGATCTGCATAGCCGGCGAATTTCCTCCTCTTTCGAGGAGTGTACCTAATTTATACAAAGTATTACGGTTATCAAGATACCAATTTTATAAGAAATTAAAAGTATATTTTGCCAATTTTGCAAGTGTATGGCAAACGAACCCGGGACCTAAAAACTTCAAATTACTACTAAAGTAAACCCTACAACCTGTACATTTAGGTCAACTATCGTGAAAATTTATTTACTTCTGAAAGTGTTGAACAGATGGCGTATGCTGTGATTTATGTGCTCACATACAAAATCCAAATATGCAAAAACAAGCTGATAGGCATCTTTCTATGAAAAATATCTCCAAATGACCACTCACTTTTCATTTCGTCGTTTGCAAAAATGGCAAAACATACATAATATCTTAATAACCGTAAGGGACCAAGTATAGTGCCGCAAAAACGCAATCCGTAACGTGCCGTACCGCATGCCGTTCCGGACGACGAAATTAGTATTTATAGTGCCGCAACGATCTCAAAGAAATTGAGCGCCATCTAGCGGAGAGGTGTATACACAACGGCACATAACCTCGCATGTGAGTGTTATTGTTGATTGTATTAACTATTAAGCAGTGGTAGATCGTAGTAGATATAATAAATTATGGACGAAGGGCTTGTTGCAGCAACAATTCATTCTGAAGTCGTTCTCGTTCTGTGTTCTCGTTGCCACAAACTATCAAAATGCTATCAGTTAACCAAACAACTTACTGGAAACTGCTATTCACTCGCCGGTACACGTACAGATGGCGCCATACGCGCGCATACGCCAGAAAACAAGACATAACACGCAGGAGATGAAATTCGTTGCGGTCGAGAACAAACTTTACGGTTTTCGGACCGTCACTATAATCGCGGAGTGGAAATTATGTACATTGATCTTTTTCCGCTACGTTATTACGGTGCGGTCACGTCACTATACTTGGTCCTTCATCCTTTTTATATAAATTAATCTAGTTAAATAGGGTCTAAATTGTCTCTTCTAAATAAATTTGAAATTGGTTCACAGCCTCTTCATTTCGCATTCGCGGGACACCGCTGGCACTGTCTGGTTTGCATAAATTGGTTATGTTACAGTTCAGTCAAAGGCACACTGAAGCCTAAAACCTCCGAAACTCAAAAAAATAGATATAAAATACTTGTTTAATTTATAATCAACCGCATTTTGAGTGCGTCTGTAACACAGAAAATATAGACATTTACGACTCCATCAACTCGCAAAGTAGCGCGAAGTATATCGGATTTCATTCTTGCAGTGTGTGGAATATCTCCAATTTCATTTCCTGTGCCGGCCCTTCCGCTTGCACCTTAAAGGTTATTACCACTAATTAATGTCAATATACATCACGGCAATAGTCGCCATAACCGTCCCATTACCATATGTATGAGCCGAAGAACAATACAAGTCATACGTATTCATTTTCGTCTAGCGCATGATACGCCATATACAATAGACAAACGATGGCTGAACCTGGCGTGGTGTGGTGTGGTGGCGGTAACTTTATTTTTGAACGGCGAGATGAAAATGCATGGGCGTACGCATGGGTGTTCGCGCGGCTCGATTCCACTGTGATCTTTAAACGGCCACTTTTTTTGTGATATTATCAACTCTTATAGATTTTAATTGCTGTACACAGCAACGCAAACCAATGATTGCAGCAGATCTTTTAAGCCTTTATCACTATCTCTTTTGATGAATATGTACAGACGTTACTTGAGACTGACTAGTCATAGGATACATAAGTACATAACTTTACTGTTATGAACATGTAGGTATATGGGTTTATAATGAAGAGTGTTGGAAGTATAAGATTAAAGCTTATGACTTTTTTTTGCCAGTTCATATTATTATTCTTCTCTCCTTGGTATTCTTGTGGTAAAAGTAAGACATGGCAACTCATTAACGGCCCACACGATTCGCGTTCAATAGTGAAGGTGATTAGCGATAATCGATTTTGTAAGACTACGCCGGTTCGACGAGCACACCTGTCCGGAAAAATACCTTTGCGTAGTGGTTTCGTAACCGTCAAGTAGGATATTAAAGCTTCTATTCGGTGTTTTCTTTCTGCTATAAGTCCTGCGAAATTTGGGCTCCATATTTTAGACAAAGATATTTTTTATGGAATCTGTTTATACATGTTGCTTATTTTTTAGAATGGAGCTGGCATTCATTCTATCTCAATGACTTCTCAGCTTTGACGCCTATTTGTAAGACAACATAGGTGTTTTTGATTGATTCCTTTGCGATGAATATTATTAATCCAGACCCACAAGTTTCAACTCACGTAAGGTTTTCAGGAGACCGAAATGTAAAAAAAATGTAATTTAGTTAATTTGTGATAGTTTTAGCGGCTGATCGCAATGTCCTAGAATATTCAAACAAACCACAAAATAAAGTGTCTTTTGGGCTGTGCGGGCATCCAAATAGGGCAAGTAGACACACAATACACCTCTGTTACCAATATTTGGCGATCTTCTATTAATTTTTTTCTTATGTAAGCTTTTACATGTTGACGATCGTTGAAAACTACCTCTACTAAGTTGCCCAGGAAACATACTATTATTCCATTTGGAAAACAAAGTTAGTTGCTATAGCAACAAAACCTTATCTTAACTTGTTGTTTGTTTGTTACCTTCAAATCTTGTAATTGATTTTTGACCCCTCAATTTAGAGTTCTCAATGTGCAATCGAGTTGAAATTTTGCATTTGGGAAGATTTCCGTTAGGAATGCATGTATCAATAACAAATTTCGAAAACATTTACAAAATTTGGAAAATTTGTATCGAGTTGAAATTTTGCATGTGGACAGATTTCTGGTGGAAAAGAAGTTTATTTTTGATAAAACGTAGTTTAAAAAAATATTTTTAGATGTACTTCAGATTCTTTTAATTCAACATGTCTCGATAAAAATTAAAGTTAGAACATAAATCTCAAAATAAAGTTTCCTTGAAGCATTGACTTTGCGGGCATCCAAAGAATAGTAGTTATTCACTTATACCCTTACTGGTGTGGAATACTTTAAATATCGCACATGAAATATACAAACAATCGTCGTTACAAACAAAATTTAACATATGCACTTTAATTACACTAAACAAGTTATATCAAGTTATAGCAACAAAACAGAATAGCAGAATAGCATGCAGAATAGTTATAAACAAACCAAATACCAACAACTTGCAGCAATTTCACTTGCAAACTGCGTTCCTTTTATATGTTGTAAATTTATTTGTATTAATCTTTTAATTCACCAATCTCTATAAAGATTCAATAATTAGAAAATGACTGGATCAATCAAAGCAGTCTCTTTTTATCAAATTCCAGCTGTTTAGGTACTAGGAATTATTTCACTCACCTTTTGGTGCGATGTTGTAGCAATGCTGAGCAAGATATACGCAGAGGATAGGATTGGAAAAACATCTAACAACAATTCGACTTGGTACATGATGAATGTTGGACCTGATGGGTACAACAATAATTACACAATAGTATTAATTCTCTAACTGCTGGGTGTGGTTTGTGTAAACAAGCTTCACTTCAGTAATGAAGCTGATTGTGAATGTGAAGATATGGTAATGCGATTGGAAGATAATAAGCGCGGGCTAAGAGTGAGGCCTATAATTCAATAAGAAAAAGATTTGAAGATTTCTCTCATAAACTACCTATATAGTGTATATATAAACCACGTTTATATATTATATACAGTATCTCCAGGGAAAAGGTGTTGAATAGGAAAAAAAATAAAATAATTTTAATGATTACAAATAAATATAAGTAGGCAGATTTTTTCGAAAATTGGTTTTAGAGACTACCTTTTACTTTTTAACAACTTTTCCCAGTAACTTATTTCCATATCTTCTTAAATTAAATGCACTTTACTCTTGTACCATTTAAAATTTGTTCAATTGTCTGAAAACCGCGTATAAAATATATTAAATGTTTCTATCCCAATCTTACTCTAAGAACTGGCAAAATTTCTTGTCAAGAGTAACTTTTTTAGATAAAATTAAAAATAAAGAAGTTTTTCCTATTCAACACCTTTTCCGTGGACATACTGTATATATAAACGTGATTTTCTTTAACATCCTGACTTCATGACAACAAAAGTAACTCAAGGTCCAAAAGCATCCTTTTGAGGTCAATCGAATGACAAATTTTTCATTCACCCGTTTATTATATTATATTTATAGTTTGTTTTTACATGGAGGGATGGAGGTATAACATTAAATTCAGACAATTTAAAATTAAATAGTATGCATGCAAGAAACAATACAATATTATAACAATATGCCTTTCGTGTAAATTCCAATGTAAGCCTCCTTTTTACTCTGGCAAATGAAATAAACAGCAGCATTAATATTTATGAATGCGGCGCGGCGGTGCGCGGCGGCAATAAGAATTAAAGCGGGAATTGGTATTTGGATCTGTATGTAGCTAGAATAGCACACAGAGCAACGAAATAGGTCAAATTGGCGACGGTAGCGCGCGAAACCCGGCCCGCAACTGGCTGAAATTTCATGAATATTAATAAAGCGGAGGAATTTTCAGTGCCCGCACACTGAAATTTATTAGCTTTAATAAGGCACTGCCTATTTCAGGTGTCTCTCTCCCTGACGTAATTTGTCAGATTTTATGTTTACTACGGTGACACTTTGCACCAGCTATCTGTTTAAATTATCTACATAGGACGCACCAAACCGAAAATTGCTTGTCAAAAGTATCAGTTGTATTTAACAGTCTTCAAATTTCGGGTGGAAATATTCTCATCAAAGTGAAAAACAATGTAATTATCTAATGAATAACAAATGCCCACCCTTATTGACTGACGACTCCATTACATTTTCACTTTATCATACATAGTATGACTAAGGTGTGTACCCTCTTTTGCGGCAACGATCCCGGAGAAACTACTAAAAGTATCAGGACGAAACTTCATATTTAGAAGTTTCATGACTAAACTTTCAATGGAAGGTTTAAAGGAACTGAAGTTTTTTTTTGCAAATGAGCCGCAATTTTTGTAATGTCGTCCGAATAGTTAAATAATAAATTAAAGTAGAGGAAATCTTGTATAATTTATGTCTATGACATTTTTCGGTAAAATTAATAGTTTAGCTGCATACATAATTTTTATTTGATTGAGACCGCTTGTGTCTACATTAAAACTAGTTAGCCAGGATTTGACAGATATTTTGATTCTATTGACAGTATTGTCAGAACATCAGCGTTTGACACGGCTGTATAGTATGATAAATTCATATGCCTGGCCACGTGAGATTTTTATACCCCCACATTTACTGTGGTGAGGGTATATTGAGTTTGCCACAACATTTGTAACACCGTTAAGGAGGCGTGGCAGATATAAACTGTATTTGATCAGCATTGAAAACTGAATGGATTTAGCTATGTCCGTCTGTCTGTCTATTTGTTCATCTATCCGTCTCTCCGTCTGTGTACACGATAACTGCAGTAATTTTGAAGTAATTGGTCTGAAATTTGGTATACAAGCTTATCTCTTAAAAAGTAAGGACAAGTTCGTGAATGGGCAAAATCGGTTCACTTGTTTGTTTTAATATTTTACGGTGGGGGTATTTTAACTTCAGCACGACTGAAGATAGTTTTCTTACTAGTTTTTATTTATGTTCTTTTATCTACGACTCACTTATAATAAGTTCATTGCATACGTATCTATGACTATATAATCCTTATCATGATACACACCGATGATGATGATGACAGTAGCTTTGTATAATAATGAGTAGTAATAATGACAAGATAGTTCGTTTGAATAATGACTTCATTATTCAAACGAACTGTCATCATTATACGAACGTACTGTCAAAGGCTGTCAAAACCTACGTGGATGAAAGGCTGTCAAAACCTACGTGGATGACCATTCGCCTCGCCACCATGGACAAATACATTTAAAATATTTGATATAAAATGGAATTTATGAGTAGTAGATAAAACGTCGTATTCGACCCGCACACAACGGATATAAATCAATCGCATATTTACAAATTTTCCTTAATTATGTACTAGTCAAATAATATACTGTTATTACTTTATCGACGTATCAATTGCAACAATTTTGGCATATTAAAAGTTGACAATTCTTAAAGAAAATTACTGTAATATCGATAATTTTAGTTTGTGAATGAAAATGAACGGATAGAAATAGTGTTTGATAGACTTCTTAGCGCTGTATACGAATCTGGATTTGAAAGTTTTTTATGATGGAAACGACCGCAGTCCATTTTAAGAATCGCTGTCTATGCTTCAGATAAAAGTACATTGTTAAAGGTTTACTTTGATACCCTTTTTAGGTTTCTAGGCCTTATGTCGTTGGTTAACTGGTATAAATGATAAAAAATTGCCAAAATTTCGATGATTTTGAACTTCCGGTTTAAACCGGAAGTAGGTGATATTAGTACTAACTTAGTAGTCCGTCACGTTTTTATTTTTATATTTTGTTATATGTTATTTATGCTTTTAACCCCGTGTTTTTTTTGTTCATGTAATTTACCAATCGTTTCCATGATATATATATGTACTTATTTCACATTTTTAAATACAATCATAGGTTTTCAATTCATTCTTTACGATGCTTTACTTTGTCATGTTTACTACTAAATTTCACACATACTTTGTAAATTTAATTTCAATCATTTCACACATCAGGCTTTACCAGTCTAGAAAATTAATTTGTTTTTCACTTTGTTTCCATTTTATTCAATGTTTTCTAATTAAAGATCACTAATGTCACGCTTTTGTGATTTTATATGTTCTCGTGTTATTTTTGTATCAGATATTTCCGTTGTTAGCTCTTTCATTTCGTCCTTAACTGTGATTAAGAGCGCCTGCGTACGTCTCTCCAGGAAGGCAGACATTTATCCTGTAGTTTTTGAGAATTTTTGACTGTAAGGGTCGTACTTTTTGGTAGTAATAACACTAACTTTCAATCAGGAAGTTCATAATGCCATCATTTTTACCATCAACGTTTACATAGCTTCTTATTACAGCTGAACTTTTAAACATATTCCACCACATTCTTTGAAATAAATCATTCATTACAGGTTCATAATTCAGTTCAACTTGTTCAAGTTATTATCTTTTGATAGTACATATTTCACCACCAATCTATTAAGTATAAACACTAACAATAGTAAATGAATAATGTAAACTAATAATTAGGGGGATTTACATCAACCTACTATCAAACAATTACTGGAAAATGTATATTGGTGGTAAATATAAAATAAATATCATTTCACTGTTTATAAACAAAGTTTTTGACCACAGAACGCAAATCTAAAAACAAATTTACCGGTTAAATATACGGAATAACATTTTGAATCACTTCCACATACCTACCGTATCATTAACCACACAATACAAAAACAAATTAAAAACTGGTTATACGAGATCAAGTTTTGGAGCTATGCGCCTCTGATATAATAATAATAATAATTTTTTTAGTCTTTTGGTCGCCAATAAATTTTGACCTTATGGCCGAAAAACAGAGCTGCCAGAGGACAATAATAACTTTTCATGGATATGAGATGTGCCGCTGGCAAAAAGTAGATCTATATCTGCCGACCGTACCGATGTTATCTGGTGTATTGACGATATTAAAGTCAAAGGATATTACCGGTAAAAACGAAATCCGACGAGAAGATCGAAGATGGGATCATATCATCCCGCATCAGCCGTATCGACGGCGCTGATCAAGATTCCTGTCCATAAATCCAATGCCACGTTTAAAACGGAATACAATAAATCCGGCCGTTAAACCGGACAAAAACACGTCCGCCCCGGAGTACTCAGCGATCGGTCCTGTACATAAGTTTCAAACAAAATTAAAATGAAATATTCCGAACAGGGCCGTAATAGGGCATCAAACTAAATAGAAATGATGATTTTCTACATTTTGTTTAAAATTAAATCACTATAAATGAATTTCTTTTTAGAATGTCTCAACCCTGGTTGATGATAGAAATAATCTTAAATCGAAATATTTCTTACCACGCCAATACCAAGAAAGTTGAAGATCAATTTGAGCGTACCTGCAAAGAAAATATAATATTAGTTTCTAAATTTCAACCTTTCTTATAGTATTCTGAAAACATCGAAAATACCGAACGGTTATCATAAAATACCAAACTATCATAAAAATCCCTGGTGTGTATTATGTAAGGCATTATGTCACCATCTACATGTACGTACATAATTAATGTATTATTTCTGGTAAGACAAAAAGTAGAGTAATCTGTAAAACACCAACTGACTTTGGACAAACATCAAAGTCAAACATGACGCTAGTCATGGGCTAATTACCTCAGTAATTAATAAAATATATAATATTATAACAGTATTATATTGTATTGTCATCAGATATAAGCAAGTTTGCAAAATTTCAAGATTATTGGTGTACGAATATATAGAACAAAAGTAATAAATATACTTGCTACAAACAACGTTTAGTCGAATCAAAAAAATATTTCTCCAAACAGTTCTTTGATACAAATAATCATTGTTTGTTGCGGATAAAAATTGGTAAAATTCTTCAGGGTTTTCCATCGATTTGGGAAAAGATTTGGGTTATCCACAATTGTGAGTTTCCTTTCCCAAATCGATCGAAAAACCTGAAGAATTTTACCAATTTATATATATATATATATATATATACCGTCCGTTTCCCCGAACGCTAGGCATAACATTTACGGAAGAACGGCAACATCGCTCTCCCCACCCGGCGTATTTGTCCGCGGCTAAGCGGTTTCCCGATGCGCACTTCGTGTGCTAGTAGCTAGTAGTTTGTTGTTCGCAGGACTGTGCGCTCGCTTTTGTGCTTCTTTCAAAAATGCATTTACATGGTGCATACATAATTTCTAAATTCTCTTTTATTGTCAGAAAATAGTATGCAAAAATAAAAACGCTATTCTCAAAAAAATATATATAAATTAGCTAATATTCTACTACGCATAAACAATTAAATAAACATTATTTTATCTCGGGAAGATTCCGCCTTGCGCTGCAAGACAGTATCCGAGCCGTTTGTAGAAGTTGTCCCTCACCCCAGAGAGCGTTTCGGCTGTTACAGTGTTGGCAGCTTCTGTAATTTTTGCTCTCAACTCCTGTAAATTATGTGCCCTATTGACTTCATCAACATAAATCGTATTTTTAAGATAACCTCACAAGAAAAAATCGTTCGGAGACAGATCAGGTGATCTTGGGGCCCAACGAATGTCGCCTGTCCCACTAATAAGACGGTGAGGAGATGCGGTTGTTAAAAACTCTCGCACCCTGGCCGCGTTATGAGCAGGACAGCCGTCTTGCTGAAACCAAACATCATCCTGATCTACTCCGGGAAGGTTATAAATGGCGGGAAGTACTTGCTCTTGCAGCAAAGTAAGGTACTTCTGAACGTTAAGAGATCCATCGATAAGGAATGGATCGACTAAATGATTGCCTAGAATACCACCCCAAACATTTAGTTTTTCGGGATATTGAGTACGGGAAGGATAACGTCGGTGCTGATTTTGTTGGGCCCAATCGAAGAATGGAAGGATTATGTTTACCATGTAACGGAAAAGTCGATTCATCGGTAAAAATAATATTTTGTATAAAATTTTCATCTGCGTTCGCCTTTTCCATTACAGTTTCACAAAACTCCATTCTACGAATACTGTCCTCCCCCGCGAAGGTTTCCTGAGTCTTTGAGTACGTATAACTCCGGAAATCACCCTTCTTCAGAGCCTTAGCAACGGTTTTGTTACCAATACCCAATTCCTCGCCAATCCCTCGAGTGGATTTCTTATCGTCCAGTACAGAACCGCAGGTTAGTACATCCCGTCGTTCTTTTGCCTCAATTTCTTGTGGACTTATCTCCCTTGGATGACAAGTACTGCAGCTCTTTAGACAAAGATCTTTTTCAAATTGATGCACAATATTGAAAATGGGTTGTCTGCGCGGGATAGGTCTTCCTTCAAAAGTGATTGCAGACAAATCCACGCACTGTTGCGCCGAATTGCCACCGTAATACCACTTGATGATCTGAAGCTGTTCTAGCGGAGGGTACATCGCGATTGCCCAGACCTGCTCTCCCAGCAGTCGGCAGTCCCACTATAATTGGCTGCCCCACTCAACCGACGTTGCCAGTGCTGTCGCGTG
This sequence comes from Aphodius sticticus, assembly GCA_963966075.1. Taxonomy (NCBI): domain Eukaryota; kingdom Metazoa; phylum Arthropoda; class Insecta; order Coleoptera; family Scarabaeidae; genus Aphodius; species Aphodius sticticus. The sequence continues at coordinate 50,986,197 of OZ014507.1, read as the reverse complement.
ATACGCTAGTTTCTATAGACCTATGCCTAATTTTTGCGGACACAATCTGTATACATATATAGTTTTTTATTCATATTTTTTACTATACAGTGTCCATTTTGTGCGAGAATGATTGGCAATTTTGTGTAGTAGAAAATATAGAATAGAATGGAATTATTAAGCGATTAAATTGAAATAAAATAGAAATAAAACCGTTATTGCAACTCTTGAAAGAAACGAGATACCATTACATTCACACTAATACCGGACACTACGGACATACCTGATTTATTTTCGGACCCATCTTTTTCAAATTCTTTTTTCAATAACAGCTTCTTTTTCAGTAAATAAAAGTATCCATAAAAAGGATATGTGTATAGTGTATACCAAGTCGCTTTTGTCAGAACCGTGATTTTGTGAACAAAACGTTTAAACCTTTAAATTTTCCTCACCTTCTATCCACTCAGGTCCCAACTTTTTTCTAAATACTTTTGCAGAATCTAGAAAATAAGAAATTTTTCCAGATCGTATCCCAAATTTCACTTCATTTCACTATTTCGAGTCCTTTTCAGACACAAGAGAGTACAACAACCTTCTAAAAGCAGTTTTTGTTTATCAAGTTATCATAGAGTATACAAGGTGTCTACATCTCAATTAAAAGTAAATAACTACAACTATATTCTTTTTCGCTCCTGACAATGTTTAACAGTATCTCTCTTTGTTTTGGCTATAGGGAGCTGTGATATTAAAAGATGCTTTACTTCATTGCTGACGTTTCGGTTGTATTTATAACCTTATTCATAGCTAAAAGTTACGCACAATAATCAAAAGTTACACTAAAATTCATCACCTTAAACAAACCACACTTATCAAACAGTGTCATGCGTCGATTGAACATTCACAAGTGGAACATTCACTTTGTGAATGTTCAATCGACGATGAAGCATCTTTTAATATCACAGCTCCCTATAGCCAAAACAAAGAGAGATACTGGTAAATAACTACCTTTAGTACTTCCTTAGCCACCCATATAACACAAAAATAAAACTTCAACTTTCTTCTCCATACAGTAAACTTGGTACTGTGTACCTTCACGAAAATTGAAGCCAATCAAATAAAACTGGCTCATAAAATCCACATAAAATTGATATAAAATGTGCTTTTGCTCCTTAAGTATTCGGGACTTGGAAAGTGCACCCAATTTAGAACACATATTAACTCAATTCATTATATCTGCTTTACTTCAATCATAAAATGTCTTGAAACATCGCATCAAATCAAAATAGGTATATGAGAAAAACGGCGTAAAAAATAATTTCATGTTTTTGTACTCTCCTCAAGCAATTTGTCCATTCGCTAATTAGCACAAATCCAATATTAATCAGCACAAAACTAGAGACCCGTATCCCTGATTCCTCTCTGCACCGGCTAAACAAAAACCTCGTAAGGATTGTTCCTGGGCGGTGAATATGTTGTTACGCGGGACCCTTTAAAATACCATCACGTGCGTCCGTTCGCCTTTTTCTCGTTGCCCCTTTTTGCAGAGACGGCGTCCATCGTCAGATACCCAGAGAAGGAGGGTTTATTACGAGTATCCTGGAAGGAGCCGCGCGTATTGATATGTTCGCGACGCGTTCCACTGTAGCCCCCAGCACGCACTTATATGAATTATAGATAATGTATTGTATTCCGTAAAGGGTGCAGAGGTAGTGGTCCGCCCGTCATAACTACGGTGAAATTGAAGCAAAAAGGGCCGCCGCCTGCCGGTCAGGCAGCGGTCGGTCTGTCGCGGGATCGGTCTCCGCACCGCGGTGATAAACGTCGATCAGGATTTATGGACCAGATCTTAAATTAAATTAACTGGATACGGTGGGAATGAGGTATGCCTTATGGGCTGCGAAAATCTAGATATTCCGGCCATAGTGGCTTCATTAGATTTGACGGCGGGAATTAATAATTTTTAATAGTTTAGGCTATGGCGTGAAACTTTTATAGTGCATTAGCGTTCAGCGGGAAGAACGGAATTCATGAAGATGATATCCGAATATATTTCTCAAGATGGGTCGTTAAATTGGTTGGTATGAAAATCTGTTTAGGTGCATACGTACACACTGCGTGGCAAAAATAGTAATTCCCTATTTTCTATAGACTTTGTTAAATTAGTTGCAGTCCTACTTCTTCTTCTAAAGTTCTTCGCAAAGACATTGATTTAATTATTCTCAATAAAAACTGTATTGTAAAAAAATCTGATGTGGCCAGGCACATGACTTTATCATACTATATATAAAATAGTTTACCTGCATGAGATTCTATTTGATCGCCATCGGTCGTGTCTGCATTAAAATAAAACTAGTTAGCCAGGATTTAACAGATGTTGGGATTCTATTGACAGTAGGCATTGTCAAAACATCAACGTTTGACACTACCTACTGTCATTAGAATGAACTCTTTTTTGACTCATTGGGCAAAAAACAATTAAATCAACTAAGGGTCGATATATTCACCTATCGTCAAAGTTGTCGTTAGCCAACGAACAGATTACGCTAACGTTCGCGTTAAAAATGATTCTGTCTTTTCACCGATCTGTAAGTTATCGTCAGGTAACGACGACGTAAACATCGCTAACGAATGTTTTTCGGCAGTATAGTATCAAATGTCGGTAAAAAAAGGTGTACTAAATCAACACTTGGACCATAACTTGGACTAATTACCGCTAGATGCAGCCATGATGCAGCGCCGTAAATGTCATTGACAAAACGTAACTAAAATTCATTCAAACCTCTCGAACCCATTTCTAACCGCATCAATTAAAAAAGACCCAAGCCAAATATAAAAAATTAGTATGAAAGTCGAATTCAGCAAATTCGGCCAAAATAACTAAATAATGACTTCAATTAATACAGTGCCACGTACGTACTTAATATTTGTCAGTTTGACTTTTTGATTGATATTCAGCTCATGCTCTGTGATTGGTTCAAAGTGTTCGTCAACAGTTTACCGACAGGTTCATTCCATTATTAAATAAATTCGATCGTTAAGCGTATTTATCCGGTCGGTAACGTTAACGACAGGTGCATAGACACCTTTTTACCATTTATCTTGTCGTTCAGATGACGAACAGTTTCACGATAGGTGAATATATCGGCCCTAGCCACGTAGAAATATCACTAAGCTATTTTGCCGTTCCCTTGGTAATAAAAATTACCGATCGATATGTTATTGTATTCAGAATGTCACCCTGATTGAAAATGTCACACAAATAATATAGGGTGCCATATTAAATTTCAAAAATGACGTCATTTCTGGAAAAACCGGGAATCTTACTAATCTCAAGAGTATCCCAAAAAATGCATTTTTATTTATTAGCATTTAGCAGAATCGCATTCGTCCAGCGTCATAAATAAACAAAATAATCCGGCGAGGGATTACCCGGTCTACAGTGTGTCCCTAGATATAAACCTAACTAATAACATTAGTTATTTTATTACTGACCAACATTTTCATTTCCCGTGAAAAAGGATTTTGGATTTCCTAAGAACGCCACAGCCATGGCCAGAATATTGATTTAAGATACAGTGTGGTTCAAAACGGGAAACTTAAATTAAATTTGCTCAAGAGTAAAGTTTTCGAAAAGTTCTTTTATATTTAATTTAATGCCCAGATTATTATTAACAGCAAATGATGACAACTGTAGTCGCAATAATAACAACAACCTAAGTTTTCAGTAAAAAAAAAATCTGATGTGGCCAGGCACATGACTTTATCATACTATATATAAAATTAATAGTTTAGCTGCATGAGATTCTAGTTGATCAAGATCGACCATGTCTGCATTAAAATAAAAATACTAGAACTAGACAGATATCTTGACTATATTGACAGTAGGTATTGTCAAAACATCACCGTTTGACACTACCCACTGTCATTAGAATCACAGTATCTGACAAATCCTGGCTAACTAGTTTTAATGCAGTACGAGTGATCTCGATGAAATAGAATTTGCTCATGCAGCTAAACTATTAATTTTACCAAAAATGTCATAGTCATAAATTATTCAAAATTTCCTCTACTTTAATTTATTGTTTAACTATTTCGACGAAATTCCAGAAATAAGCCGTATTTGCAAAATCTTTCAAAATTGCTAAGACTAAACTTCCAGTTCCTTTCAACAGAAAGCTTTTCATCTCTAAGTTTGGTAATGAAACTTCGACACACATACATTTGTTTGTACCTTGGTCAAAAATGTTCAGGGAGCCCAAAAAGACATATTTCCGCTAAAATCTCATTTTTTTTGGCACGATTACAATACTTTACATACTACGTATGATAAAGTAAAAATAGTAAAATCAGTATTTTTTTTTATTTGTTTTGGTATTTCTCAACAACCGATCAAAAATCTGCAATAAGAAGGAACATTGTACATTTTTTATCTTTAATTTGGTGTATTGCTTTTAAAATTCATTGAATAAACTGAGAAAAACCATTGGTTGTGTTGATCTGATTTCAAACACGGACAGAATTGAGAAGTTCCAAATAATAGATCTATATTTCTAGCGTTTAACATTACCGATTTCCCCTAATTATCGCACATGTCCAAGAAAAAAAAACAAGTTTCTCATTAACTGTTGATCATGTTTTGATAAACATGTATTGCGTTATAATTTGATTAAGTTTTCATGCAATATGACGAATTTCTAGTTAAAAAAATTCCGCGGAATGGCCCAGAATTCTCGTCAAAACCAGCCAACAGTTTTATATCGTTTAATAATTGAAACAGTATATGATATCAAGATACAACTAGATCCACCTTTCTCTAGGAGGATCAATGACTTTTTTTATGTCTTCCAATACGGCACCAGAATCACAAGCTTCGTCTTCACATTTCTCATTCAAACAGCTATTGTCATAAGCGGCTAAATAATTTTGGCTCAATCCGACGCCGCGGACCATCAAGAAATTTTTGGGGATCGGTGCGGCGCTTAGGAAGCACTGCTCTAGGTTCCTCTTTTGTATAGCCGGAATGTGGTCTTGTTTTATATGTTTAGGAAAATTTTTTGAGATCATTAATTTTTGTATTAATACAAGAAATTGTTCATACTTCAATTATTTTGAAAATTCAAAATAAAATAAAAATTTGATGTAACTAGGCTCATGACTTTATCATAAAAGATAAAAAATTAATAGTTTAGCTGCATGAGATTCTATTTGATCGAGATCTGCCATGTCTGCATTAAAATAAAACTAGTAGAACTAGACAGATATGTCGATTAAAGCTGCGTTCGGATATTGTACTCCGTTGACCCGGGTACACCGTCCAAATGACACTTACGTGTTATTGGGTGTAAAAAAGCGTAACGGTGTACAATATCCGACCGCAGGTTATATTGACAGTAGGTATTGTCAAAACATTAGCGTTTGACACTACCTACTGTCATTAGAATCAAAATATCTGACATATCCTGGCTATTAGTTTTAATGCAGTACGACCGATCTCGGTGAAATAGAATTTGCCCATGCAGCTAAACTATTGATTGTACCGAAAAATGTCATGGTCATAAATTATTCAGAATTTCCGTTACACACACACACACACACACACACACACACACACACACACACACACACACACACACACACAGACATTGTTTGTACCTTGGTCAAAAATGTTCAGGGGACCCAATAAGATATATTTCCACTAAAATCTCAAATTTTTTTTTGGCACGATTACAATACTTTACATACTGCGTATGATAAAGTAAAAAAATATTTAGAACCACTCCGAGCAAAATCTGCTTACTTGACTAAGTATCGACACACCTGTAAATTATGTTAAATACATTAGAAGCATGAAAAAGAAAACGTTCAATTCTATTTATATATGTTGTTCCATTTTCAAACTTTTCTTTAAACATCCTGAAAAATATACGCTCTAAATCGATGCCTAGCAAGATAAGCGTATAAAAACAAAATGCAATCATGGTTTATGGACATTAAGAAGGACGGCTTCCGGCAGTACCATAAAAAAAGGCAGTCAGCTCTGTTCCAGGTTTTAAGCAATTTTAGATAACTGCTGGAAGTTTATGCATTATCCCTCGAGGTGTTAATCAAGCACGAAAATAGCAATACGTAATCTCCACAGTTCTATTTAGGATTATGGGGCGTAGGGGGTATTATTCTGTGAGGCAGTTCGATGCGCGTCTCCACCTAAATATCTGATACAACCTCAAACGAGCTACGGATTGCCGCAGAGCCGGCAGCACCAGCACCGATGTAATAACGGCGCGGCGTCTATTTCTGCAAACGACCGCATTATACATAGTTATAATTGCAGTTCTGATTGTATTTTGCTTATCTGGCGCCTCTCAGAACTGACAACGTAGATCGTGCCGCTTGGGGATGAAAAAATTTAAATTTTAGTTGATTGAAAGTGTTCTAAAAGATTTATACACATACAGGTTGTTTATTTAGAAAACAATACACATAATGACGAATGTAATGTATATTACATTACAAGAGCTGTAACTAGCATATTACGTACGAGTGGAAAGTAACATATTATTTTTGACGAGCACGTAATATGCGTTACAGCTCGAGTATTGTACATAATTTTACCTACGAGCGACGCGTCCGTCAGATCTGCCCGCCACTTTTCGCAAAACAAGCTGAAATTTTGTGAATATTTAGTACCTAATTTGTACTATTTTGTACCACTAATCCCTGAATTTGTACCTCAAAAGATCACCTCGATATCGACGTTTCTAACTCTTAGGCTGAGGCCACGGACCGAGCGACAGCGGAGCGGTGGCGTCATATACCTATATACATACGTATATATAGATATATACACAACGATCGCCGACGCCAACGCCCCGCTGTCGCTCGGTCCGTGGCCCCAGCCTTAGCGTCATCTCTGCCCGCCACTTTAGAGTTAAACCATGTAGGAGTGTAATTTTCAAATCGATGATTATGCTAATATTTAGTACCCAATTTGTACTATTTTGTACCACCAAGCTCGAAATTTGTACCTCAAACCTTCACCGTTTGATAGACGTTTCAATTTTTTAGCGTTAGTTCAGCCCGCCAACAGTTACTTTCATTACGAAAGCCATGTAAAGTCATTTTCAAATCGATGATTATCCTTATATTTAGTAGCAAATCTGTACTATTTTGTACCATCTAGCTCCAAATTCGTAGCTCAAAGGATCGCCCTTATATCAACGTTTCCAATTTTTTAGTTCAGTCCGCCAATTTTTACTTTTACTAGGAAAGCCATGTGGGAATTTCATTTTTAAGTCTATAATTATCCTAATATTTAGTACCACATCTGTAGTATTTGTACCAGCAAGCTTCAAATTTGTACCTCATAGGATCACTCTTATACGGGCGTTTCCAATTTATTAGCGTTAGTTCAGCCCACTACTTTATAGGTTTATAAAGAAAGCCATATTATATTCTATATTCTTGGGTAGTTTTTAATTGTAATTCATAATAAATAAAGTACTGCTGCCACAAAGTCTAAATAATAATGCAATTTTTGTATAATTAGGTAAATATGAGAAAATAGTAGTTCGTTAATAATTCTATTATAAACGTGTTATACCTACAGCCCGGCCACTCAGAAGTCGTCCGGAGAAATGTAAACATTAGGATGCGCAGTGGACACGGGATAGTTTTGGTGGAGGGGATCATTACTGTGTTGATGTTCAAATTGTTCAGTTTTTAAACACTATCTAGATTTAGCAATGTTTTCAATTTCTACTGTGATGTTTAAACATCGATTTAAGTAGGTAAAAATGCATTTCAGGTATATGACATTTTACGCAAAGTTTATCTAAAATATTCCATAGAATTCAAAAATGCATTCATATGTTAGGGTTGCCATTTGAAAAAATCTATTATAACTTTTAGAAGAACTGTACCGATGTATCGATAATATTTTACCTTCACAACAATTTTGCCGTACAACTTTTTTCCAGGGGTCACAGGGGATAATTTATAAATAATTTAAAGTAACCGTGCAGCTGTCATTGTTTAATAGAAAAATTGAATATCACAAAAATGACGCATGTTAGGTATCGGGAATGTAACATAAAATTGATCTAAAATTTAATGAAGATTTAAAAAATGCTATAAAATACAAGGTGTTCTATTTGAAATATAGAAGTTATCACCATTTCCGGTGTCACCGGAAGAAACCTAAGGCTCAAAATATTTTAGTTGAGACGATCGTGTCCAACAATATCAGGTCACAAATTTTCAATCTCTCATTTCATTTGGTTCTCCTTATACTTCTAATGGCAGGTCGTCGTGAGAGACCCTGTATAATCCCCATCATAATACCCGCCAATGATTATAATGACACTAGCGGTGTATAATAATGACAGTTCGTTCAAATAATGACTTCATTATTTGAACGAACTGTCATCATTATACAACGCTAGTGTCAAAGTCTGTCAAAACCTACGTGGATGACAGTTGTGTGACAGTTCGCCTCGCCATCATTGACAAATACATTGAAAATATTTGATATAAAATGGAATTTATGAGTCGTAGATAAAACGTCGTATTCGACTCGCACACAACGGATATAAATCGCTCGCATGATTACACGCTCGCCTACAGCCCGCGTGTAAACTTCATGCTCGCGATTTATATCCTTAATTATGTGCTCGTGAAATAATATACTATTTAACTTTAACTATTTTCAGTTAATAGCTTATAATTAAAAAATGACGCACTTTGTAAAAAAATGATACCTATAAAAAAATCTTTGAATTAATCTTTGAATCTTTTGTTTGAAAGTTTTTCTAAAATTTCTTACGGTTGGAGAATTATTTAGGTGTTCCGGTAATTTTGGCCAACGCTGTATAAACTGACGAAAGAGAACAGATTTTCAGACATTTTTAACCCAGAATTTCATTGTGCCAAATCCGGTAAATCTGGCAGCCAGTGCAGAGTTGCACTCGGCGCGATTTATGCAGATGGGACGGACGCCGAGGCCCGTTCGGTGCGCATTTGTCTGTATATTCGCTGAAAAAGCGGGAGAGTGCGGGGTCCGCCATAAATCTCTGTGCGCTTTGAGAGCCAGCCGTCGCATCGCAGATACGTCGGATATGTGAAATCCGGGCATACACCGCATCGTTTCATTGCTGCCGGCGACTCCGCCGATCAAATTATTCACTTCTAACCGAATAAACAGGCTCGCCCGCCGCGCGGTCCTCGCTCTTTTCTCTGTACTATGTCTACAAAATGTATGTGCGTCAGCTTCCGATAGAAAACAATCGGGATAACGTTACATACGCTATAGGATACATTCTATCATGAAAGTTTGGTACGGCTAGTTATGCCTGGAGTGCTATTTGTCCAGGTGTAATCTTTGCTCGGCGCTTTTTACGACTGCAAACATTTCACGATAAGGTTAGGATTACTTCATTAAGGGTAGGCTCTCATGTATCTAATCGGTTGGAAAATCATCCTTTTGCCTTTCCTTCCTTCATAGTTTTAACCCTTGCATGTTATTCGTTTGCTAGCATATTTTCTGACTTATGTTTGTTTGATTTAGTATAATTAACTCCAAGCGAATACAATATTAGGAACGTAATTCCGAAACACTCAAATATTAGGAGAATACTGCATCAAAATCAGAGCGACAACACCTGACGACTCGAACTCTCGAAACACTTCCTGACATGAAAAGACATGAAAAGAGTGAACGAAAAACAATTGCAAAAGTGTCGATACAAAAGCCTCCATGATTAACCGGTAAAGGTGAGCTCACTCGCTGTTTCCAACCGCATAAAGGTTCACTCACTGCCCTCGCTAACGTACATAGTGTTTTAAATAATGTTTAGTAAAAAAACAATACCTACTTATTTTTATAATATTTTTATGATACAGTGGTTCCCAAAAGTAACGGATAAATTCTATAAAACCTTAAATAAAAATATTTGAGAAAAATGCTCTGACACGTCGATTTTTATTTTTAAATTACTATCCTGACATACACTTTTCAGCCCCCCAACCCTTCGCCCCTAAGGGGTGGTAATCCCAACTTTAAAAATTCAAATAGCAAGGTACCCTTTGCGATACCTCAATTGATAGATTTTTTTTATTCTGGATACAACGAAAAAAAAAGTTATCAAAATCGGTCGATAATTAACGGTGTTATTTACCAAAATGTATTCAAAGAATAGCGTCAATATTCGAGTAAGCGCTGTTGAAGCGGGCATGGCAATATCGTTCAAACAATTGCAACTTGTTTTTACTTATATCAAACACAATTCATGCACAATTCAGAGATTATCGTGATTGAAGAAATAGTAGCAAAAAGAGACTTACTGAAACCGAAAGAATCGAAGTTTTAATGATGATTGGGTTTGGAGATAGAAGCCGGACGCATGAAGAGTTCGTGTTTTGTTCAATGAAACGCACCCGGACCGTCCGCCAATATCGCAATCTACAGTACATACATAAGTCGAATCGAAAACAAATTTCGCGTTCTCGGTCATGTACGGGATAAGCCTAAGGCAGGACGTTCATTGGCTTTAATTGAAATCGACAATTGGATGATATTTTAATGGTGCAAGAAAATCTACATTCAACCCTTGCGGAGGTCGCTTCACAAGTTAGTGCGTCAAAAAGTACAGTGTCTAGATTATTTCGAAAAGACAAATTTCACCCGTATAAAGTGCACTTGGTACAAGAATTGTCTGATGATGACTTTTATCGACTTTGATCGAGTGCAATTTTGTGAGACATTGATGGAACTCTCTAATGCAAATCCTTGCTTAATTTGAAACATCGTTTTTTCTGATGAGGCAACATTTTGTCTGAATCTCACCATCAATAAACAAAATTGGCGTTACTGGGCCCGTCAAAATCCGCATTGGTTGATGAAAGCGAACACACAATATCCTCCAAACCTTAATGTGTGGGCTGGTGTGGCGGGTTCTAGAATTATTGGACCATGTTATTACGACGGAACACTGGTTGGTGAACGTTACCTGAACTTTCTGCAAAATGAACTACTACCTACTTTAGCGGTATTGTTTCCCAACGCAAAACATCCTGACAGAATTTGGTTACAGCCCTTTAAAATAATAACAAAAACAAAAAATCTATCAATTGAAGTATCGCAAGGGGTACTTTGCTATTTGAATTTTTAAAGTTGGGCTTACCACCCCTTAGGGGCGAAGCACTGAAAAGTGTATGTCAGGATAGTAATTTAAAAATAAAAATCGACGTGTCAGAGCATTTTTCTGAGATATTTTTATTTAAGATTTTATAGAATTTATCTGTTACTTTTGGGAAGCACTGTATATTATATAAGTGTGCATAAGTATGCATAAGTGTGTCTTAACTGCTCCAAAACGCTAGTCACTTCAAATCGTATACCAAAACAAATTAACTTATTCTTAAACGTATCCGTACGCAAACTATATCAAGAATAGATAAACGCACTTTTAATCAGGACCCACAGTTCAGAATAATCCTGTAGAGTTGAGGTTACTAAGAAAGATTGGAAATGGCACATCGTTCAGCTCGAACATTCATCATTGTAAAGGAACTTATTTTTCGTATTGCGGTATTTCTTATTTGATAATTTTTGGTAACGCCTTACTGTAGGAATGTGAAATTTGGACACAGTGTAGAAACCGATTAGATGATCTAGGTACCCCTGTCAGGCAAATTATTACTTTTAATTCATATAGAAAAGGAATGTTAAAAAGTATCCTATCCTTGTCCACCTTTTCTTGTAGTATTTTTACATCGACACAAACGACGCTTGCTTTTCGAAATACAATCTTTCAATTTACAAGTTTTTTAACCAAATATAAGTTCAACCTCCAATAAATTTCATCTCGTTTCACAGCGTTTTTCAAATATCGATTTCCACAACAGCATTCACTTATTGCTTATAGTTTTTGATAAAACAAATAGATATTGTTGGTACACTTAAGTATAGTAAAATTATAGCAAAGGAAAAAGCATTGATATCTCTTACTCTTCGTTTGATGAGCTGCACCAGGCAGCAAAGAATCACAGTTCCAAGCAAGCTATATACAGTAGGGTGACCACCGACCACTGACCAACGTTTTAATACTCCAAGGCGGGACGCTAAGATCCGGGGTTTAAGGCTCCGTTGTAAAAACATCGCACCTACGAAACAAAACGTTTGTATTCGATGTTTTTCTGTCGGAGTCCCTGTCTATGCCGTGGTTTACATATCGATAAAGCTTATGGTGTCTGCAATGAGCTGGCCATACGTAACAGCCGAAATATGGCCATTGTTTACATATCTGACAATTATCGCATTTTTCGGTTAGCGGAAAAGATATAATGTTTGGGCTGAAATTATACTTGGATAAAAAATCTATTATTGTATTGAGACTTTGGCTAGGGGTATTATATTTGAAAAAAGAGAAAGATGTAGAAGAAAAATTCATTTTTATCTTACCAACAAATTATTTTTGGCCTAGCCAAACTCCTTATTTATCTAAGAATTGACACTGAGAATTTCATTAAGTTTGAACCATAAATAACGCCGTTAATAGAAAACGCGTTTTAGCACAGGTAGAATTGGGTCTTAAGCATAAAGAAAAAACTGCCAATAACTGAAACATATATTATCTTAAGTAGTTATTTTCTTTTAACGTAGCAAACTAAGGGAGTATTATTAGCTAGTTTGTTAGCTGCAGGTACAAGAAAATAAAGTTGAAGCGAGGATTCTTAGGTACGTTTTTGTACTCCTTTTATTAAGCTGTTTATATATTTTTCTAAGAATACAATTGAAAATATTATACAGAAATGCCGTAATGACAAATTGAAATAGGTTTAAAGAACATAACACGTCCCAGGTCCCGATAGTATAGTTAGTTGTGCATTTATTGTGCTTTATAAAAAAGTCCCTCGTTCAAATCCAGGTTGTAGCTCTAATTTTTAATTTATATTAATTTAAAATTTACGTGCTGTGTGTATGCCACCACCATTTGTTCAATATATTTTATAAAAAGTTCTGAAAAGTTCTGATTCTGGTATAGATAGTGATGAGATAATGTACCTGAAAAATCTCTTCTTTTCTTTCAATTGTTTCACGACCACCGCCAGAATAATTGCAATTTTCTAGAACTTCTAGCGTTATAGCATTATTTGTACTTTGATGTAATATGTTTATTTTACTTCACTCTTTTCGCCGATAGAAAACTACTCCAAAACGAATATTTTTTTCCTTATGGCTTAAATTGTCGTTAAATATTGTTGTTTCTTTGCTATTTATCAATATTGCAAACCATGTTTTAGATTTAAGAAAAATGTCAGTAGAAAGTCAGCTTGACTAAATTCCAAACACAATAATCATTTAAAAATGGTTTGAAAAAGACTAATTATTTTTGTACTGCTTTTTTATGGCTATAAAATACCATTCATTCTATTTGGCTTGAAGACTCGTTGTCCGTCAAGAAGATTTGTTATAGAATTTGGTCAATTAAGACCGTCCTAAAGAATAAGTGGTCGATTCATACAAAGAAATTATAATTTTTAGAAATTTTTCAAAATTTAATTGTCGAAATCATTAATAGCTGTTTAATATCGGAGTTGGTTACAACATTTTTTCGTCCATCGTATTCTTCTGGCGGCGTCTACATAGATTTTTCTTCGCCGATGTCTTTTGAGGTTATATGACAATTTATGTAATTTGACACTGACAGTTCTGGAGTACAGAATGTTTTGATTGACTGGTTTTATTTCACGTATATTCGATTGGCTATTACAAATCATGCATTAATAGAAATACTGCATTTTTCTACTTTGCATTCACAATGCACACATTGTAACACTGTCTTCGGTGTTACAATTAACACATTGTAATACCGAAAACAGTAACATTTTTGTCTAAGATTGGTACACATTGATATCAAATGCCATATGTCAAACGTACAATACATAAGCCAACATAACCACACACTGCATCTTCTTAATCGATTGCAATCGCATAAACTGCGAAATATCAATATTCTATACATATTTAAACATGGGTGTAGCCTGCTATAGTATGGCCAACCTATGTGAAGTTAGTGAAGTTAGTTATCGGACTTTTCCACTTTTAGATTGGCCGAAGAATACTCGTTCGAACAGTGTTAGTTTCGTTGCGGTATCTCTAAGGGTACTCGAGTAATTACAGTTTTTCTATACACGTAAATTCCCATAAGAGGGGGCTGGGGCTAACTTCACATAGGTGTATGGCCAAAGGATTGGGGCTTTCTTAGTTTTGCTGTGTTCATCAAAATACGCCAGCATGACGTTTTCGGTGATGTTTTACGACTCTGGTAAGTGATCGTTATCATTCTTTTCAACTAAACATCAAATCCCCTTTTCAGATATAATTCAAGGACCAGATTTACTTTAATAAGGTATTATGTGAAGATCAAACCTACATCGTAGATATGAACGATTTTAATTACTGCTGCGAGATTGTATATGCGCAATAAATTGTTTATCAGCATACACGTACGAAGCTATAGTACATTTGAAGTGTAGAGGATTTCTTAGTTTATGTAACGTATAAGTTTTCGGTAATATTTTGGACGCTTGGATGCTCGGTTCAATTCGTATTCGTTTTAGTCCGTCGCTTTCGACTTCGTCTCAGTTCTGGTTGTGTGCAACGTATTTGTATTACCTCCATTACATGTAATTTTACTAAGTATAATTTATTCTAATAAACTACTTTGCCGAAATTGCTCGCTACGCTCGAGCGTTACACAGTCTCGATCATTAATCGCTCTTTTTAAGATACTTGTTGGTTATATAACTATTTGACCTTTTATGTCTTTTTTTTGTAGATACGGCTGACTTATTTTCTTAAGAGGGCAATTAAACTAGTCTAGACTTCCCATTGATAACCAATTATTAGTTTTTTAGCGGCTGGTCTTGGAAATTCTGGACATAGAATAACATTTTCAAAAATCGGGATGAAATTCGGGACGCTTTATCCAGCGCAACAAGTGTTCTAAATTCGGGACTCACCCGCCCAAATCGGGACGGTTGGTGACCCTAATATACAGTCATAGATAGATGTCGCTAATGCTTTTGTGACAATAGTCCGGCTGTGTAAGAAACTATGTGATAACCTTGGTTTCCTTAGTTCCCTTGGTTATCACAAACAAAAAACGTTTTTGAAAAGTGAACCTTGAAGCAGTATAACAAATTAACCAAAAAGTAATCACATAGATATATAAGTTGGGCTAAGGGTCGGTAGCCGAATAAGCTGACCACACATAAGTGTTGCAAAAAGGCAAAAATTATCTCTATTTATTGACAATATTTAAGTATCTATTACCACATAAAATAGATACAACCGGGACAAAATAGAAATAATAAAATCCACGCCCTCTTACAATGAATAAACTTAAACTGAATGTGTACACAACAACTTTAAAATAAATTATAATTAACGCGTTTTATAAATCACTTAAATAATGTAGTGTAATAATGCTTGTTGCGAAATCCTGTAGAGAAAATTGTCACTACGAATTTTGTTTTGTATTTACAGTTTAGAAAGGTTCTATCTGTTGTGATCCTTGTTCCTTTTTGTTTAATCACGTGAATGCGGAAGATTTGGGAATGAACAATTACAATAAACGGTTCAAACTTCAATATAGTAAATATAGTTTTAAGGTTGCCGGCAAGTATGCAGTTGGCAGTATGTTACCAACTTTTAGATCATCTTATGTTCGGTCCAAGAGTCTATGGTTGTCCATAGTACTACAGCTCAGCATGTATGTAGGTATTATTTACTTTACAAAGTTAATTCAATTGTTTTGATTAAATCTCCTGTATTATTTGTTCATGTGTTACGTATTCCGATTGTCAAACTTTGAAAATATTAATAGATATTCAGTAAATTCCCAATTATGTTTACCATACGGTACATTCATTTATGTAGTTCCATTTTAATTTTGCGTATTACTTAATCAAAAGCCAGCTCGCTGCCGATGATATTTGGCTATTCACGGCAACGACACCCACACATTTGACGGCAAGATCACACAGATTACATATTATTTAATCATTTTTGTTTAATATTTCACAAACAGAAATACAAAATGTATGACTAATTATGTGAGTACTAATTATGGCAATTAATGCAACAAGTTTCCCCTTATAAAGTACACGATATTAAATAATGTGAAGGCGGAGGAAGAAAATAGTATAAGAAATCAAAATTTAGTACTGTTGGGTTTAATGGTTCCCTGGGGGGTGCTACTATTCGCAATTTCTTTGCCGGAACACGTCTTTCGCCAGTTACAGGGGTCGTAAATGATGCCGGCAGTAATGCGGTGCCCGTGTACACGTCGATATTATGCATTTGTTGCACATGTGCCGTCTGCGATGGGATCGAACAACGAGCCACGATAGCGCGGACACCTGGTACCCAGTGTTTAGAGGTCGCTACGTCGTTTTCTCTTTGCTTATGTCACCGCGCGTTTGGCAGTTTCCAGTAGGAAAGTTAGTTTCTTCTGCCGGAAGTTTTTCTATTTTCTCCTCTTCGAGAGGTTGCAAGTTTCATATTAGGCGATGTAAATTTAGATTTAAAAATGGGACGTATCAAACTTTGTTATCTGCTGGTTGCTCGCAAGGTACAAGTCTAGTTTACTGGACCTTTGGAAGAGCATTTGTTTTGATTATAGAAGATAAAAGAAAACTTTTGCTGTCGAAATAAAAACAAAAATTGGCTTGCAATAATAGTATATTATTTGACGAGCACATAACTAAGGATATAAATCGGGAGCATGAAGTTTATAGCCGCGAGCCGTAGGCGAGAGTGTAAACATGCGAGCGATTTATATCCGTTGTGTGCGAGTCGAATACGACGTTTTATCTACGACTCATAAATTCCATTTTATATCAAATATTTTAAAGGTATTTGTCAATGACGGCGAGGCGAACTGTCACATAACTGTCATCTACGTAGGTTTTGACACACTTTGACACTAGCGTCATATAATGATGACAGTTCGTTCAAATAATGAAGTCATTATTTGAACGAACTGTCATTATTATACAACGCTAGTGACATTATAATCATTGGCGTGTAATAATGATGGGGATTATATAGTCATAGATTCGTATGCAATGAACTGATCAGTGGCGGCTCGCGTATAGGCACTGTGGAACTGCAGCACCCCCTATTATTTCCGCTTAATATTATGGATAACAGATAATATAATAAGTACTTTTTCCTTTAATTCTTTCTTTATACTTGTACAAAGTTTAATCCTTTCATCCTTAATGTCAGTAGCCATCCCCCTATTTAAGAAAAAGATTCAAGAATCGTTGTATGGAACTGTGATCTTCACAGTTCCAGTAGGCGAGGTGTTTGGCTGTTCTGCGCATGCGCACATAGGAAGCTGCACGCTAGGCAGCGCCCTGTTATGGCACTGTTGTTCCCGCAGTGCCGACCGTGCCGACCCTGTCGTACTGGTGGACGGTAGTTTTACAAACTGCAGATGGCATATCATATCAAGTCAATACGTATTTTACAACAATTGCAGTGCTTTAAATGGAGAAAAAATTTCTCAGTTTTTATCCAGAGATCAAGGATAAAATTATTGATATTTTCGCGCAAATTAAAACAAGAAGAATGGATTTAATTTTTACTGCGCTTATCTTAACTTCACTTGGAAATTTTGCCACAATTTTCAAAATTTAACTGTTAATGCGTTTTTGTTTCATTAAACGTAGTTTTCAAAAAAAAGTATTTTTTACATAAATTTATTACTACGCTTATCTTAACTTCTCTTGTTTGTTTGTTATGTTCAAATATTGTAATCGGTATTTTACCTACTTCCAATTGTTCAATCGAGTTCAATTTTTGCATGTAGACGATTTCTGGTCACAATACATGAAACAATAAAAAAATATGGAAAATTTTTATATTTTTAGTGCATTTTGTTAAAGCGTAGCTTTTAGAAAATGTATTTTTTCATAAATTTATTAATGAATGTAACTGTAACAATTTAGGTTAAAGTAAATAAGAAATCCTTTTTTATTCCCTAAATTCTGTTACGATTTCATCAAGTTTGTGAATAATTTATCCTTTTATACGCTTTTTTTTCTTTTACACAATATTTTTTAAAACAATGACAAAAAAATTTCTGGAACAGCACCCCCACTAATATTAGCTACAAGCCGCCACTGGAACTGATTATATGTGAGTCGTAGATAATAACTATTTATCGACGACTCACATATAAGTTCATTGCAAACGTATCTATGACTACGTAATTCCTACCATGATACACTCTGATTATGATGACAGTAGCTTTGGATAATATTGACAGTTCGTTCGAATAATGACTTCATTATTCAAAGGAACTGTCATCATTATACGAATGTAATGTCAAGTCTGTCAAAACTTTCATGGTTGACAGTTATTTACCAGTCTCGCACCATTGACAAGCACATTTAAAATATTTTATATGAAATGGAATTTATGAGTCGTAGATAAAATGTAGTATCTAACTCGCACATAAAAGATATAAATAGCGAGCATACTCGCGATTAATATCCTTAATTATGTGCTCGTCAAATAATATACCATTATGTCACGATTGTTAAAAGTAGGAAGGGCGAAGTAGAAGAGATGTTTGAGCCATGATTGACTTTTTTTTAGCACGACCAGTGCGAACACAGATCTATTGAGGACTTTATAAGTAGATGAAAGTACAAAAAAGAATATTAAATACTTAATTATGTTGAAATTATAATGGATATCCGCTGATTTTGTGAGTACGTACATCAAATTGAAGCATTACTAGGCTAATGGCTGAACAGCGTTTTGTTTTCAGGTGAGAGTTTTCAATTATTCATTAGATCTTTTGGTGTGTTGATTTAATAAAATACATTTTTAACAAAAGAACGGGAGGATTTTTGCCGTGAGCACCTGTCATCCTCATTGGAATATTAAGCGGCACCAGCAATAGAAGTAGTACTTTGCCGGAGAGGCTATAACTTAAGTCGGGTGTAAAAATTAGGCGGCGTTGAGTAGCGAAAGAGAAGGAGGCCCGTCTTCTTCACGGACCGTTAAATAAATACAATTTGCCACCGCTAGGCGCCGCTGAAACTGGTAAATGAGGAGGAGATTCCGGTGCCTCGAGAAAATCGTTCTTCTCCTCTTACGTTCGCGTCGGACCTCAATTAATTTATCTTTTGTGCCCCGTGTAATTCGTAGTTAGTTCGCTGCTTGATCTACGCCCGCGGAGTGAAGGAAATGTGGGTAAAAGAAGTTCCAGGAAAGAGGGGTTTAATTGCACTGAGAGGGAATTATTAGGATTTGGTCAAATTAGGTAAAGTATTGTGCAAGGAGGGGCAATGCTGAAATAAGAGGCAGATTGTAAATTAGTACAACATGGATTTATGAACAAAGCAAAAAAAAATTGCATTCATGATGCTCGTAGCAATCACGATTTTTATCCACATCAGAAGCTTGGCTTTCATTATGGACTAGGACTGGGCAAAAAAATCGATTCATCGATCAGATACAATGAGCTGATCGATCTTTTCGATATGATCGATCTTTTCGATTTGATCGATCTTTTCGATTTTGTCGATCTAGTGATGCATTATAGGCGCATTCAGATTACATAATCGATTATAATCGATTCTTGAAATAATCGAGATATATAACTCGATTATTATTTTTAATAATCTATTCATCATCAACTTCGCCGCTCATATAAACCCAATAAATCGTCAACCCAAAACCGTATGTTATCAATTATGAATTTGCAATAATACGATTATGTCTATCACCGATCTGATCGATCTTTTCGATCGATCGCAAATTGTGATCGAAGATCGATCACAAATTTCCAAGATCGCCTCCCTTAGACTAGTGAGTAGGCGAGTTTCAGACTAAACATTCATGGTTGGCTTGCAAAGATGGAAAACTACATCATCTAAATTGAAAAATCTATTTTCGACGGTTAAGTTAAAACCTCGCCAGTGGGTGGATGTTCAAATAATAGCTGCTGGAAGTAATAGACAACACCAACTGGCTTCATTGAAAACTAAAATCTATACGAGATCCTTTTTATCTGGCATTGTTTATGTCATCCCGTCGCGTTTTAAAGACGTCTTAAAAGATTATGTGTATCCCATTTCTAGGGTTTCTTCGACAACCTCTACGCTTACTATCATCAAAATCCAAAGAATTCGAGGGGCTTGGCAAAAACTAGCACGGAGGTAGGCATTGAAATTAAGAAAATAGGTCGTGTCTTGAATGTACGTTGGCCTGCAAGCAGTTTCAGAACTGTAAAAGTTGTTTAGAACAATTTTCCGGCTCTACATGCATACAGTAGTGAAGATCGCGACGCAGTAGCTGGGCTAAAACGAAAATTGTTATCTGAATTCTTCCTACAAGAACTTGGGCTTTTCTATGACGTTTTGTGGGGACTAGGAATTTTATCTTGTATCTGAGATGCGTAGAACTATCACAATTTTGGAAAGCCGAACAAATAACACAATTGTAGAAGAACTGAAGGTAAGACGGTAAGACTAAGAGAGCTACTAGGTAAATATGCAATATTTTGTTTATATTTTAGGTGATTGACGAAGTATTTAAAACAGTTAGTGACGACGCCAAAGGGGTGAATGAAGTAAAAAGTGATTTTCTGATTTTCTATTAAAAATCTATCAGATTTGATTTTCCTCTCCATTGGTCCTTCAGTTGCAGATTTCAATTTGCGATCATACGTAAAGATTTGGCTCCAAAGCCGTCAGGAAACAGACAATAAAGACGATGTGTAGCGGACACAATTTTTTGTCAATATATTTACTCTCTAATAGTATATTATTATACAAGTTTTATAAGACATCAAATTGGCGCACGAGTTGTTTTGGGCACGACGAGCGTAGCGAGGAGTGCCCAAATGGAACGAGTGCACCAATACGTCTTATAAAACGAGTGTAATATACTATTTTTTCTACTTTGCGTCATTAATGGAACGAGTGCACCAATACGTCTTATAAAACGAGTGTAATATACTATTTTTTCTACTTTGCGTCATTAATTTTATATAAGTTAATAAATTGTGGTTACTATATCGCGCTAAATTAGAATCTAGGGTATTTTGCGGGTACCGCGTGGCAGCACTGTAGTAACTGTCAACATCGTTAAGGATGAGATCGATGAAATAAAATCATGACAAAATCTAATTGTGAATAATTTTACTCTACTTTAGCCTACAAGTTTGAATAAATATTCGAGCGAGGTCGCAACGATGATCATAATGGAGGTTGGCCCAACACTTTTAACCCTATGTGATAAATACATGAAACTTAACCTAAAAAAATACAAGTTTAAAATACTGGTTTCATAAGTATAATAATCAGAATAGAAGTGTTTGGCGGTGACTGATTAGTTACTTCGAAGAACAAGAACTTACTAAAGAATTGTTATAACGCTTAACGTTTAATATCGGTGTCTACCTAATTCCGCTACGTAGCCGTTGCGGCTTATATATTTACAAGCACTTATAATTGAAACCCAATTCTAATTTCGCCAAAGTAGTTTATTAGAATAAATTATACTTAGTAAAATTACATGTGATGGAGGTAATACAAATACGTTGCACACAACCAGAACTAAGACGAAGTCGAAAGCGACGGACAAAAACAAATACAAATTGAACCGAGCATCCAAACGTCCAAAATATTACCGAAAACTTATACGTTAGGTATATAAACTAAGAAATCCTCTACACTTTAAATGTACTACAGCTTCGTACGTATATGCTGATAAACCATTTATTGCGCATATACAATCTCGCAGCAGTAATTAAAATCGTTCATATCTACGATGTAGGTTTGATCTTCGCATAATACCTTATTAAAGTAAATGTGGTCCTTGAATTATATCTGAAAAGGGGATTTGATGTTTAGTTGAAAAGAATGATAACGATCACTTACCAGAGTCGCAAAACATCACCGAAAACGTCATGCTGGCGTAATTTGATGAACACAGCAAAACTAAGAAAGCCCCAGTCCTTTGGCCATACTATAGCAGGCTACACCCATGTTTAAATATGTATAGAATATTGATATTGCGCAGTTTATGTGATTGCAAGCGATTAAGAAGATGCAGTGTGTGGTTATGTTGGGTTATGTATTGTACGTTTGACCAATCAGACAAAAATGTTACTGTTTTCGGTATTACAATGTGTTAATTGTAACACCGAAAACAGTGTTACAATGTGCGCATTGTGAATGCAAAGTAGAAAAATATATTTTTGTATCGTTTTGAATAAAAAAAATTAATAAAACAAATCAGAACTTTCTTGTTAGTTCTTAACATCCCCTCCAATAAGAAACATCGGGCACAATGGATTTCCGGCAGTATATATACTCTTTATAAAAATGATGGGAACATCACTGCACATAACGATATCTGAAATATACTGTACTAATCGGCATAACAGTTTACTGTCTTTGTAATAAAATTTAATAATTTGAATTACTGGTGACGTGTTCTGAATTACAATTGGAAAAGTTGTAGTGTCAATTGAAAAAAAAGTTGTAAACGGCACCGGAAAACTATTTTTAGTTCATTGATATTTTAAAATATTTTGAACTTATTTCATAAACGATGACGTTATAATCCGTGTGTAGTGTATACGTAGCTATTATGAGTTACTATTGTTAATTGAAAAACATTGTAGGCGGTTTGCGATCGTATTGTGGGCATGACTGTTCCCCGGAAGTCGTTATACGATAATTTACTAAATGTTGCATTGTTAATCTTAAATTCGTCTGGTAATAAAAAAAATCAGGAAACTGGAGTGCTGCTTTATGAATTTTGCAGGTTTGCGAAATAAGAAAAAAGTACGATATTAAATAAAACAACTTTCTTTTCTAACAAGAAAAACAAATCCTAATCTAATAAGATGTTAATTTCGACACAAACCTAAACCTACCACTGCATACTTAACTCCTAATTAGCCAGATAAAGCCACCAACACGCGTCTTAATTAACAAACAGGTAATAAAATGGAGCGCTACTCCAATAAATAAACACCTCGATATGAACTTCAAAATCTCTCAATAGTGAGTGAAGCCTACCTCTATTTAGGTGTATTTTTCTCTCTCGTATGGTCGCATTAAAATGCATAATACGGCATGTTTGAACTAGGAGTGTCCCTTGTGGCTCTGATGGCACAACCCACGCCCGTTTAGCCCACGTCGAGTGGTCCACTCACACACATATATGCGAGAATAACCGTAAGTTTGAATGAGGCACACGCTGAGGACCTCTTCTACATAAGAAACTCGACTTTAATTATTGCGCGCTTTGCGTTCTGTTTTCGTCCACGAGTATGATGTGGTTAAAACGGTGTAAAAACGGTAGCGTTTAATGTTGGCCGTTGCCGTTGCTTTTTGTTTTATATTTCGACGGAAGTTTGTGGGTGAAAGAAGCGGAAAATTGCATTTGAAATTGTAATTTCATAACATGCGCCGAGCGGTCCCTTTTAATATAAAATTGTAATAATGTCGTTAGTTCGTTATTATGCAAAACGCTTAAAATGTTTGCCCGATGATACATTTTTGCGGGTAGGCTTGAAAGTTGTTCATTGCACGCCCAGCGGGAAATTAGCATCTTTTGTGTCCCGTTAGAGACGCGAAAATTACATTTTCGCATAGTGTAGGATAAGAACAGTCTTTCTTTGGTTATTCCTAAATGTTCTTGAAAATGTCCATATGTTTCCTACCTATGCCTGCGCACATACAAAGTGAGCATGGGTGTATGTATATTATATATGTCGATTATTACCTTCTTGGAGCTTAAAATCTGGATATAAGCATTTTGCAAGAAACGTTTGATAGTAAACATTTCAGGTTTGGATTTAACTTGTTAATTTGTTATTTAAATAAATGTTCAACTACGTTATTGTTTTCAAATGCTGGGTTGTTTTAAACATGCCGTAATACTTATGACAATGTTTATTTAAAATTACCGGAACACCTAAATAATTCGCCAACGGTAAAAAATCAAAAATGTGTTTAAACAATTGTTTTAACAAGCTATCGTTTAAATATATTTTTTAAATATATTCATTTTATTCTGGAAATTTGGAACCTTTTTCAAACTGTATATTTTACATCTTTTAATTCTAGGATTAGTTCCAAGAATGTTTGAGTTATAAATTATAATCAATTGATCAAAATTAGTATAAACGTATAAAAAAAATTAAGAAAAAACAACAAAATAAGCAAATAGATTAAATTAAATGTTCAAATTTCCTAATTAAAATAAATGTGTATGTATGTGGGATAATATTCTTAACTTGAAGCTCAGGGTTTTCTTAAATTGCTTATAACTCAAAAATGACGCATTGTATAAAAAATTATTCCTACAAAAAATTCTTAGAATTGATGTTATTGATGTTATTAGAGAGTGTAATAGGCCAACCTAGTGGAGCTGGCAGATATAGCAATGACTATAATATTGCAAGAATGTTTAATTCCACTTGTACCTTTGAAATAACAGGAGTTGAAAACGAATCGTATGTCTTGAAAATAGGTGTGTCGTGGAAGAAAATTAAAAAAAAATTGCGAATAACACACTCAACACAGCAAGCAAACAAATATAGTTGGTACAACATGCTTCAATTCACAAAGTTCTTGTTCACGGAGAGAATATAATATGTAATTAGATACCATACTATATTGCCTCTTAGACAGCTATCTGAAGATGCATAAGAAGCTAGAAATAAAGATATAACAATTTAGACAACTCAACTATTCATTCTAGGAAAATTTCTCGATCGGCTACCAATGAAGATGATTTTCATTTTTTTGCTGTGCACATCAGATCCATTTATGACGAGCATTAGAAACCTATCTTCACAAAACACATAGATGTCAATGAAGTTCTATATTTACTAAAGGCGCGTTGGCTGCGCCGATTAGATCTATCGCCATCTGGGGGTAACTTTTCGGGCGTTTGTGCCAGGTATATTTCTGGCAGGTTGTTTCTATATCGTTTGCACAGATACAAGGTGTATTTGTGGATAAATCGTTCACTAGCGCTTAGTCTATTAGGTTTCTAATCTTTAAAATGCCATACTAAAATAAGTTTAATTAATCCTTAATCATACGATGAAGCATAATACAATTTTATTTACTTATAGTTATCCATTTGTTTTCCAATGTACTTTGCACATATTTGGCAATATTATCTAATTGTTCTTGTTTTCTTTATCATCTTATTTTCATGTAGTCTATCACATAAATGTTGTGTAATTTTATAGAAACTTGTGGGTCCAAAGAAAAAAAACATTAAAATTACTGCCGAAGTTAAACTGATTCCAACTACTGAAGTGTTAAAGGAGAAACGTACTTTCTCCTTCACAAAGGTCACAATTTAATAATATTTGCCACATCAAACATTTTTCTTTAATCCTAGCTCATTTAAGACAAATCAGGTCACGGCTGTCGAGAGCAGTTGGCAATTCGTATATCCAGTACCAATCAGAAGTACTGCAACGCCAGCATCAAGCGCAGCATCAATTTGAAATTCCGTAACTGTACCGCCTTCAGCTTATAACTTTTCCGGTCAATTTCCGCATTAGGGCTCGTGCCCGTCTGGCCCACACCAATGACTCCAAGACGCCCCCTTGCGACGTCTCGCTTGCAAACCGACCGAGATAAAGTCGCGAATATTAAAGTTTAATCTCGCATTAATAGACCCAGGCGCAGGCAACTCGTAAATTCCAATTTGTCGCATAAAAGTATGCGCGGGAAACGAAACTGGTTACCGCGGACCAATTTTAAATTGGACACTTTAAAGGATTTTTTTAAGGGCACATCCCTTGACGTAAAGTCTTGTAACCCCTTTGGGATGATAAATTATGTAGAGCAGGAAAACGGAGCTAATTAGCCAGAGTAATTTAGAACGATATAACCCCACAGAAATAGCTTGTATAGCGAAATGAACTTCCGTTGTAAAAGAATCGATTAATCGACGACAGTAGAATCGTATTGAAAACTTAAGTAAAATAAACTGTACATTATAAATATCTTATCTCAAAACACACTTCAAAACTAGATCTGATGCTAATTGTGTATATCCGCACTGGGCCTTATGTTCCTCATATGTGCTCTTTTTTGAGGATCATATCCGAATCCGGTATCTGTTTTTCCGTAAAATGTCCCAATTTCGGCCAACTCATAAATTAGTTTGGTACAAGGCAAAGAAACGTGGAACATTCTGCATGATTTACTAAAATAAAATTGCTGGATATCATCAATATGCTAATCCATGTAATTATATAACAAATGTGATTTAAAAAAAGTCTGTTACTATTAAATTAATATTAAATTAATTATTAGAAGCAACGTAAACGAATGCTTTCTTTCCCAATTCGTATATCTTTGAAGAGAGAGAGAGACATTGAATATCTTCTTGTTAAAAATGTTACCAGCATAAAAAAATGGACCAAATATTTCAATACCACTTGGAGGGCAATAATAAGCTTACTCGAGTTTTTATTAAACCTTTTGCGTTGAGTTTCAAACACTGCATACAAGTAATGTTTGCCTCTTTTTATATGACGCTTCTTGGTAAAGGTTTTGTTATTTAAAAAAAAAACAATCAAATAATATTTAAAATTCCTCAAAAATGCTCTGCATACATGTTGAAGTTGCTGATGACAAAATAAGGTCAAATATTGCAAATTCTTATATTACATTATACAGAATATACGAATAATTGGTATTACATTTGTATTTGTTGTTTAAGAAAACGAATGTTTAAATGAAAGTTTTCTGTAAGTCTCTGAAAGTTTCGGCGATTTTATATTGGTTATAAGTAATAACTTATAACTGCTTGTTCAAATGGAAATATGGAATGGTATATGGTTGCTCTAAAATTAAGTAGAGGACTTTTTCTGAATACGACGGTGATTTATTTTATGGTGAAAACTATCTGATAAAGATTTCTTTTACTTTTAGAACTTTTTATTGAAAGAACAATTCACAGCAATAAACGGAAGAAACACTGTACTTTTAGCTTATATAAAGGGTTAGTAGTGAAGCGGTAGTTTTGGAATCAGATATTATAATTGATATTCTACAAGCCCGCGGCATACAAATTACAAATTGTTGTAATTCACATATACAACTTGAATCACGACTTGACTTTTTTTATAGAATTAAGAAAATGCTTGAAAGTATGAAAGAGCTAAATAACCAAATGTCATCGTATTATATTTATTTGATTCTGATGTCTGATTAACAAAATGGAATTTTTTTCCATATTTCATTTCTGAAATAAATGAGGGGTGCCGCTTCACTGATTTACCTGTATATACAACTGTTCAGTGATTCTTCCCTTTAATGCAGAGCAGTCCCCTTAAAATATCTTCAAGTTGGCAGAGTTTGATTTGAAATTATTTTATTGCTATTATTCCCTTCTTAAGTTTCCAAATTCTCATAGGAGAGATATCTATTACAAATTACATATACTAAGTAAGTATATAAATAACTCTAATAATTAAGCAAATATGCTAATAAATATTGATTTCTAATAATTAATTCAATTCGGAACGGTCCATGATGCAAAGGTCAATAATTATTCACCGTTCACTAATATTCAGTTTTGTATTTTTGTATACCATAATGTTTGTTTTTGTTTATATTTAGATTTCTCAGAGTATTCCTGACACAAGGATGATTTTATAGTGCTGCTGCCCAAGTTTTAAATTTTGACTGTGAGTTCGGTTTTTTCCCTGTACATACACGTGATTGTTTACTTATTCCTGTTTTTCATTGTTCTGTAGATTTTTGGCTGAAGATGGCAGCATTGCCGAAACTAGTACCTAAAGTAAATAAAGGATTAAATCTGCAAAGTTGAGAGGCATTTTTCTTTCTTTTCTCAATAATTAATTCAATGTTTTATTTTCTTAATTCCTACCGTATAAAGCACCTCTCCCAGGCCAATACATTTCACCGGTCTTTGTCAAAGTGAATAAAAATAATATAATGATTTGCCCTCACAAACAGACTCATATAGTAACTGTTAAAATGATTTTGAAATACCCTTGTATTGATAAAAGAATATGACAAGTAATTTAAAATGGCATACTGGAACGCTTCAAATAAACCACATCCTTATACTCCTTATACATTTTACAACTTTTCACAAACGTAGATACGACCACTATGCTTAACACAACAGTACAGTAAAAGCACTCAAATAAATATTAAAGAAATTTTACTTTTGAGCACAATATCTTGCTATACTTTTTGATTCAATAAAAAGTACTAGCGTAGTAATTTTGACAAAATGCTGTACCGTATTTTAGAAGCTTTTACATCTTAAACAATTTCGAAATCCATAAAAAAAAGTTGACAACTATGACGTTACAGCTGAATTAATTCATGTAATAACTGCAGGGCGATGCCGCGTCATAGACACACTGCATTTATTTTCCAATAAACATCTAATATAGGCTTAAAAATTGTATGGTATTAAAATTTACGAACAGAAACAATTACAAATAAAGATAATTTGATTTCTGTGGAACACTAATTTTATGAATGAAACGTGAATAGGCGTTTACGAAAGATTTATTTTTTCAATATGAATCCGTACTCGAAAGTTGTTTATGGAGTCTGGTTTTATAATAATTATAAAACTAATAAAAGTTAGTGATTATTACTTATTTTTAAAAAAACTCTAACATTTCAAATTAACTATTTTAACTAAATTATATCTCCAGAATCAGAATACCTACTAGTGCGTTCATCAAAAGCTTAAAGGTACAATTTCAATACAAAAAAAAAACATTCATTGTATTCTCGATGTTTTCAATTTATAAATCATAACCGACAGGACCGCAGTGATTGAATTGTACATTTGTGGTCCACAAGCACAACACTCGCAAGCAACAGCCAACGCAAGATTTGCTCAGCCATAAATATGCGCATATTGGTTTGTTCGGTGGTGGTACCATGGATGACACAGCGGCTGTTTCTCGACTCGCATTCATTTCGAATTTATTTAATCTCGAGTTACTGTCGAAGTGGTATTAATAAGGCATCGAGGTTGTTTACCATTTAATCTATTAATAAAGACATGTTATGACATAGCTTACTAGTTGGCTTGCCATATGCCCACGTTTGAACGAAAGTTAATAGCAGGCGTTTCTCAGGGGTCAATTCAAGGGACAATATTATAATTTTTATAATACCTATCAAATGGAAGGAAATGATATTGCAAACAAAACCGTTGGAAAACGAAACCAGTCCGGATCGGGACAGGTGAGGAAAATCTCTAAATGAAAAAAGAAAAAAATAATAAGTATTTGACAATAGGCTGATAAAGTTAGATAGGTATTGTTTATAGATCAATAAAATTATCAATGAAACTGCAACTAGTTTTCAAGGCCATACTTTTTTGTTTTTTTTTTGTAAAAGAAACTATTTTATTAAAATTTCATCATTAGGAGGAAAATAATATTTTCAAATAGCTTTTACTTTTACGTTTTTAAATAGAATACACTGTATATTATTTGCTGACTGCAATTTCCCCTAAGTTATTACTTTAACATACGTAGTAGGACAAAGTATTGTAATCGTGTCGAAAAAAAGTTTTGAGATTTTAGCGGAAATATGTCCTTTTGGGTTCCCTGAACATTTTTGATCAAGGCAAAACAAATGTCTGTGTGTGTGTGTGTGTGTATTATTTAGAAGTTTCATGACTAAACTTAGAGCTGAAAGAAATTTTGTTCAAAAGGATCCAAAGGAACTGGACGTCTACTCTTAGCATTTTTCAACGATTTTTCAAATGAGCCGCCATTTCTGTCATGTCCTCAAAATAGTTAAATAATAAATTAACGTATAGGAAATTTTGTATAATTTATGTCTATGTTATTTTTTGGTGAAATTAACAGTTTAACTGCATGAGCAAATCAGATTTTTTTAAATTTTAATTTAATTTTAAATTTATATTATGTATGTCATATAGTAGTGCAGGCAAATTAAGTTGAGAGTGGGTATTAATTGTAGACAGGAGTTTTATCATTGGAAATGGTAAAGGGGCTCATAGTGAACGTAGAAAAAATAAATGCAAGTCGTGAGGTGGTATAATGTTTATTTCAGGGGGTTGAAAGCGGGTGCAAAGTATATTGTTGCGCTTTCCGGCGAAATTTGATGTTTTATCCAAAAACGTCCTATACTAAGTTGTAGGTCATAAAATAATCTACAACATTCATATGGGTGACTTTTTAGTATGACCTCTAAATTTCCGAGAAAAATGCGAATGCTAATACCAAAACGAATTTTCTGTTTTTAATTTTTTGTTGTCGCAATAATAATTCAATTTTAATCAAATTTTGTGAAAGCGTGCTTTTTTATACCTTAAATAAGCATACATTTTTTTATTACACAAAAAACAAGAAGTTTTTGAGATATTTAGTTTTTTCAGTCAAAATCAGACTTTTTTAAAAAAAAAAATTCTGTGGTGAAAAATCATCGTACAGAGTTCTTCTGGGACTCATTTTTGTTGTTTTTGTATGTACTTATTGATACAGTAATAAAAACAATAGTTCCTATTTAACAACATGCTCAAAAATTGAAAAAACTCAAAGACGACTTTTGCAACTCTGTATTTTTCAGCAATTGTTCATTATTTGCTTAAATTTTTAAGAAAATTGCAATACTGATTACGGCATTAAATTGTACGGAAAAAAAATACACAGGAAACTGGCTCTCATTTCTACACTAATGCTATAACCATTAAATTAGGACAAGAAATCTTCAGATAAGTAAGCAAAATAACAGTTTTTGTCTTTGAATCAAAAAGTATCCAATACAAAAGTTGTAGGTCAAGAAAAAATCGACAAATTTTGTAGAGGTTACTATATAACATAACCTCAAAACCTTAGAGAAAAATTGCGAATAAGGCAAAGTTTAGCACAGTTAAATAGCTATGCCAATCTATAAAAATCAAATAAAAAATGAAAATGAAATATTTTTCATTTTCTATTTGTAAATCTGTAAATATATATTGACGGGGTGGGGTCGTTCGAAAAGAGATATTCTAAAATGCAAGTCGGTGTAGGTGCAGCGTGTCGTATACTGGCGATGCCTGTCTCACCGTCTGTATTCCACGTTGTAACCAAGGCGCTACGAGGTGCGCCAAGTTAATAGTTTCCTCCAGCCCGGTGAGCGAACTCATGTGCCAGGGTTGCGTACCGTCCTTTATGCTGCTCGGTCCAGGTCGTGTGTCGACACGTAGTGGAAGGGGGCTCCTACGCCCTCGCTGGTCATGGCGCCATGGTGGCGACCTCGAAAGCGCTATTGCGGAGTGCACTGGTATTAGGGGCGTGTTACAATATTACTTTTGTAATTTATTATTATCAATTATTAAAGTACTGTTTCTACTGTATTGATGTTGTCACATCAATACAGTAGTCTACTTTAGTACTAAATCTACTTTAGTAGATTTTTTCATAAACAGTTTGTGATTTTTTAAGACATAAATACTTTACTTTTAGAAGTTTCCTCAAAACTAAATTAAAATTATAAATTCTAAAAAAATTAATCTTTCGAATTTTTCTCGGGAGTTTTGAGGTTATGTTATATAGTTACCTCTACAAAAGTTGTATATTTTTTCTTGAGCTACAACTTTTGTATTGGATACTTATTGATTCTAAGACAAAAACTGACTATTTTGCTTACTTATCTGAAGATTTATTATTCTAATTTAATGGTTACAGCATTAGTGTAGAAATGAGAGACAGTTTTCTTTGTATTTTTTTTCCGTACAATTGAATGTCGTAACCAGTATTGCAATTTTCTTAAAAATTTAAACAAATAATGAACAATTACTGAGAAAATCAAAATTGCAAGAGTCGTTTTTGAGTTTTTTTAATTTTTGAGCATGTTGTTAAATAGGGACTATTACTTTTATTATTGTGTAAACAACAAAAATAAGTCCCAGAAGAACTCTGTACGATGATTTTTCACCACAGAATTTCTTTTTCAAAAAAGTCTGACTTTGACGGAAAAAACTAAATATCTCAAAAACTTCCTGATTTTTGTGTAATTAAAAAATGTATGCTTATTTAAAGTATAAAAAGGCACTCTTTCACAAAGTTTGATTTAGATTGAATTATTGTGGCCACAACGAAAAATAAAAAAACAGAAAATTCGTTTTGGCATTGGCATTCGCATTTTTCTCGGAAATTTTGAGGTCATAGTAAAAAGTGACCCATAGGAATGCTATAGATTTTTTATGATCTACAACTTAGTATAGGACGTTTTTGGATAAAACGTCAAGTTTCGCCGGAAAACGCTTTAATATACTTTGCACCCGCTTTCAACCCTCCAAAATAAACACTATGCCACCCCATGACCTGCATTTACTTTTTTTACGTTCACTATAAGACCCTTTACCATTTCCAATGATAAAACTCCTGTCTACAATTAATACCGGTTTTGGCTTATAATCAGTTAATTTGCCTGCACTATAGGTACTTATTTTGACTAGTTTTTATAATAGTTGGAACTAAAAGGAAAGTCTGGTAAAGTACATTACTATATTCCCACTGTGATCACTGATCACTGACCACTACTGCGTTTCTTTGTAGTAATTTGTGCTCTTACACACATACCTAAAAGAATCTGAAAGAAACTGAAAATTTTTTTATACATATTGATATTCGGTGAAAACAGTCTATCGAAAACACCGACGCACTTTCCATTCACGTTATATATATAATTCTGAAATTAACAAAACTCATTCATATTATCCCAATTTTGAATTGTATCTCTAGATATATGATTCACTAGTTACTCGAGAACAAGAACCCATGTTTAATCAATGAACAATGAAAGTGAGTAGATATTTCTGGTTGTTTTCTTTACTGAATTAGGTTAGGTTTTTGCGTTTATTAAGGTACATATATACTGTAGGGTTTCAAGGTTTTTTAAAAGACTGGTTTAAAACCGGTTTATTTTGGGACATTTGAAAACCGATTATTTAAATTTTAAACACTTGATTAATATGTAGAAATAATTAGTTACATTATTAAAAACATTACTTTTTTGTCTTGAAATAATTATTATTAAGTCAGTTTTTTTAGTCTAGAATATTATGCTATAAAATTTTCCTGTATGGAAATAGATTACAATGAATATGATATGTATATAAAATGTCACAAAAAGATGCAAAATCAATATTATATGTTACCTGAAGGCTCTGAAGAAATAATAGACACTAAATGAAAAGACACTAAATGAAAGAATTTCAATCTCTAATGACTGCAGAGAGCGGTCAATAATATTATGAAGAAAGATGATGTAATAGACAATGATGTACAATAGATGGAGCTGAAATAGTTGTGTTCGGTTTTATCTAGGAAAGTTTATAACAGAACCATAATGTGTGCAGAGTCTGTTATGAATTTAATAGAAAATAGACTTGCATATCGAATTAAATTATAATTTTCAAATCAATAAAGAAAACCACCAACCAATCTATGATAATAGTAGACAATGATCTTAAATTATGTTGAAATTGTTGGGCTCCACAGAACATACAGTCCAACAGACATTATTTCAAAAATCAAATTGATAAATCAATAATTAATCATTTTCGAATTTAGAATTCAATATATCAATGTAAATTAACAAATACAAGAATATATTTATTAGTTTAACTCAAATATTGTCGTGACCTTGAGATAGCAATAGTAAACTAACAATTGAAAAACAATATCTCAGTTGGCTCAATCGTAGAAATTGATCAGTTGATGTGTGAAACCAAAACTGGTACCAAAATATCTCGCGAGTGCGTAACAAATATTAACCTTTAAACTTCCAAAAGCTGTAATGCGCGAGCATTTTAAAAACAACCAACCTAAAACTCCCAACATGTAAAATTACTAACGGTTTAAAACTTTGCTAAGGCTTAACTAACCTTACCCCTAAAAATAAACGGTGCAGCAGATACGAAATTCTTATCTTGCCCTTAGCCTAAGCCGAGGTTAGTTAAGTGTTACAATAAGTGCTAACGGTGCAGTTGGGCCTAAGAATATTAAGTAGCTAAATGTATAATAATTTAAGTAATCATTTAACGTTTTATTATTTTTACCTTTACCTCGACGATAATTTTTACTAGTTGACTATACTGATTTTGTTCACAAATCCGAAAACCGGTTTGATTTTCTTTTGGTATTCGAAACTCTGTTTTTGTATAAATGCTACTTACTATAAAGAGTCTTACCATGATTTGTTTGTTATATTTCCTATACTGCCGCGTTAAGCATAGAGGTCTACTATCTACGTTTATGAAAAGTGGTAAAATGCTTGCAGGTGGAGTTAAGTTATAATACGCGTTCTTAATTCTTGGACATGTTCTGATATCTTTTAGCTTGAATAGAAAAACATTCCATCTTATAATTTTATCGGAAACTTTTAATAAAAAGGTTTTCAGTTTTAAAGCTTAAAAAATAAAGATACATAATATACTAAGTAGAATGGAATAGAAAGAAATACAATTGAGGATTTAAAGACCAAGTGTACAGCCGAAGAAAAAAGGATCTTTACATGAGCGCGGCAAGCCTACACCAAGCGTAGGTCGGAGATTGTCGGTCGTCGTATATACCTGCTAAAGCCATAAAACCAAAGGGTCACTTGTGTTTCATTTCATTTTAAGTTTTCTGTATATAGATGGAATGAAATTGAGTTTCGTATTAATATAATATATTTTCAATATTTGGAACGAGCGAAACTGCCGCTCGTAGCTAAAGATTGTTATTCGTTAATATTTTGTTTCGATTGGCAATTGCAATATTATTTCATTTATCCTCAAATACATAGTAACGTTAGTTATAATTACAAAAATTTGACTTAGGCACATATTAAAATACTTCATCATCATGGCTACGTTGCCTAAAGGCAAACCGATTACTACATCGGGTATCCGCTGTCAATAATTTTTAAAGGAAGGTAATCCCAGATAGGAATTTCATGTAAGTGAGTAAAATCTAACTCGGTTTCTACTTCGTCGCAGACCGAGATAATATACTTTTATCTAAAATTTTTTTATATTTGTTTAATTTAAGTTATGATAAGTAATTGAAAAATGGCAACTCCGTAAACTACAAAAAAAATCCCTTTGATGGATATTATATATTTTATTTATGCATATAATTATGTATACAACAAAAATTATATAAATATAAAATGAGAATAGTATAGATAAAAATAATAGGTAGATATATAACAGTAAAATATAATATATGTAATAACTTAAAATAAATATATGTAATAACATAAAAACAAACATTTAATAACATAGTAATAACATAAGCATGTATTCAATAAGACAAGTGTTCTGTTAGGTCGGAAGTGATATAAATTTGGAGTGCCTTTATTTCATATTTGTTGAGGTTGGTATGACACAGAAGTAAACACAGAACATATGTATCGTCAATTTGTTGCACTAAGAAAACAAACAAAATCCTTTGTTCTTGTATCAGCCAAAATTGATTTAATTACGGCTGTCCAACAAATTTATGATTTTTAATCAAATAGCTGCCTAGATTAATAATTCAAGTGCTTTTAGTTTGTTTACTTGATGTTTTAATTACACTAATGGACATTTTTAACGACCTTTTAGCTGCTCATTATAATTTATAGAGGTTTTGATTGTATTGCACATTTATTTACTTAAGTGTTTAAAATATATGATAAAAGGAACATTCACATTTATTATATGTCAAACATTTTTCCCGCATAAATTATTTTTAGAAACTAAATGGTTCAGAGTAAAACTTTTCATATGGACCTAATTGTTTTTCCAAATCCTTAAAAAGTTACAGCAAACTTGAAATATTAGCAAAATAAATTTGTATATAAAATATAATTCACGGCCTTTAATTTTGTAATTAACCGAGTTTGTATTACCAATTGTTATGCAGCAACGGATAACTTTGAATACAACCATTTTATGTTTTTTTATGTCAATTTTCTTATGTTTAGATAAAAGGTTCAATGTTTCAAGGTTTCTAAGGGACCCTTTTGAGGTGTCTAGAATATTGGAGTCAGCCAGTATAAATTTTTTTATCATTACAAAAATCAAATTAGCGATGAATTGACTGCTCGTCTTTTCCACAAAAATCAAAATTGAATACTTGGAAAATCAAATATAAAACGTACAAATAATCCTTACCATATTCACAGGCCACTCACAAAATATGTTATCAATTTCTTATAATTTTGAGTAAATTTTATTACACAAGATTATAAATGTATTATATCGAGACAATTAAGCGATACATATATCAAAATCAGTAAGAAAAAAAAGGAATGGCCATTAAAAAACTATCGTTGACGTCATAAGTATAAACAATTGAAGGTTGGACATCGAATTTAATATAGCTATGTATATTTATATATATTTTGATAATTACAAATTGACAAGTTGGAGGATTTTTAAAATAGCAATCCGTTCCAGAGATTTTGTCGTTTCCATACCTTACATAATAAATAATAAAATTCAATTGATTAATTAATATTAAGGTAAATAACAATTTAATGATAATAAATTGAGTAACATAATAGATTGAAGTTTAGATAAATTTTAATTTTACAAGTTTTTGAAAGTTATCGACATATTATTCTGATGTGATATCATTCATATTGGATTCTAAATCCTAACCCTTACTTATCACACATAAGAAAATGCGTATGGATGCTATTATAGAACGTCACAATATAATTTTAATAAACAAAAATAACAACATTTTTATAATTAAACTAAAATGCTGAACAACAGTTCTAAAGGTCATATCTGCAGTAAAGTAGAAACCGGGACAAATAAAATTTTCAGTTACATACAAAATTGTAGAAATCCTTTAAACATTATTTACGCCGAATATAATGATCGGTTTTGTGTTTCAGACATACGCCGGCCGGCGGCGCCCTGATGTTCAAGGACTTCAAAATGTGCTTTACACAATATTCAACAAATTTGCAGATACGACCTTTAGAACTATAACGGCAGTATACCGACTGAAATTGTCGGTATACCTACTTACAATAAGAATTAAGTTACTGTGTATTTTAAAATACATTAAACATTACAATGCACTTTTGTCAGCTTCGGATATCGGAAACATATATAAATAGACGAAATTCGATTTCATTCCATACATACAGAAAAATAAAACAGCTTTGTTGAAACCAAAGGGTCACTTTTGTTTCGCTTGAAACAAAAGTGACCCTTTGGTTTTATGACTTTAGCAGGTAGGTATCCGACGACCGACGACCGACAATCTCCGACCTACGTTTGGTGAACGCTAGCTGCGGGCATGTTAACATCTTATTTTCTTCGGCTGTACATAGACCCAATAAGACCCAAAAAGATTACCGATCAATTCGGCGTGCCACTTACAGTAATCACAAAAATGTGTGCAGGCTTAAATCAAAACAGCTTAATAGAATCCATACCAGATTATATATTGAATCGAAACCTGCTAATTTTTCGCAGTAAAACATTTGAACATGTTAAATCCAGAGTAGGTGGTTTATTTTGCGTAAATAATTTATATTTTTTAGCACTGAACAACTTGTTTCAGTCATAGACTTCAACAAACGCCCTGAAAAATTTTGTCAATTTTTGTTTTGATTGTGTTAATTTCCTAAGAGGCAAAATCTAAAATCCATAGCACTTTTAATCCACTTATCCAGCAGGCATTAATAGAACTATCAACACTGCCGTTGAATATTCATAATCCAAAAATCATGTTCTCTAATCTGGTGTTCCGGTAGATTTCAGTATTCACCGTACTCCATAGGTACACAAAAGCTCTAGTACGATCCAGAGTACTGCTATGCGGAAACAAGCTTTGGCTATTAGTACTCGTTTCGCATCGAATTAAAATTTGCATTTTTCCTATTGTAGCCGATGCGGCAGTAGCGAAAATCCACCACGGCAGATTCACTTATCCGAAATTAAACCATTTAATTGAATATTACAAATTCCTGCATTCAATTAATTCACTCTAATCTATTCATATTTTACGCACACATTAAATTTGTTACACATTTCACACTCTGGCTATAATAATTTATTCCGACTTTTCTTTCAAGAGAAAAAAATATTCGTAATCGTAGGCTGCCATGTCCGGTGTAGAAACAAGTGCACAAATAGAACGGTATTTTACGTAGGTTTGCGTAAATGTCCCACAAGATACATTTTTGATTAGGTACGGTGTACACGCAACGTGAAAATGTGGGCATCCTCACTGGATTTCTCTGGAGGAATATAATATATTGGACTATCAACGATTTGGATGGAATGTTTTTGATAAAATGTAACAGCCTGTTGGTCGATCGACTAAACTACAAGATCCCATTCATATTCTATTAGACAAACTGTTACCACTGCCCACGTTTTTGAAAGTCAACAGAGTTTAACCTGAATATTTTATAGTAAATCCTTATATGTTGCAATTATGAAAGATCTCGATATCATTAGATTTATAGTAGTAGCACCAAAAACAAGGCGCTTTTCGTGACAATTAATGGTTAGATTGGGGCACCGTTGCACATTTACATATAGATCAGTTACTATCTAAAACAAAATAATCCGAAAAAATCAGAAGAAAAGTGAAATTTTACAATAACATGTCGACGTACTACTAAACAAAGGAAAAGATATGCACATTTGCTTCATAGATCTTAAGAGAGCATTTGGCAGCATTAGAAGAAATGTTTTGGAAAGTTTGAAAAAAAAAGAGGAGTCACTAAAGGAATGATTGAAGGATAAAACAAGGATAACAGAAACAAAGTAAGAACCCATAATAACGAATCCACAGAATTTGAAACAAAAATAGGATAACAGAAACAAGGATAGCAGAAACAAAGTAAGAACCCATAATAACGAATCCACAGAATTTGAAACAAAAATAGCCTTAAAACAAGGATGTGTACTGCTGAGTCCATTGCTGCTCTCAGTAATTATTGACGACGAGTTAAAGAAAAGCAAAGCAAGCTTCAGAAACATGAGTGTAGGAACATGGCGGATGAACACAATAACAGTCCTAAAGAACAAATGTTTGCAGATGACATGGCGGTTAATGGTGTACCAGACTGAGCTAAGGAAGATAAATATGGAAATTAACATCGAACAAAGTAAAACCTAATAACGAAAAGAGAAACATAACATAACATCAAACTACAAGGAACCCCCCTTAGAACAGATATAAAGTGGAGCATAACGGTAGCATTGAAAATGAAATTACGGAGAAAATGAGAAAGGCTGGAAAATTCTACTACACGCTCAGAAACACATTCCTGGGAAGGAGAAACATCCATCTACTATACAAGCTCAAGTCTACCAAAAATTAATAAGACCATCACTAATATATGGAAGCGAGAAATTAACAATCACAAGGAGAAATAAGAGCAGGATCACGACAGTGGA
Organism: Aphodius sticticus; assembly: GCA_963966075.1. Lineage (NCBI taxonomy): Eukaryota > Metazoa > Arthropoda > Insecta > Coleoptera > Scarabaeidae > Aphodius > Aphodius sticticus. The sequence continues at coordinate 50,946,725 of OZ014507.1, read as the reverse complement.
AATGACATTTTTTTTAGGAGAATTTAGGGAAAATGGATAGAGTAAGAAATGAGACCGTTATGCTACAACTAAGCATGAAACCAAAACAGAGGGTAATTGAGGAACGACAATTCGAATTGCTGGGACATATACAACAGAAGGGTCATGCTAGGAAAACAAGGCAAAATTTCGAAGCTAGAGTACCGGGAAGAACGGGGTAGGGCGCCCACAAATGAGATGGAAAGAACAGGTGCGGCGAGCGACAGAAGTTCGAATTATCCAGTGGATTGATGTGAGAAGATTGGGACAAGACAAGACAAGAGAACTTGGAAACAAATAATAAATATTACAATGTAAAAAGGAAGAAATATCACATAAAAATTGTAAAGGGTACAGTCCAACACCTAACTGTACATGGATTTTTAGATTAAAGAAAATAAAATGCACATGTCGACGTCTAGTATAATATGCTAAGTGTTCGAACTTATAGAAGACGAACGCTTTCCGTCAGAGTGGAAGATGGCGCCCTAATTCAGTTTTCTGAAACTATCTTCTTCCAGTACTTCCAGTTCTTTCCAGTACTCCTTAGATATATAATAATGATTAGAGAACTAATTGTCGACAGTAGAGGACATAATTTTCTAGAAGTTTCCTGTAATACATTTGTTTCAATATCAATAGTTTTAGAGATAAGAGGAAGTGTAGGGTCGAAAGACGAATAAATTCTCAATTGTTATCCAAAATGGTACTAGTTGTGGATTACTTCTTAATTTGATTAACATACTATATGGTCAACAAAAGTTACTAATTTATAAGAGCGGAATTGAATCAACAATTTCCAAATCGCTGGATTGGTAATGGTGGAGTGGTGGAAAGTCCTGCTAGATCCCCTGATTTAAGTCCTCTGGACTATTTTGTATGTGAACGACAAAATTTATCACGATACACGCAGAAATATCGAAGAACTGCGGGATCGAATAACAAATGCGGTCAATGCTATTCCGGGAAGAACAGTTAGAAGAGCATAACATGTCGAAAAGCTGGCTCGGTTTTATGCCTTCAAGAAAATGGCAACCAATTTGAACATTTACTTAAAAAGAAGCTTTTTGTTGTATAAACTTGCTTCTTTTAGAATCTGAATGTTTTTAATCCAAAGCACTCTGGTCAGTCCGGCGCCGGCGGTCTGTAACCAAGCACCAGTTATTGATTCAAATAATTTCGTACAACTGCAAAGTTTGACTAGTGTGGGGTTTGTACGGTTTAAATTTCTTTGTTCGTAATGCTCTCCAAACAGGCTACTTCCCGCGTAGAAATCCGAGGATCGTCATTTGTCTAAAAACCAGTAGTTGAAGCATTGCAAATTATGGTAATCTAACGTTTACCATTTCCAAAATATCTCTTTGATCGTTTTCAACATTTCCAGGAGGACTATAAGAATTGCGGAGTTTACTAAACGATCCATGGTCCGCTAAATTTGTGTCCAATGTTAGGATTTTTGTACGATTGGGCATTTCTATGAGACAATAATAAACCCTTATCTTATCACGCTTTTCGTTATTGGTAGACGGCATTTTACATCCACAATCAACCACAATTAAGGTTTATTTGGTTAAATGGCAAACCCAACGCGGAGTGCGCCGCTTGATCCAAGTGCATTTTGTTGACGTTGCTTGGCAACGAGTTCGGCGGTCTGTAACCAAGGTCCAGTTAGGTACCTGAGGTATTTTTGTATTATTACACCATTATTTTAAAAAATAATGCTAATAATAATGTTATATATACATTGCGGAAATGAGAAAAGACACGATTATCGGAAAATGCCAAAATTCAACATGGCGCCCATAAGAAAATCAAAAGTCGGCCATGGTTATGCCGCCAGTTTTGATCTTATTTCAAATTAAAAAATGACACTACATTCCTTGTTAAAAAGTAGTGTAGACTGTTTTTGTTTCAAATGTTTGGTTTTGAAGAAAAAATTAAAAACGATATCTTAACATTTCAGTTTTTTTGCGGATATCTTTAAAATGAATAATGATAGCTAAAATTTCTTTCCAGATAATTGACCAGCACAAAAATACGAAACTTTGCCAAATTTAAACATAGGGTCTATCTCCACTAATAAGCGAGCTCCCCATGGTGAGCCTAGAAATTGAATCACCCGGTATACCAAGTTACACAAAAACATGTTGATTTCAAGAATTTTAAATAATTTAAATAATAAACTAAACACTAAAAATTGTTAATATTTCAACCAAACTTTACGTATGGATATTTTTGTGGTTCTGATTTCTGAAGACCTTTTATTAGTAACTTTTAACCGCATCTCCATAACAAAGCTACCCGACAATTTCATGTTTTCTATGATAAACCTAAACTTTTTAATATTTTAATGAAGCTCGGTATGTGGGGGTGTTTTTTAGTTCTGAACAGTAACTTTTAACCATTCTTCATTCCAAAAATCGCTTTTTTCTGGATCGAAGCAGGCCCGCATTAATCCAAAATTAATTCCAGTACACAAAATAGTGTGCGTTGAGGACTTGTACAATACCCAAACATTTTTAATAAAATCTTAAAACATCACAACCCTCCACTTCAAGTGGGATACACTGCAAAACTTTGGAAGTAAAATCAACATTTTTAGTTTGAATCGAAATAATTATACTTTATCTAGTTCATTCCCGGAAAAGATCTGATTGTCGGATTTTATGTAAAAAATTACACATAAAACAAACGCTCTGTACATCAAGAAAAACACACATGTTGTAACATTTTGTGATCTCGGTTCTCTCGCATGTTGGTGTAGCCACAATAATACACAGTAACCATTTGGGCTTCCAATCGCGGGATCCCGGGATCCCGGCAAATAAAGAGCTTTTTCGGAATCCCAGGATTATAAATCTAAATCCCGGGATCCCGAAAAAGTTAAATCTAATTTGTTTTCTTATTTTTTGTTAATTGGTGAATTGTAGGCACTGATCTACAATAAATCAATTGAGCTGTTATTTTTTAAGTATAAACTTCAATCTATAAAGGCACCCTTTCTGATTAAATTAAGTATCAAGCATAAAATGTTCGTTTACACCAACATGTTGCTATAATAGGAGGAACAGATTTTGCAAGAAGTAGATATAATTCAATATGGAGGCAAATATGAACCTTTTCAGCTTGTTTGTCTTTTTAGTTACCTCACAAAAAATATAGGCTGTATTTAAAACAAATGAAAAACAAACGTAAATAATAAAAAAATAGTGGCGCATCTATTTAACTGTATTGAATGATGTACTACAGAATATAAAATTAGTAAATAAAATACACCGAAAAAAATATTGAAAATAAGTATAAAATAAAGATACAAATTAATGCCGATATATTTAAAAAAAAAAAAGAAAAACAATAAAAGATAAAATAAAACCCAAATTTTACCAAAAATTATTTCTTATTAATCGTTGTAATTAATCTTTCGATGGTTCACTCCAAGTGAACGAACGACGTCTTTTCTTTTTCAGATTTTCAAAGTTTCTTCCAGTTTAAGGAGTTTACCTTAAACTAAAAACCGAAATATTTAGGCACGATGTTTCTCTGTAATGGGGTGCGTTTACGGTTAAAACATCTCGAGTTTGTAATGAGCTGTGACAGCGGTAATATGGTCATTTTTGACGTTGCTTCATCGCACAATTATCGCTTTTTTAGTGAAAAAGTGTTGTCAAAAATGGCACTTAGATTTTAAAAAATGTATTTTTATAATGTGGGTTGGGCTATTTGTTCTATATTTGAGAAAACCGAAAGACGTAACAAGTTATATTCATTTTGTCCATGACATGAAATTGAATATTTAATATTCTACGAAGTTGTAAGAGGTTGCACTGAATATTTCATCAATTTTGAACAATTAATAACGATTTACTTGAAGACGCGTCTAGAACTGGGTATAAAAGTCAGTTAGGTTACTTGCATAATAAACATCCATGACGTATGAATTCTAAAGTTATCCAATTTTATCTTAAAGAAGAAAAGAAAAAGTCATCAAAATGTGTATTGGCATTAATATAAAAAAATCTGATGTGGCCAGGCACATGACTTTATCATACTATATATAAAATTAATAGTTTAGCTGCATGAGATTCTATTTGATCAAGATAGGCTATGTCTGCATTAAAACAAAACTAGTAGAACTAGACAGATATGTCGATTAAAGCTGCGTACGGATATTGTACTCCGTTGACACCGAGTACACCGTCAAAATGACACTTACGTGTTATTGGGTGTCAAAAGTGTAACGGTATACAATATCCGAACGGAGCTTATATTGACAGTATATTTTACGGTATTGTCAAAATCTTAGCGTTTGACATTACTGTCATTAGAATCATATCTGACATATAATCTGACATATCCTGGCTACTAGTTTTATTGCAGTACGAGCGATCTCGATGAAATAGAATTTGCTCATGCAGCTAAACTATTGATTGTACCAAAAAATGTCATAGTCATAAATTATTCAGAATTTCCGCATCTTTAATTTATTATTTAGCTATTTCGACGAAATTCCAGAAATGGCGGCTTATTTGCAAAATCTTTCAAAAATGCTAAGAATAAAACTCCAGTTCCTTTGGACCCTTTTCAACAGAAAGCTTTTCAGCTCTAAGTTTGGTGATGAAACTTCTAGATATGAAGTTTCGTTCCGATACCTTTAGTAGTTTCTCCGGAATCGTCGCCACAAAAAACGGGTACACACACACATACGCACACACACACACACACACACACACACACACACACACACACACACACACACACACACACACACACACACACACACACACACACACACACACACACACACACACACACACAAACACAGACATTTTTTTTAACCTTGGTGACTCAAAAAGACATATTTCCGCTAAAATCTGAAAAAAAAATTTTGGTACGATTACAATACTTTACATACTGCGTATGATAAAGTAAAAATTTTAAATTTGAGTCGATCAAACAACTTCCTTTGCCGTGACTAATCTTGAAACATTTTACAAAAACGTACAATGTTTGAGCAAATTTAAGATGGAAGAGCAAGGTTATTATCTAATAGAGTTTAAATTTTGTTTATTATTGAAATACGTACACCTTTTAAACCGACAATTTTGGTGTTCTACTTGTAGGTAAGGTAAAATTTGGAAACGTTGATCAAGTTTCGGGGTAAAAGATATTGTCCAATCAAGTATATTTTCGGCGTTTCTTACTGACTGGATTTGGTAACTTTTGGCATCCCAGGCGTTTTGATCCGGCAATTTTTGCTTTTTTCATCAATGTTGGGATCCCGGGATCTTTAATCCCGAAATCTCGGGATCAGTATATTGTCCGGGATTGGAAGCTCTAGTAACCCTTCATTCGACAATATCAACAACATCTGTCTGGTTTCAATTTGCAATTAATCCGCAATAATGAATCATTTTGCTCTATAGCCTATGCGTTAAGGTAAAATAAAACGTTTACATAGTCGCCGAATTTCTCTTATTGAAATATGGTCCATTTCCAAGTAATAGAGTAGGATCGAATCACTATTAGTAGAAAGAGGCTGAAGATGGTTTAAACAACCGAAACATGTTCCCTCTGTAAATTATTGTTTTATTAAAGCAAGGATAAATATAGAGGCTTCTAAGTGTTTTTATTAATATTAATTTGAACCTTGCCATATGGACCCAATACATATTAGTAGAGGGTTGAGAGAGAGAGAGAGACTGCATCGTGTATTCAGCGCTTTACTAATAGTGAGTGACCATAGTAAACAAATTGCATGTAAAGATATATTTTCAATATCATTTTGTCATTTATTTACTTTGTAAATGTTTTGCTGGGTTTTAGTATAGGTACTACTAGTAAAGTGGAGTGAAGTGGAAAATGAATATGTGTTAAGATTGTTATGAATTACTGCATATTGGTTAAGAGAGATTGTAGAGCATTTCATGGAAAGAAATAGTCTGCAAATATGTTGCCAATATACCGGAAGCATAGAATTGAGGGACGATAAGTTAGTTATTGACAATCGGCGATGCATATATGTACTTAATTAGATAAGGTATTTTCATGTCTGTATTTGCACAGAATTTTTCTTAAATTTAACTATGTTAGGTAGGTACCTATAATTCCCTTATAAAATTATTGTGTACACAGAGGATAAACAATTGTAATTTCTCGAGTACCTAGGAGAATTAGACGAGTATGAAAGATACTAGAAGACACCATGACTCAACCTGATCAAGAAGTATGGTTTCAAATGGTTTTAAATTGTTTATTTTTATCAAGATTACTATGCCTATGATCAAACCAGCTTATAGCGGGTATTATAACACATTTATTTTGAATTTTATTTTACACTACGATGTCTTCTCCAAATGTAAAGATAATGCTTTGGTATAACAATCTCAGCTTATTAGGAAGTCCCGTTAAAACAAAAACAAAGTATTTTGTCATACAAATGCTTTTAACAAACTACACTCCATTTTCGAATTCACAAATAACCGGACAACTAATATTGTGACAAAGTTTATATTACTTAAATAACTTTTGTAATCTTTGGCCGATTTTAATCATTCTTTGAGGACACTAAATAAATTAATCATGGTTATCATCCGCTTTTGCAACTGCTGTACCGGGAGAAGTAACGTGATGGTTACGTGATTGGTGGTTCAAGAAGATCCATCTTGTGGAGAAATTAACCAACTTGGTTAGATTCCCAAGTAGTTTGTTACAAAGGAGTATGAATCCCAACTTTTTTTTGTTTTTGATTTGTCCCAATATTTGAATGGTCGTAAATGGTACAGCTATAACTAAACTTTAATTAAAAATTTGCAATTTTACCTTTAATGTCCAATAACTTTCGTTTACTTTAACCGATTTTGATTACTTTTTCCGCACATACACAAAATGATAAAAAGTATCACACTTCTTTGCAATTTTGAAAAAAAAAAAGAAATTTGATGCTTAAAATACCGGGAGAACCAGAAGGTGGAGAAATGAAGGTAGGTACAGTTAGTTTTTGTATAGGTAAATATCTCAATTTTGTGAAAGATGCAATTTTAAAGAAATGTTATTTAAGCGTTATTACTTTCTCCAGCATTTTATTGTTCTAATACACGATTTATCAGTATTTAGAGAAATATTTAATAATTTTACAAAAGTTATTGGATATTAAGTATTCCTTGTAAATTTGCATCTTTTATAAAATTCAGATATTAGGATTATTTCATTTCTGTTAATATTATACAGTGGGTATAACATATGCGTGGGTACGTACCCAGATAGCTACGTACACAATACACATACTTCTCGCATAGTTTATCTGAATCAACCGTAATACTTTTACGGTTATGTTTATCAATTTTTCAAACACATGCTTGGGTAAACTCTACAACAGAGCTAATAAATCGTCACTATAGTAAAACATTCATTCGTTTTAAATAAAGCAGACTACGCAAACAGAGAACCGTCATTTTTTTTATTGCTCAATTTTGGCGGAAGTTATTTTATACGAGGCTTTTTTATCAATTGTCCACTCACCTATAAATCGCGCATCCGCCTCTTTATGCAGCAGTTCCGGAACGATTCTCGCATTTTTACCAGCAATTCCAATTTAAAAAAACTTTCACATTGTTACATTATAAAATTCAAAACAACACACACAGATTTCGAGATCGGGTTGTGACTTCAAGAACAATTGATGTACTAAGTAATGGATGTCATCGTACGTCAATATCAAGCATATTATCAGATCTATTCCCGTCGCATATTTTCTGTAATTATTTGAAAAGGTATTCTTGAACGCGCGCGTTGTCGTAGCTCTGCCGGTCATTCAGACACTACGCCTCCGTATTTCGCGCGGTCCACAGCGGTAGTGCTGTAAACTTTGCATCTCCATGTACGGAGAGTGCGGTGGCGCTATGCGCATGCGCCCAGGTACGACAATAGGGTCAACTTACTCCCACGAACACATCTCTCCGTGTGGTTGTATAGTTTCTCTGTGGTGTTTCGTTTGTGTGTGTATGAATGCATTATCCATTCAGTTGCGTAAATAACAACAAGAGTGGGACATTAGCATACGGCTCTATCTGCCTACGTCCGATATGTATATTATTCTGAGCGGGACGATCTTTGCCGGTTTTCGGGTGGAAGATACACATACGCGGCCTACCACGATATTTATCGCATTGTTTTAAATTTTGACGTTTGTAATTATTTATTTGTACCTACTTTGGGTTTCCGCAATTTGTTTCTTCTAAAGTCTGGAGGCTGGAGATACCAATGTACCAATATAAATCTAACAATTTCAAATTTTGTAGCTTTACTCCAGACCAAGGTGCCAGATTTTCAAAATCACGGATCGGGACTGTCACCATTTCTAGTAAATAAAATGCTAACTTTTTTATTGAAGTATTGCGTTTGTTTAGTGTTGTTTCAGGTCAAAATATAAATGATATTTTGCGGTTGGGCCAAATTGGCCAATACTATTTTAATATTGTTGTTTTAATGCCACGCGAATATTTTAGTTAAGTGTTAAATATTCAATACACATTATTAGTTTTGGAAACTAGGAAGGAAATTTCAGTATTCTTTTAAAAATAGTATATAATTTTTAGTAACTTTTGTTGTTAATCATCCTAAACGTACAGGTAATAGTATATTGTATGCCAAGCCGAGAAAGTGACTATTTTCCGGGTCGAAAGATTAGAACTTCAAAAGGGTCTCAAAGTAAACATGAAACTGTGCACTTTTACCTGATACCCTGAAATTTGGTTCAGAACATCGGTGGCGATAGAGTTCGAATTCGTATTCAGCGTAAAGAAAGCGTTCCCCAAAGTTATCATTATTTTACAATTTTCAATTGTCCAATTTTCAAAAATAATAATGTAGCTCAATTGACAACATTAAATTCGAAAATAGATGATCTACTAAATTTTGGAGCAATTTGAAAAACAAAAATTGACATAAACCCACATAAAGTTGTGGTGTCTGTGGAGATATATCTTCCACAATTGTATACCATATATGTATGTAATAAGCCATTATGTTTACTTATTTGTTCACATTAATCATATGATGTACAACCACGTCATGGCTTCCCGTAATCTTTAATACACCTTATATAACACTGAAAAAAAATAAACGATGTTCTGACTAAATAAGAAGAAATGAATGTGAACAGCTGTTGTTTTTTGACTTTTTCTAATTGAATATAGAGTAAATCAGCAAAAATTTGTCATAACGATATGTGGGATAATGTGGGACTAGGGATTTCTATGTTGATCTCAGGACAGTCCCGCTCAAATAGGGACATCTGGCAACCCTGCTTCCAGATTTACTTTTATTACAAAACCTTTTAAATTTTGACACGTTAAGTAACTTTTTGTACACGGTTATCGAGAAATGACATATGCTTTTACATCATCGATATGTAAATCACTATCAAAAACATTAAACTGATAAAATTTTTAAACGCTTTGTCGTTCCTAGTTTGCAGGTGGTCTTACATTTTACTCTTTATCAATTTGAACGTTATTTAGGCAACTACTGAAACTTGATCCCTGGAAACACCTGCTATGCCGCGAATGAGTGTATAGAGTATTTAAAAGAAAACATTGCTACCTCGAAGAACTGTTCCTCCAGTTCCGTGCTTACTCCAAATGACGTTCTTTACTTTATTTCCTCATACGCCTAGGTAATAAATAAATCCAATGACTGCGACATCTAAACTTAATTAAAACAACATGCATAAAACATATTATACTAATACAACTAGATATGAATATACGGATATACGGTACCATACGGACTTACCGTAATGATGAAATAATCAATGTATAGTACACCAGTATCACCAGTAAATTGTGATATACAAACGGGATGTAAGTTTTAAATAAATTAAAAATTACAGTCACAACCTGAATTAGAACCAGGGACCTTTATGTCGCTAGCACAATGCTCTCAGTAACTGAGCTATTGGGGTCTGTGACATATGTTAGGGAACATTGTCATATCAAGGAAAGGAAGTAGTAAACACTACCAAACCTAACCTATTACGACACCTATCAAATGTCATCTACATTCTACATGACGTAGGGTTCACACCAGAAATGTAATTTAAAGTCAATTACTGAACGTTAAATATAACTAGAGATGAATATACGGATATACCGTTGATTGTCAATGAATATAGATAGTCAACCATGGGTTAGTTGGGGCCTTAACATCCAGAGGGCAGGGTTTTCTGCAAGATTCATTCACAAATTATAGCGTTTTCGACTTGTACACTTTTATGCACACACTTGGTGCGAACTGGCTGAGGTCGAGCATAAATATATAATAAATATATTTGTTAATGAATCTTGCTCAAAACCATGCCCTCTGGATGTTAAGGCCCCAACTAACCCATGGCTGACTATCTATATTCGTTGACAATCAACGGATATACCGTATCATACGGACTTACCGTAATGATGAAATAATAAATGTACGAGTATAGTAAATGGTGATATACAGGCGGGATGTACATTTTAAATAAATTAAAAATTACAGCTACAACCTGGATTTGAACCAGGGACCTTTGTGTCGCTAGCACAATGTCGCTAGCACCAACTGAGTTATAGTTATATTTCACGTTCAGTAATTGACTTTAAATTTCATTTCTGGTGTGAACCCTACGTCATGTAGATAACATTTGATAAGTGTCATGATAGGTTAGGTTTGATAGTGTTTACTGCTTCATTTTCTTGATATGACAATTTTCCCTAACATATGTCATAGAGCCCAATAGCTCCGAGAGAATTGTGCTAGCGACACAAAGGCCCCTAGTTCAAATCCAGATTGTGGCTGTAATTTTTAATTTATTTAAAATTTACATCCCGCCTGTAAATCACCATTTACAGACGATTATAATATAGGTTATATACTAATAATACGTAATACTTATTGCAAATGTTAATTCGATCTCATATATTTGGCGGTATAATTGCGCTGGTCAACAACAAAAAATGTTGAGCCAATTAATTTCAAATAGCTTTGAAATAAAGTTGTTCAAGTAAATATATCAACAGAAATAATATGTTGTTTTATTGCATTTATAAGAAATAATATAGTTACAATATATGTGACCTGGAATAGAGAAAGTGTTTTAATGACAAAAAAACAATCCTCTTTGAGATTTTAACGAAATCAGTTATTCAGTTAAATCTCAACAAACGAACAACAGGTTCGCGAAACGTTAGCAATTACGAATTTTGACGTACAGCATAACCCGGAAATCAATTCATTTTCTAAATTTAATATTTTTGCTTATTCTTTTAATATTAAATTTATATTTTATTTATTTTAAATTTAAAATAGATTCTCAAGTGTTTTGCAGTATTAATAGTTTTCCATTTTGTCTTAAACAGTTTCAAGGCATTTTAAACATTTATCCGTTAAAAATATTTTAAACGTTCTTAACATATTTTAAATACGGTTTTGAGTATTCCAATTTTAAACATCTAAACCTTTTTATGATTTAGAGCAGCGGTCGCCAACCTGCTCCCGCTGCCCTTTTCCCGCTCACGTCACTCCCATAGTTTCGCACCGCTCCTAGACTCCTAGGTGTCCGCGAACCCTCCGGGTGGGCGACCACTGATTTAGAGAGGATGTTTTATTAAATGTTTAATAAAAGTGTTTATATGAAAACATTGATAAACTGAAAAAACATGTTTTTTTACAAAACATACATGTCTGGTCCCACTACTTTCCGTACAGCTTGTGGATTCATTTTTAGCCTATACATGCCGGGTGGACGAATGACATTTTGAGACCATTTTTTGGTACATTTTTTAGGTCTGTATCACCTCCGGTTTTTCCGATGACGTCATCATTAAAATTTTACCGGACATCCTATATTATTTTTTGATTTTTTCAACCAGATGAAATTCTGATTAAGAAAGCGTAGCAATCGTCAATTTTTATCACCGATGCAACAAAAATATCTTTTTTGTTTATTAATCTAGGTGGCTATGAATTCGTGAAAATAGTCGAAATTTGACAAATAAACAATGACTAAACCGTCTTTGGCCGATACTGCATTACTGGCGCCTTCTAGCGTGATTTAGTTCGATTTTGTTATACCTATATGTATTGTATGTATGCGTGGAAATGTCGATTAAGCTGGAAAATACTAGGTTACAACATCCGAATTTGACAGTTTTATGTATTGCTCGTCACCGTCTTGAGACAAGTTGTATATAGGAAATGCATTTTTAAAGTTACAATTCAAAAACAACGAACAAACTTTATGTTAACAATCGAAAATACCTGGAAATAACCTCAAACAATAAGCATACAGACACCTGTCAACCTCGGATTCATCCATAGTACACTACACTGACTTCGATCATTGACCCAATATGTTCTTCTATTTCGCCGCATTAAACGACATTTCCACGCTTCGATTTTCCGCAAAATATCAAGTATTTGGTGTCATTGTAATCGGAAGACCGTTATCTATCGAACCAAGAGTATACTAATACAATACATGCGAAAAAATGATTAGCCAAAAACAAATATAAACGCAAGAGAGCGCCAGGAATAGAATATCGGCCATCATCGATTTAGTGTTTGACAATTTTCGACAATTTTCACCAATTTCCACCTAGAAAATTTACGACCGTATTCAGAGTGATATCCTGATTTAAAATATCACACAAATAATATTGGCTTTTTTTCAATGAAATTTAAATTTCAATGATGACGTAATTTCCGAAAATACAAAAGTCATACCTACCTCAAGAGTATCTCAAAAAATTGCATTTGTTTGTTTAGTAGCACCTCTAAAAATGTTATACGTCCAGCATCATAAGTCAGAAAAAATAAACGGGCGTGCCTATGCCGTGGTTCACCCGGTATATTCGAACGCTTTACTAATTTCTACTGTCAATCAATTAAATAATATTATTAATCAAATATTACCGCCGAAGGTTTTCGTACCATATAAGTAATATCTACCAGTAAACTTTATGGCTTTGCATACTTCTTCGTTTTGAATTTTATGTAAAAAATCATGTTGTCCGAAGTCAGACTTACCAGATTGTGAAGCAAAATTAAATTTAAATAAACACCGGAAGTTGCTAAAGAGCCAAATATTACCGACCGCACGTTTCTCATGCATAACATTTATTATGGGATCGTAATGCCAGGTGCGGTACAAAGTTGTTTTCTCGTTCAGCTAGACGTTGACCGTTCCTCCATGTCTTTGGCAGCTCCAAAACATTTGATGCCGAAACTTTATGTAGGCGCACGTACTAACAATTCGCTCGCAGCGAGGAAACGCAAAACTCCTGGAGGTGGGCGGACTAAACAAAAGATAAAATCATAGTTGTAAAAGTTAATACTGCTTGCTTGATACCTGTTTCGCCCTCAAATGAGAATTTTCGGAGTTTTGTGGACATACTTCTTCTTTTTAAACACGAAAAAGGTGTTGAAAAGGCTCGCTGAACCCTTTTAGAGAGAAATTACAATCTTTTAAAAATGCAAGACTCGTTTCCGGTAAAAGTTGGCCAAATCTTAGTTTTATAATGTAGTTATATATATGCACGAATGACAACAGGTTGTTCGTGCAGAGGACATGTGTTTTCGTGGTTATAATTTGTTTATAGTGTGTTGCATCGTTCTAAATGATTATATATGTGTTATTCAGACGGGTGCGTTGATGTGTGGCGTATGATTATGTCGATTTCTCCTAGCAAGCTTTTGTCCTACTCTATGTCTTGTTCCTGAAGAAGTCTTGAATAAAGACGAAAATTGACTGACCATAATATCACATACGCTTTGATTCCAAACTAACTCGGTCGTTATTTCCATTCTCAATATTTACATTCAACGATATATATAAGGAGAAAGGTACCGTAGACAACCGTAGACACGTGTTTCGGACTATTAGTCCTCATCAGTACGGTATAGCCAAGTCAAAAATTACTTTTTATTACTATCTGTAGTCTAAATTATTTAAAGAATATTAATGTGTTCTTGGGTTTGTTACAGTGGTCCAACGCGTTTGGCAGCTAACTCACCTGTTCTATTTATTGATTTCGGGACATGTTAAGGAAGAACATTACGGGGATATTCCAATTGATACAAAGAACAAAATCAGAGAGTGCTTTGGTAGATTAGCGGTGGTTTCTGTAGAAACCCTGGTATTTTTGTACACATAACACAGTGACAGATACTGCTATAAAAATAAATAATTCAATAAATGGATAATGATTTTAACCTGAATAAATAATAATTATTTCGGTACGATTTTCATATGTGTTCATATTTGCCCTCTCAGGTAAATGCGTTGATTACATAATTTTTGTTACATTATTATCAATGATTTCTACAAACATTATTTTAAAACGCCCCCTTATGGATTATGGATTATGGATATTTTGGAGGGTGGGACAATTCCCACAGCACCTAGGAATCATTAGGCCCCTTTTACTTACCTCCGATGGGTTCTTATGGCTTAGACTGTGCCTGTCTCGAGTCATCCTGCGGCCTTCTTGAACGCGAGGACGTCGCTCGGCGGAACCCCTCTGATGGCGGATAAATCCAGCATTCTATCACTCAGGAAATGTTCATGTAATGTCAAAAGTGCCGGACATTCGCACAGAAAGTGTTCTGCCGTCTCTTCTTTGCTTTAGTATATCCTTTGCACATGTGGTCCTCTAAGGTTCCGATGCGGGTTAGATGCTTTTTTAGTCTTCAGTGCCCTCTATAGATTATGTTTAGCGGTCTGAGGTTGCTCCATCGCGGCCGTCGGTGTGGTGTGCATGACTCCTGTTATGTTCAGGCATGCGGCCCTTTGTATATGATTGAGGTCTTTTATAGCTATCCTAAGTTTGGTTCTGGGCCACCATATTACTGCCAAAAAGATGTGTCTTTTTGCTTTCTCTTCCAGATGATCTCCCCAACTTAGTTTGCTGTCAAAGGTTACGCCCAGGTATTTCACGTTGGCAGCAAACGAAAGCTTGGTGTCTAGGAGCGTGAGTGCTCGTCGTTGTGGTATTTTTCTTTTTCTGGCGGAAGACTACCATCTCTGTTTTCTCAGGGTTGATTGAGAGTGAGTGGTCGTTGCACCATGTTGTGATTAAGTTGAGGGCGGATTGCATCCTGTCACATATTGTATCCTCAAATTTTCCTGTAAGCAGAATTGTCGTAAGCTATTGTGTAATACCCTTCTTGGTTTAAAACCTTTAGTACGCTGTCTAGGACCAGGTTCAACAGCAGAGGTGAGAGAACACCATCCACCCTGTGGGCACCCTTTGGTTACCAGACATCTTACAGATTGGGTGCCTACATTGACATTTACTGCTCTTTTCTGCAGCATATTACCGATCCGTTCGGTTATTAACGTTCTATGTTGTGTTCCATAAGGGTGTTTTTAATCTTATGGAACATAGTTCTGTCAAATGCCCCCTCAATGTCTATGAACACTCCTATAGGTTTAATAGCTTGTTGTCCAGTGATTTTTCTATGCGCCCTGCTACCATGTACAGTAGGGATGGGCACTCTTGGTCATTTCAGTGAGCCGGATCAGTCGAACCGGCTCACTAAAATGACTCGTTCAAACGGACCCGTTCAAAATTAACCGACCGAGCGAGCGACCGAACCGTTCAAAATGAAAGTATTTCATGTAGGTTATAGACGGATCTAGTGAACGAACCATTCAAAAAGAACGAGACACACGACGCGCGCATTGCTGGTATCTTCGTTCAGACATCGCAGCGGCCGTATGTGGCCAGGGGGTCATTTTTACGAATATACCGACGCGCGAGGGCCTAACTCCTGCGAATATTGTTTTTCTTTGTCAGAACTGGAATTTTCTGATTTAACTTAGTTTTTCTTGCAATTTATTCTGATAGAAATTACCTCCATTCAGTAACAAAAACAAAATAGATCCTATAAAAATGCTACTAAGGCTAATAAGTCAATGGTATTTCCATATATATATAATTTAAATTAATTAAATCTAATTTTGATCTTTTAGCGATTTTCGAAAGCTGATTTTACGGAATTTATACAATACTTTTCAATAAGTTCTGTATGGTTAACTAAACAAATCGTCCAATTTTACCGCAAAAATCTCATATCTTTCATTCTGCTTTTTATGCTTTTTATATGTTTCCTTATATATAATCAAACTTTCATTTTGTTTAATAAATTATATTTATTAAAGTTAATGGTCTGCATTATCAACTCCCGATTCAATATATTTTCTTAAAAATATTTAAAACAAATACACTGCAGATATACGGATCTCAACAATTTTAAAACGCAAAGAAAATGTACGGGCAGATTCATAATATGTTGACGAATCTTTATGCACCAATCAAACCAGAAATAAACGAACGAAAAGATTTTATATATGTATAATGTATATACATATTATGTACTTTACGCGGCACTGGAAACAAATGGACACGTGCAAGGCAAAGACGCCGCCGCGCCGCGCCGGCTGGACTGTGTCTGCCTTGAGCCGTCTATGCCTTGAGACGAAATGAGCCGAGAGCGTAAACGCCGTAAACGAACAGACTACTGAACCGGATCTCCTACTGAACAGGTCAGTTTGCCAGGGTTGAACCGGATCGAACGGTTCAGACATTTGACCCGTTCATTTTGAACGGTTCGTTCGCGAACGACTCATCCCTAATGTACAGTGGATTTTACTTGCATGTATGCATGTTGATTTGGGTGTAGAGGTATTGTTTCTGCAAGTTTTCCGCGTATGTCTGTCACATAACTTTTCCACGGTTTCAGGAGAAAGGATGTTAGGCTAATTGGTCGATAAGATTTCGTGTAATCTTATTTTCCTGGTTTGGTGATAAAGCTTACTTTTACTTCTCTCCATTTTCGGGGTACATAACGCAGTGCTAGACTGGTCGGCATAATGTTATTAATGGTTTCCAGACCCCATTGTAATAGGGCGAGAAATATCCCATCAGGTCCCAGTGATTTGAAGGGTGAAAAAGTTGATATGCCCCAGGTAAGCTTCTCCAGGTCCACTAGGCGCTCTGTCATATGCCAGTCGTCTAGTGTGGACTTTACCTGGGCGGTCCTTGCCCACATCCTGTCAGTTAGGGGTGTGCTTCCTAGGAAGTGTGATTGCATGATATTTGCACGATTTCTTCAAGGTCATCTGCGAAGCTGCCATCTTCGCGTTTAAGGCTATATCTGGTAGGGGATCCTTGAAGAAAACCTTTTTCATTCTGGCGGCTACGGTGGTCCTTTACACTTCCCCGCAAAATGTTCTCCATGCCTCCCTTTGTTTTGTCTTACGAGTTTTTGAAATTCTTTGTGGGTGTTTTTTTGAAAACTTCCTAGTCTCAATTTGATTTGGAGAATTTGGCTAGGTTATATTGAATTTTGGCCATTTTCCTTATGTTTTTCAGTTCAGCACACCACCAAGCAGCGCTGGCACTATTGTTCTCAGCCGCTTGCATGGGGCATGCTTTGTGGTAAGATTTGATTAGAGTGTTTTGGACAGTATTTACTTACTGTTTGTGGTACTTGTTGTCTGTTTTCAGGAAAGGTTTAAAAAGAACATTTTGTTGACAGTAAACTGTCATTCCTGTCATTGAATGGGGGCTCATTCCGTCGGAAATAAAACCAGCTTGCTTCTTCTTCAATATTGTTCTGTGACTGTTTTAGTTATTGTATCATATTTTAACAATAATTTTTTTAATTAATTAATTTTAAGATCATTGTCATTTATTTTTATCATACTACTACAATTTATTGAATATAACCATTTATTTATTCTATTTTATTTATTCAATGTAGCATTGTATTGACATTATGCTTTATCTCAACAAGAGCTTATTACACTTAAGTACCGCGAACACGCTAAGATTCAGTTATTAAAATTTAATTTTCTACCATCGTTATGAAAAATATGACCAAGTTTTGTGGCTGCGCCACAAGGTGTCTCAATTACCAAGACATGGTTCACACTGCATAATACGCGGTGAGATTTGTACCTCCCAAATTTTCAATATTGTATGATCTTGAAGAATTTCTTTACAATGTGCCAACAAATAATTAATGAAAATTGGTTAAATATTACAAAAATTCTTAATTCTTCTTTAGTTACTAAAGAAGAATTAAGGATACAGAACTCTTCTGTATAAAACAATTTATATATGGTGTGTTATTTGACTGCCACCCATTCAAAATGTGACCCAGCAACAATGGGCGCGTCCAGCAGACTCACCGGTAAGTCACCGGTTAGTCACCGGTGGATTAGAGGTGGAACTAACCGAATTTGTCATTCTGGATGCGCTTTTAAACTTAGTGTCAGTGTCACCTTCTGTGACAATGCTCCATGCAATATAATGACAGATTTTTTGTGATTTATTTATTTTGACATAATTTTACAATCACCAAATTTGTAACCGGTGAGACGCACCGGTTGTTTGACATGCGCATCCAGCACAAATTTTACTGATCGGTATCTCACCGGTGAGTCTGCTGGACGCGCCCAAACAGTATTATTTTCATAATTTAAAAAATATATATTTAGGGGTAGCTACCGCTTTTCAACTTACGGAAAATGCATTTTAAATTTGTCTTGGAAAAAAAATTAAAAAAATATATTTTTTTATTTTTGCATTTTAGATTTGCAATTACTTATTTGTAAAAGATACAATAATGGACAATAAATACAAACGTTTCTCGTATTGTTCTGGTGATGTTAAAATTTGCATTTAGTTGTGCGGCCTGAGCTCCTTTGTTGATAACATCATATATGACCGTGTGTGAAAATGTTATGTGTTGAGTTTTTCATGGATTCCGATTCTGTATACTTTTTCCTTTTTAGAATAGAAATCAGTTGCACTCTGTGTTTACCGATGTGGTTTTATAAAAGATGGTGACATAATAATTATATTATTTGCTCATTAACATGCTCAGTAATATCATCAGCAACCCAATTAATTGCCAGAAGAACTCGAGCCAGCACAAAGGGCATACTTTGGGAGGGGCCTTTGTACTGGCCCCACTTTTACAATGATATTTCTAACAATGGCGGTTGCTTATTTGCAGCTCTATACCAGGTTGAATGTATTATTCGGTAAAGTGTATGGACAGTTTAATTTTATTGGCCATTGAGTTAATTGAGAATACAAGAAAGACTATTCGGGGAATTTTCTCTCTCCTTTCATATTTTTTTTTGTTTTTATGATTGCAACCTTTATAAACCGAGTTGTTTATAGCTTCTTCAGTAACCACTGAATACTTCTTCAGTTTAGTTTCTAACAAAAACCAAAAAGTCTTTGCTTTCAAATAATTATGGACGAATGCGTGGTGACATAAAATATTTATTTCAATAATCATAATACAACCATATGTGAATTAATCGTTAGAACAAAGGCATAATGTGTGTTAGTAATAAGTAAGTAGGTAATAAGTGTTAGTAGGTAGTATATTAGGAAAAATCTAAAATTTGCTGGTAATTTTCTGGAAATTTCCTGGCCTCCCGCTAACCAATCTTGATTTCCATCTCCAAACATCCTGAAAGTTAACGTTAAAAGAATTAAAGTCATCAATCATATAAAACATGACTTACATGATATGTAATATCATATCCTCTTTTCTTAAACAACAGTTTCACTTCCTTAGCAATGTTCTCCTGACTGGTTCCGGTAACATCATAGAACTCACAATTTGAATCAGCGTAATGAGCAGAAATTGCTCTTCTGAAACCCTAAACAAAAATATCCACGATATGAATAACAATTTATTGACCTCCATGTATAAGTATTTAAATACCTTTGTATAGTTAGGTCCAGATCCATGGAGTAAAATAGGATGGAAAAAGATAGTGTCTCCTTTCTCCATCACAAAGTTCACCTTTGCAAGATGATCCATGTTTTGCACGCCATGGAAAGCTGGATTTTTTACATTCTAGACAACAAAAAGCTACGTGTGTTGTAGTGGTTGTACACATATATTATATAAACCATGAAGGACAAGATGTGATTACTGCGAATGGTTCATTATGCCGACCTTATGGGACTAAATAAAATCAAAATTTGGGCGCTATACGCGGGCTTTCGTTACACCGAATTGGATAAAAGCGAAATGAAAAAAAAACAGAGGGCGTTATATCAGGTGTGACCATGGGCGCCGTTACGTATGGGCAGGGGGGGGCGCTTGCCCCCCCCTGGATTTCCAACCTAAGTTGGAATACGCGAGAATATCATTTATCATTGGGCATAATAATAATTGTAGATATATAATAATGCTATTTGTTTTTCTTTATGTAAAGTAAACCTCAACTGGTAATGTGTGGTTTAAATCAATTTAAACCTTTACCTTTTTCACGTTTCACGCCGCTATATAGGGATGAGAAGTTCTGAACGTTCTCTCTGATTACATTTGTGGTGACAGAAAGCAATCCATATGTACAACAATTACGGTAAATTATTTGAGAATGTGTATTGTTTCTTTACCTTACACTACATTAAAAAATAAATCACATCGTTAAAACATTGTTTAGGTTCTATTGCCATCAATTCAGTGCTTCTAATACTACAACTAATTTTAGTTCTAGTTTTTTTTTTATTTTCAGTATCAAAGGAGGCTTTGCCAAATGTATTGTATGTATTATGTATTCTTTAAGTGCACACGAATTATGCTGTAAGCATTTCGAATATGCTGACTACTTTTTGTGTGTCGGCGAGGCCGTACTCGAATATTTCACAAAAAAAGCGTGTGAACCGGGAGAAGTTCCCACGCAAAGTGCAAAAGTTAAAATGTTTCTCTTTATCTAGGCTAGTGAGGAGGGTTATTTTGTGCCAGTTATCCTATGGACACGACAGAATTAAGAGCAATAGTGCAGTGTTATTAGTACTTATTTTTATCACCGATATTTAGTTCATCGTGATACACCAATAATATTATATGTAATAACATAATATACAAGGTAAGTAAGAACGCAGCAATATCTAAAAAATTCCGTTTTTTGAGTTTATTACCTTTCTGGCAATCGTCTTCAATCGTTCGCGATGATTGTGTATACGCGTTTTCTAGAATCCCCGGTATTTATACAATTGGGCAATTTCTTCTCGAAATATAGGCATTGCAAAAGTCTCTGAAAATTTAAAAAAGACATAGTTCAAATAGCTGCCACTTATAAAATAACGATTAAATGACAAAACAATTAAAAACAATATAAATTAAAAGAAATATTTTTTATTTATAAACTTTTAAATGAATGTGAATAAATGTAAGTAATAGTTATTGTTTCATTTGTATTGCAGAGATATATTATGGATATTCGCAAGTTTTTTAATGTAACTTCTTCACGCGAAAAGGAAAATGTAGATGATACTAATATCCCAAAGAAAAAAATGCGGCCTAACAATGAAGATCAGCAACCCAGCAGTTCATCCCACGTAAATATGCAGGACTACGACGATTTAGGAAACTATATAGAGTTCCAAGGAATCACCGATTCACAAAAATATAACTTACTTATTAAATCACAACCATTGGAAAATTATGATTTTAAAAAAGATGCCCCTGAAAACAAACGATGTTTTCGAGGAGAGTGGTTAAAAAGCTACGAGTGGATGGTTTATTCCAAAAAATTGAAAGGGGCACTATGCAAATATTGCGTTCTTTTTAAACCACCCATCAAAAGAGGTATTCAAGGTGCCTTCATAGTAAAAGAATTTTCCGATTTTAAGCATATACACGAATGTGCAAAAAATCACCTGACATCAGAGTGGCACCGTGTTCCCACCTTAAATGCTTTTAGTTTTAAAAAAGTTATTTCTGGCCAAACTTCTACCATTATTGAAGCTTTAAACAATAATGAAAGACAAATAATAGAACAAAATAGAAAAAAACTAATACCTATTATTTCAACCATTTTATTGTGCGGATCACGGGACTTGGCATTAAGAGGAAAAAATGATGGAAATTTTGAGGAACTCTTAAAGTTCAGGGTGGAAAGTGGCGATAAAATATTAGAAAACCATTTAAGTACGTGCCGCCAGAAAGCAAAGTACACGTCGCACCAAATTCAAAACCAACTTGTTGAAATATGTGGAAATGTAATTTCCAAACACATAATCGATGAAGCTAACGACTGTGTGGGCTTCTCTGTATTGGCTGACGAGACAGCTGATATTGCGGGCAAGGAGCAACTGTCTATTGGGCTCAGGTATTTAGATAAAAATAATATTGTTAAAGAGCAGTTTCTTGGTTTTGTTGAACTAAGAGCTATGGACGCTAAAACTATTGCGAATACAATTTTAGCAACTCTCAAATTCCATCAACTGAATTTGAACAAACTTATAGGTTTAGGGTTTGATGGGTGTTCAACAATGGCAGGCAAAGAAAATGGAGTGCAACAGCTAATTAGAAATGAATATCCAAGAGCAACTTTTTTTCATTGTTCCTCCCATAATCTAAATTTGGTAATTAACGACTTAAATTCGGTTCAAATCGTGCAAAATTCAGTGGGAGTTATAAAAGAAACAATAAAATTTTTTAGAGAGAGTCCAAAAAGACAGCAGAGTGTTCCAAATGTGCCTTTGCTCTGTGAAACCAGGTGGTCAGCTAAATACAAATCAATTAGACTCTTCTATGAAAAATTTCAAACATTAACAACTGCTTTAGAAAATATATCAACGGACCAAAATTTCAATGCTAAAACAAGATCAAAAGCTCAACAAATGTTATGTTCAGTATCCTCTCCCCAATTTATTATCTGTCTCAATATAATTGCGAAATATTCCTCATTGCTGGAACCAGTCACCAATAATTTGCAAGGAGTTTCCACTGATTTGCTAGCCGTAAAAAAACACATAGACCATCTTATAACAATGTTTGAAAGCGATAGAAAAAATGCAAATACTGTGTTCTCAGAACTCTATAAAAAATGCAAAGAAACTGCTAACAAACTTGATGTGGAAATTAAGACTCCACGAACCGTGGTTCATCAAACTAATAGAGCAAATATTGAAACCAAGTCTGTGGAGGAATATTTCAGAATTACCATTTTCATTCCATATTTAGACTCTATAATAACTTCCCTTAAAAGTAGGTTTACCTTTGATGCCACATTAGCATTTCATCTATCGCGGTTCCACCCATCATTCATCAAACGAGAAATCATCCTAACTGAAAGTCAATTAGAATCTATTTCGGCCAGATTCGGGGTGGAAAATTTAAAAGCCGAATATGTTATATGGCGGCACGCGTGGAAAGACAAAGATTTCTCTGATGATCTCACAAAGCTTGTTAGTGAGGAATGTGATTTCTTCCCTAACATTAAAATCTGTTTAAAATATTTCCTTATTATGCCACCGACTACTTGCTCAGTTGAGCGATCTTTTAGCACTCTCAGGAGAGTTAAGACTTGGCTGAGATCGACAATGGGTGAGAATCGTCTATCAGGGCTATGTCTTATAAGCGTTCACAGAAAATACGTCGAAGACAATAAAACAGAAATTATTCAAAAGGTCATTGATTTATTTGCTTTGGAGAAACGAAATTTGAAATTTCTTTTTGACGACTAGGAATTAATACGCTACACGTTTTTTTACTTGAAATATATATTGATGTATATTTGCTTTAGGTAGTTACTTTGTTGAGAGAAAAAAACAAATAGTTTGTGTTATACAGTATTTTGTACTTGTGATATGTTTTGTCGTTTAATGGACTGAGAATAGTTTTATACTGCTGAAACTTTTCTATTTTTTTTATTACATTTACGCATATATTTTTATTGTAAAAGCAAAGTGTCTTTTTTATATTATTTATTATTTGCGTTTCTGTTATATTAGCTCTAGATTTTTAGTTTGTATTAACTATGTATTAACTACGACAAAGAGTGGTATATTTATTGTTCGTTATATCTTTGTTAGTATTTGTGGTCATTGTTACTTTTGTATATATATTATATATTTTTAAATTTAAAGCTGTCTTTATGTAAATTCATATTTCTTGTTTTGATATTTACACAGCAGGTAGGCAACAAAAATCATCTTACTTATTCGTGTATCAGTTTAATTTTACTTAAACTAAAAAAAAATCTTTTAAATAAACACATTTCAAAAAATATATTTAAAGTGAATTAGAGAGTCATTCTGAAACCAATATTTTTACTAAACTAAGGAACTGTTGTTTATAGTGACCATCGTTCTATTATTGAATTATGCGACCAACTGTCTGACACAAACCTACATTACTATAGCGTCCGTAAAAAAAAAACCATTTCAATCATTTCTGCCCCCCCCTGGAACATTTTGTAACGGCGCCCATGGGTGTGACTGTATGTAATTAAGAGTAATTTGTTGTGTACTAGTTTCTCTTGAACACGGATTCTTGGCTTTATCATACTTACATCAGGCGTTGTGTGAGCGTAAAGTTCTCCTTTATGTGTTCCAGGAACCCCAAACAGGCAACCATTTTGCTCATCTATCCTTTCCAAGGCCGTCCATGATGCAACGATTCTATGGGCTGGCCGAAATGGAAAGTAGTGCAAATCCTAAACAAAAATAATGTAAACTCAAACACCTCCCTGATAATAAACCCAATATTATTACTACTGTAACAAATCGTATAGCACATACTATATATTTTGCCAAACTGCAACTATGCAGAAATACTCATTATTGTTAATAACGACAATCTATACAATCAATCAATGTGAAGACACCGTCAAGTATATGTGTTAGTTTGTCTGTGTGTAACAAGATGTGAGTATAATTATTTCGTTGTTAATTAGTTTTAAGTAAAACGTACGTTTTATTTGTGAATTACCCTAGACTACCGACTTTAACTTTATTATTTCTCTACTTTCTTTCTCATACCGGCTTCGCACATCATGTATGGGGTTGGCACTAACACTTCTTTATACTAATAAAACAACTAGGTACCGCATGAAATAACAAAAGAAATAGCACAAACGCGAGGAACTCGCGCTAAGGGTTTCTTTCCATGGTTGAGTACTTTTTTGCACATTTTGCTGTGTTTGGTCTAATCTAATCATACATGAAAAGCGCAGTTAATCTTGTTAGTTAGCGAATATTATTATTAAGCTTATGCTTATTAGCATGCTTTTCGTTATCGATAAATGTAAATGTTAGGTTAGGTACGAAAACCGCTTTATCTCGCATTCTCGTCCCGTTTACATTTATACAGATTGCCATGGCTATTGATGTTACCGTATTAATTGTCGTTGACATGTTTTCTGTTTGTATTGATAATTTGCACTTTGTGCCTGTCAGTCTAACGTCGCCAGGTTACTGTTTGTATAGAAGTGCGCGCCCTATGTGCGCGCCTACGGGTATATAAGGCGCCATAGACCCGCCATTTCTTAACAGGACCTCACCCGACTAGTTGGCCCAGTATTGACAGTTGAAACCGCCGCGACCAGGATTCACCAGAAGACAGTTCTCGCACGGATTCATCTCGGACTAGTTGCCCTTTGTGTTGACAGTTCGATCGCCGCGAACGAAATTCGCCAGGAGATAGCCGCAACTGAATTATTTTGCCTGCGCTAGGTTAGTTGACCCGTGTTGAAACCACAGGTACTTTTTCCCTATTTACCGTTGCATTATCCGCACCCGTATCCGCAATAAGTCCCGAATTAATGACATTTTCCGCTTACCGAATTCATATTTCTTAGGTTAAGTTCCGACCTGTTACATTTTCTTGTATTTAGAAATAAATTTGTTAAATTTATTTCTCCTTGAGATTTATTTGATTTATTATTGATTATTATTTGATATTTATTTGCTACCAAAACCACGTGAACTGTGGACCCAAAAAAATCTAAAGAATTACCCTTTGAAAAGGAATTATTTTTATCAAATTTACACACACACACACAAACACACACGCGCACACGCACATGCGCGCACGCGCCCACGCACACGCACGCGCACACGCACGCACACGCTCGTTACTAAGCTACTAAGAAGCTCGTTACTACCAACTTGCCCTAATGCTCTTCATTACTTTTCACTAAATTATATTATCTAGGTTTAATATATTTAATGAGATGTATCAGAGAGTTCCAATAAATAATAATAATAGTACGTTTCCTTGATATGACAATAATTTTCCCTAACAAATATCATAGGCATCAATAGCTCAGTTGGGAGCACTGTGCTAGCTCTCTAGCTTTAGTCTATTTAATTTGACAGCGAATTTTTAATTGTTTATCACAATACACTTGCGGCCAAATTCACGCGTGCGCGTAGAGCACGCTGTAATTGTAGAAAGGGATGTATCCTTCATTCCGCTTTCAATGCTGAACAACCTCTCTGTCTAACCGCATTATGAGAGTATTACTTATATGGCTGAACGGTGATAAATTGCTGTGTGTATAACAGTACTGATTTCGTATTAGAAATTACGCATTTATTTAAAAAGCGGAAATTTTCTACAAACGCGGGAGACGGGAGGAAAGATTTACAATCGCACTACCGCTTAAATTAGCAGGTGTGGCAACCCCAAACACAATAGTCAAAATCCTCTACAGCAACGACATAGTTGATAGAAAAACGCTTATTGTTAAAAATTTAGAACCACAAGAATTAGAATACCTTATTCAAATATGTTTGCCAACGATGGCTCCAATGCAGTTTGGTAAACTAGATTGCTGATAGAAATCATTCGCTATTTTTATCCAATCATCACCATTTCTTGGTGACATGTTAGCCACAAGCATTACCATTTGAAGCGGCACATGTATCTCTCACAATTCCTTTTATTGTTTTGGGGGGTTTGGCAATCCTAATATATACCAACGCATGTTTTTCCTTTTCCTTCTTATAATAATGATAAACACATAAAAAGCGTAATTTTAGTAGCATCCATATTGAAAATGAAGACTACAGCAACGTCAGCAACTACCTCTTCGATCGTGAGCGCAACTCGATGCTAGTAGCAACTTTTTAGGTGGTCAAAAATAAAGTCTACTTAGTGCGATATGAGCAAAAGTGCTGTAGCTTTTCGCAATTGCTTAATAAACAGAAACCAGTGGGCGAAAATGGACAATTATTGTTGTCGTAAGAGTTTTTAAAGTCGGGTATTCGGGTATTCCGCGGGGTAGCATATGTGGTCCCCTATAATACATTATCGTTTTTATGCATTATCTTTCAAAATTTAAGATTCATACATATCTAATGAGTAATGACACTCAATTATACCAAACATTTATCACGATAATATAGTCCTAGTTTCTACTGTTCATTTGTTGATGAATAATTCGGAGAAATCTATGGTAATTCTATGTCTTTGCGAATGAGAGAAAAATGTAAATAATTAAACAGTACCTAAATATTATACTTGGAGATAAAAAAAAGAACAAATGTTGTGGATGCTGTTAAATCGTCGATATAGCGTGGTTCTTTGAAGTACGAATTTGGAACTTGACGGTACAAAATAGTACAGATTTGGTACTAAATATTAGGATAGTCGTTAGCTTGAACATTGTACTCCTACATGGCTTTCTTAATAAATGTACAATGTGGTGAGCTAAATAATTGGAAGCGGCGGGATAAGGGCGATCCTTTGAGGTTCGAATTTGAAGCTTGGTGGTACAAAATAGTAGAGATTTGCTAGTAAATATTAGGATAATTATCGATTTGAAAATGACACTCCTGCCTGACTTTCCTAGGGAAAGTAAGAATTGGCGGGCTGAACTGACGGTAAAAAATTGGAAACGTCGATATAACGGCGATCCTTTGAGGTACGAATTTGGAGCTTGGTGGTACAGAACAGTACAGATTTGGTACTAAATATTAGGATAATCATCGATTTGAAAATGACACTCCTACATGGCTTTCCTAATGAAAATAAAATTAACGGGCTGAACAGACGCTAAAAAATGAAACGTCGATATAACGGTGAAGCTTTGAGGTACAAATTTCGTGCTTTGTGGTACAAAATAGTACAAATTAGGTACTAAATATTAGGATAATCATCAATTTGAAAATTACACTACTACATGGTTTTCGTTCAAAGTGGCGGGATGAGCTTACGCTAAGAATTATAAATGCCGATATCGAGGTGATCCGTTGAGGTACGGGGATTAGTGGTACAAAATAGTACAAATTAGGTACTAAATTCTCACTAAATTTCAGATGGTTTTGCAAAAAGTGGCCGGGTGATCTGACGGACGCAACCTTATCAAAAAATCATACAATATTATGAAAAAGTTGTAATCGTTTAGTCATCATTTTATTTTAGACCTGTTTGGTCACGTTTAGCATTTTTATTAGTTGATATTTCTCATATTCCTGCTTATTTAAAGCTCCTATTTTCCAAATATAAGTTATTATAAGACGGCTCTCTAGTAATCATCTTAGGGTGATGGTGAGGCAGTATGCTATTATTTATCTGGGTAGAATTTATGGTAGGTAAACGGAATTAATTCAACCAAAAAACGAGAGAAGAATTTTAGACTATCTTTGGGATGTTGGAAGTAATGTTTTAGTTTTTTATAATACTTTTGCAATATATCTATTGCAATGCATACTACAAAAGATTAACCTACTTGATGCAGTGGGTGCCTTGATGCATCAGGTTCAGCATCTGGCGGTTTGTTGATGAACATAGAGTGGCATGCTGTGGTATCATGACCGATGATGCTCGTAACCACGTCAACTACTTTCTTATCGCTTACGTATTTGAAAAAGATATCATCATACAGGAAATCATTGATCTACAAACAAAATCGTCAAAGAGTTACTCAAAACTTTCAAATGATAATAATGTTGGATTGCTAACCTTATAATACATATATTCTCCAGTTTTTCCACTCTTCTTTAAGCCGACATCTTTCATCAAAGACATCTTGGAATCTCGCGGCACGCGCTCATTTATGATATCCAAAAATCTTTGTCTGAAATGCATAATACGTTGATGTATGGCAATAAAATGAAAGAATTATAACAACTTACTGGCATTGGTCTAAAAGGTCGTGATCGACCAAGTTGCGAATGATCAAGTATCCATTCTCCTCGTAAAATTTTCGCTGTTCGTCTGTTATGTGATCACTATTGTCAGTATACTCAAATTTCCTGCAAAAGATTTAAAACCAGTGTAAATCAGTTATCAACTTAGTACATATCTAAAAATTGTTTGTATCGACCAAGTAAATTGAAATTTGGAAGGTGTTGTGTTCATATAGCGTTAGCAAGCAGAATTTTTGGAAATTATGTCCCTAAGAGGGAGAAAATAAGGCGTAAAGCTTTTATGCACAATACTGTATATCAAAAATAACGTTTACATACGTGAACATAGGTTGTTATAATTATTCTTTAAAAATAAAGAATCTCTTATTTCACCATTTTTCTCAAATGCGAATAGGGCGGTAATTGGATTCTGATTTAAAGTAAAGACGAAAGAAGTAAAGGGCGAAAGAACAAATAGTGTAAATTATCCTGTTTTTTTTAGTTTTGAAGAAATCAACAAAAAATAATCTTTTTTATTTTCGTTTTTAATGCTTAATTCAATATATATTGGAATTGAAAATTTGCACACCAAACATTCTAAGACACGTGTCTATAAGGAATTGCGCTATGAATATAATAGTATATTATTTGACGAGCACATAACTGAGAATATAAATCGCGAGCATGAAGTTTATACGCGAGCCGTAGGCGAGCGTATAAACATGCGGGCGATTTATATCAGTTGTGTGCGAGTCGAATACGACGTTTTATCTACGACTCATAAATTCTATTTTATATCAAATCTTTTAAATGTATTTGTCAATGGTGGCGAGGCGAAATGTCAAATAACTGTCATACACGTAGGTTTAGACTGACTTTGACAGTACATTCGTATAATGATGACAGTTCCTTCAAATAATGAAGTCATTATTTGACTGAACTGTCATTATTATACAACGCTAGTGTCATTATAATCATTGGCGCGTATCATGATGGGGATTATATTATAGTCATAGATACGCATGCAATGACCTTATTATATGTGAGTCGTAGATAAAATAAGTTAAAATTTGTCAAAATCTTCAAAATTTATTTCAGATAATGGATCATCATACAAATGCACATTTTTGTTCACGTTTAACCACTTCTATCTCTAGAAATAAACGAAAACATCAACTATAAGTCAAAGAAAAACGGTATAGAATTTCAATTAGTCGTGTTAAGTAACATTTACTGAATAAATGCAAATATATTTGTAATAACTAGTAACTTCATTAAGGAGTTGGATGCAGATGTTCTAAAAAATAAGTTCGGTGATGACAGATGCCTTCTCGCAAACCTACATCTTTCAATATTTTGAAGTAATCTTTTGTTTATCATGTACTAACATCCTTCGTCTTTAATATGGTGTGTAATAGTTCTTTTAACCTTAATTCGTGTGGAGATAATGATGCAAACCTAGATGGAAAACATTTGATGAATTCAATTTTTCGTACGGATAGGTACATCATTCGGGAAAGACGTTACCAGACGTTACACGTCAAAACAAATTAGCAGCGCAACGTTTAAATCCCGTGATACTTTATGTATGACTATCCAAGTTGGGGCCGTTTTTGATAATATCAAATCAATTTAAGGTGAAATGAAACATGTATTAAAGTTTGTAGGTAATGACATTTGATTGGTTTTGGTCAAAAGAACAGTGCAGATTTTATAGCAACGAGAATAAAACAATAATTGGAAAAGTTATCTAAAATATATAACCAAGCAAGTGAGGTATCAAACATCAAACTAACAAACACGGCGCGCATAATAAAACCAAAAGTTGATCATAGTTTCTCTGACATCTTTACTTTTACTCAAATTCAAGAACACAATTGTATATCCATTGGCTGTTTTTCTTTCTTACCAGCATCCAATTCTGCCGCTTTTAAAGTAAAGAATATAAAAAACAATGTTCCATTATTTCACACTGCATACGAGTAAAAATCATCCTGCATACGATGCTGTTGTTTTTGACCAAAACCAAACAATGTCCATTACCTGCTAATTCTCATACACGTGTCATTTCATATTAAATTAATCCGATATCATCAGAAGCGACACGACTTGCATAGCTCGCGTCGTTTCTGATAATATAAAGCAACATAACATTGGATTAACAGATTCTGTTATTGCGAATATATTATGTTTCCAATCTTCGCAATATAAGCATGTTTTTTTTTAATTATTTGCATTGACTAATATTATAGGAAATGGTTGACGAAGTCTTTAAAGCAAGATAAAAATACTAACGCTACGTCAATATCAGCGATGTGGTTTAACTCTTGACCTGTTTATGTTTAGATTATCTCATTCTGCAAACAGCAAAGTGATTTCAATAAGCGCAATTTTTATCTCGAGTAAATAATAACATTTCTTAAGAAATAGATAATTACGAATAACAATAAGGAGAAGAACATCATTAGTACTTAACGTTAGTAACAAGTTTTAGTGACATCTTTTCAGATAAAGTTTAAAGTTCCAAAGCCTTAACAGATTTTAAACATCTTTATTGGTTTCTTGTGTTAAATATTTTCTTCATTCCAGTTTATTTATTTATCATTCAGAATTATCATACATTATACATTTTTAAGGTTCAAAGAACTCGTTTTGCAACCACCCCCGTTTCAGTTTGTTGACGGTATAGTAATTGGTTAAAAATATTATATTTTTTTATAATAATAATTCTATTCTAACAAATGCATTGCTGCATGTACTGATAGAGATGAATTGAACAGAACATGGGTAATTGCGGTGTTCTTAGTTAAAATAAAGGTGTTTAATTTACTGATTGTAGAATTCATCGAGAGAATTTAGTAGCTTAAGATAACCCAGTAGAAGGAACATTCTGTAAAAATCTAAACTTTATAAAATTCTAATCTGAATACATTATACATATTTACATCATTTTAAACCACCGGCAATTATTATCGTTTCTCATAGGAATTGAGGACATAAATGTAGTGAAAAATAACTGTGAAAGATTTGAAAATACTCTGAACATATCAAACAAATTCTCGAACTATATTTAATAAAAATATATTGAAATATAAATATTTAAATGTTTAGACAGTACAGTATTGGTTTATGTATTCCTACATTATTGGTTGATGTTACTATGTAAAATAATAGACATTGCTTACTCAGACATTATTCCTTAAAACGGCTTATCAAAAACTGTAAGAACTACTTCTGGAATGAGCGAGATAATCAACAGTATATATGAGTGGAATCTTGCTGCCTGCGATATCCATATATAGAACGAGATATCTGGTTGTTTTAAAATGATATCGATAATATTTCTGTAAACAAACTCTACGTCATGAAATCATGCAGTGGCGGATTAACCATAGGCCGAAATTGGCCCCTCCTTTTTCGAAATTTGGAATTCTGTTTCCACAGATCGTTTGAAAGTCGTTTGCAATTGTTTTGCACCTTTTTTCTTTTTGTTTGCACCCCCACCATTTTCGAGATAAAATTAAAACAAATTCGGAGGGGCCAGATTCACACTAACCCATCATTTCTCGAAATTTGAAATTCTATTTCTACAGATCGTTTGCAATTCGTTTGCAATTGTTTGTGCTCTTTTTAGTTTCGTTTGGACCCCTACCGTTTTCGTGATAAAATTAAAACAATTTTGTGAAGTGTGAATTCGGCCCCCGCTTTCAAAATTTCAATTTTTTTTCTTTAGATTGTTTGCAATTCGTTTGCACTTGTTTGCACCCTTTTTAGTTCTGTTTACACCCCTACCGTTTTTTAGCTATATTTAAAAAAAAGTTTGAAATAGAAACCTACCCTCCTCTTTTTACAATTTTCAATATCATTTTCTATAGATTTATTACCATTGTATTGCATATTCTTGCACTCTCTTTTTCTTGCACCCTTACAGTTTTCGAAAAAAAAACTAAAATACAAATAAATAAGTGTGAACCAGCTGACACCTATTAATTTAAATTAACTGGAGATCCATATTGCAAATTGTTAATATATTAAAATAAAACACCTCTTTTTTGCAACATAATTTTTATTCAATTCAGACCGGTTTCGCCCTTTCAATTAAGGGCATCATCAGTGAAACTGTCAAAGATGTTGTACCAACGTCATTAGCCACGCTGTTCAACATAAAGGTCAAACAAAAAACATACAAAATATAATGGACACTTCATGTACATGGAGATAAAAACACTTTTAAACATACATTTAAGAACATTTGACGTCAATGGTCTGAAATTTTGAAAAAGGGGGGCAAAATTCACGCTTCATAAAATTGTTTTAATTTTATCACGAAAACGGTAGGGGTGCAAACGAAACTAAAAAGGGTGCAAACAATTGCAAACGAATTGCAAACGATCTGTAGAAATAGAATTTCAAATTTTGAGAAAGGAGGGGCTAGTGTGAACCTGGCCCCTCCGAATTTGTTTTAAATATATCTAAAAAACGGTACCGGTGCAAACGAAACTAAAAAGAGTGCAAACAAGTGCAAACGAATTGCAAACAATCTGTAGGAAAAAAAATTTGAAAAAGGGGGGCAAAATTCACGCTTTACAAAATTGTTTAATTTAATCACGAAAACGGTAGGGGTGCAAACGGTCTGTAGAAAAAAAATGATATTTTAAAAAGGAGGGGCAAGTTGACACAGGGGTGGAGATCGCCAGGACCTCAATCTTGGAGTCACTCGACCGCAGGCCCGCCATAGGCAGGTCGCCCATATAGGTGGTATGGCGGAAGCGTGGTTGTGGCAGTGGCAAGTGATATTGGGGAGGTATAAGTGTGGCTAGATTGTGAAATGACGAGTGCGTGGTTCAACGCCCACTTAGGTGGCGCGCCGGCACGCAACGCTTGTTGTTTCACTGCGTCCGTGTCCCATTCTGTAATATCGTAATAGTCCGCTAGATGGAATTGTTTCGCATGCCGCTCATACTAATTTCACACATATGAAGAACAAACATAAAATTAAATCTTGCATTACGTTCCCACATTATTCCTATATCCCACTGCGAAATAAAAATCGTACAGTTCGCCAATACTTACTAATCGGTTAGTCAGAGTCAAATATGTATGTAAACTGTAATATTATGAGTGCACGGTACGTTCGCTAGATGGCGCTAATTCCGATACTGGTATGAATTATCACCAATTTCCTAAATATGAACATTCATTACATATTATGTCGATCGAACTGTACATAAATAATATGTTATGCCATTTAACTTTAGGTTTTTTAGTTAATTTACTAGTTAGGTATAGAAAGAAAATATTTGTTTGACAGTTATTGTAGTAATCAATAAGTCTTAATTGTTGAAAATGTATGGAGATAGGATCGTTATAAAAAAACAATTACTAATGTAATACATATATTATATTCAATTATTGTTTTTTCTTTTGAGAATAATCTGATATTGGTAAATTTACCGGTACAAATATAAATAATTACAAAAATTATTAATTTTAACAAAAATATACTATCGTTAATGAAAAATAAGTATGTACATTCTTATTTGACTGCACAGTAGGTTTTCCTTTGAGAAAAATGTTTAAACTTTTATATACGCTTTTCTAGGAGTTTTTAATAAATTACTGTAGTGGTTTCTGCTAGAACCCATTTAACTTAATCTTGTTAATTGTGCATTTTAGAAGAAACAGTAAAGAATATTCTAATATGTGGCACACAATTGCTTCTTCAACTTAACGATTAATCACTTTAACGTTGATATCTTCTGCGGTAAACTTTTTATTGGAGCGTTATATTTTTCCCTTTAGTTCGGACAGTCTCTGTCGCTACAGGGTTCGTTTCAAATTTTATTGATGAGGTTTGTAGGATTGAATTATCTGAAAATAAAACAATGTTGTCATTGCTTCGTGAAATCTAACCTTGAAATAATATAGGTTAAGAAAATAATTACTTACGGCAGGCTTGGACATATCAACGCAAGAGCCTGAGATCAAGATTTAGAGACCAAAATGAGTCTTGGGATGTCTTTTGCGTTTTTGTTGTATATGTGGTAGAAATTAAAAAAACACTGGATGCAGGTGCAGCTATGTTCAATAGCCAACCTATTGAACGTAGTATAATTGTCATAGTCGTTGTCTAGCATGAGAACGCACAACACAATTTGCTATATTTAGAGAGTTCCAATGTTTGCTTCTTATTATTCTATATATTTAATATATTCGGGTGGCTTGAATGGAATCTGAAAAATACAGGTCATCAGATAGGTATAGGTTATGCTTTTAATATTTACTCACCTATGAAAATATTTCTGTCGTTTATCACATACATTATTTCTTGCATTCATATGTTGCTCATTACAAAACGATTGTTACATAACACAATAAACATAAAAAAACAAAAATAGTAAACAATCCGAAAGAGCACACGAAGCTGAGCCTGCAGTTATTGACAGGAGCGGCGACGGGCGAGAGGCGCTTGGCGCGCTTGCCACTCGAGATCATCTCGAGATTAAGCATTGAGAGACGAGTGGAATCCGATCCAGTACCACGACAGTTACATAGCACTGCCGCATCACCTTGGTGGGCGTTCATGCATTTGTTTACATTGGCCAATGAACCATATCACTGCCACGTCACTATCACACTTCCGCCACACCAGCTATATGGGCGACCGCCCTTAAGCCGGCGTGCAAGGCGTGCACCGCACGCGGGCGGCACCTTCAACGGGGCGGCAAAAGTAGAAATCTCGTCTTTTTTAAACTCATTTTCATTTATCAGTAGACAATTTCATTTATAAAATGTATTTTTTCCTCAGTTATGCCTTCTTTTATAATCCCTATAAATTTATGATAACAGCCTACACAGCCACCTATTGGCTTCTAACTGTATTGATGAAAATATGTCCAGTAGAGGCTAGTAGTTGGCGGGTGAAATACGGCGCTGCAGTTCTATATACTTGGGAATCCCGAAGTTATCTCGTATGCAAAGAAACTGATTATTTCCTTAGCTCGCTAGTTTTTCCACCTATAAATACATTGCGCCTAAAAGGAAGGCCAAAACATTTTGATTACGAACAGCATGATGAATGATGTCTTGATGATAAGTCTTTGGGTTTTTTGACAATAGGTTATTTAATTATATACCAGCGAGGAATGCTAAATCTTTGCAAAGATTTGCAACTCAAAGTCTGTTAATCATCTGTTATGATTCAAGAAATCAGGCAGACATTCACGGCGGCGACTTTTATAATGAAATTAATGCAGCATTTTCTATCAGCCTAGTTTTCCATTTAATATTTTACATCAATAGTTGGGAATATTGCTTACTATGCCGGTTTCGGTGGCATCTGGTGAAAGATCTTTTTCCAAGTTGAAAATTATAAAAAAATATTTACCCTCAACTATGCACCAAGATAGGGCCCAATAATTTATCTATTGTTTCAATAGAACATCAAATCTTAAATAGCTTGGATACATCAGAATTTGTGGCAGATTTCGCAAGTGTAAAATCAAGGAAAGTTCAGTTTCCGTTTTGTTTTGTTTTTTGTGTTCCTATGTATGTATGTACTATGCGCGCCAAAAAAAAGTCGTACACCACATATGCAACCAAATATCAGAAAAATATATGTTTTAGCTTTGTAACTGGTTCTTTCATAACCTATACGCTGTCTGTCATTCTGACATTAATTATTATAAGTATGAAACAAGCAAATAATAGTATATTAGAAAATAAACTGCTTCCGGGCTATGCCGTGTGTCAAGATTTCTTAATGCTGACGTTTCGCGAACCATGTTGCTCGCTTCTTCAAAGCTAATTGAATACTGAAGACCTACCCAGAAAGTCTCCCTTATATACCTATTCAATTAGCTTTGAAGAAGCGAGCAACATGGTTCGCGAAACGTCAGCATTAACAAATCTTGACACACGGCATAACCCGGAAGCAGTTTATTTTCTAAATGATTCTGGCCGTGAAAGCCTACGTACTTACTTAATAGTATATTATTTGACGAACACATAACTAAAGATATAAATCGCGAGCATGAAGTTTATACGCGAGCCATAGGCGAGCGTATAAACATGCGAGCGATTTATATCAGTGGTGTGCAAGTCGAATACGACGTTTTATCTACTTTCTTTCGTTTTATCTACGACTTATAAATTCCATTTTACATCAAATCTTTTAAATGTATTTGTCAATGGTGGCGAGGCAAAATGTCAAATAACTGTCATCCACGTAGGTTTAGACTGACTTTGACAGTACATTCGTATAATCGTTGATTGTCAATGAATATAGATAGTCAGCCATGGGTAGTTGGGGCCTTAACATCCAGAGGGCAGGGTTTTTTGCAAGATTCATTCACAAATTATAGCCTTTTCGACTTATATATTTATTATATATTTATGCTCGACCTCAGCTAGTTCGCACCAAGTGCGTGCATAGAACTGTATAAGTCGAAAACGCTATAATTTGTGAATGAATCTTGCAAAAAAACCCTGCCCTCTGGATGTTAAGGCCCCAACTAACCCATGGCTGACTATCTAACGGTATAATCCTTGATTATATATACAATATAGATGGTTAGAGCTGGGGTAGTTGGGGCCTTAACATCCAGAGGGCCGGACCTTTGGCAAGATTCATTCATAAATTAAAATTGGCGGGTAAATCTTTACGTCCGCAGCGCATTCCATAGTAATTGATGGGTTGCCTATAGCCTACTTAACAAATATGTGCATAATATGTGTTTTCTCACGTCTAGTCGTGATGAGAATATCGATCCACCAGATTTGTTTTCTCCGTCTTTTATAAGCGCGCGTTCTTTCTCCTTTTTTTTCTGTTATCCTCGTTATTTCGTATAAAATGTTACCTACTTGATTTGTCGTCGGTCGATGGACCCTCGGTGGACCGGCGAGAGGCCGCGGATTTTTGAAATTCGCGCGTATTCTTGCGGCGGCGGAAAGCGTTCTTAACTTCTAACCTATAAAATAAGCTTTCTTGTTATTGTAATGCGGTTACAGGTAAGTTCATATTTATTTATTTATTTTATTCTTGATATTTATATTCGTAGTGCATTTTACAGTACAACTTGAAAATTAGAAGTTGTTCGGGGTGTTGTTCGTACTTTTTGTGTGCAAATATATACGGCAAATACAAAGGGAACCTGATACTTCATCATTACGAATGTTTACAATTCCTGTTAAAGATGAAAATTGTTACGAATGGGTGATTATTAACTCCGGTAGTACACATTTTTGCAGTTTTCTAAGCCAATTCTTGATTTGAATACTTATCTCAATTATGCAACATATAACACGTAGTATAGGATATACACGGTGATCTATGACTTATGCCAAAAGACAAATTATAGAGGATGTCATTTTGAGTAAACTGCTTTCGATGTCACACACCGATGCAATATACATATATTTATAGAAAAGCATAGTGAAAAAACATGATGGTGTACTCCTGCGTGCTCCAGTCGTCAAACAAAACCAGCTTTTATTACAACTAATGTCCGATCAGTCTTGGTTGACCAGTTATAGCAATTTTGAATTTGTTTAATTGTTTGGCCGCCTACGCGCCCCACTTGAAGAAGCGTTGATTCAAGAATATTATTGATAAACATATTCGTGCAAAGTTTAAGGTTTACTGTAAGACCCTTTTGTTATTTTTAAGTTTTGACATTTAATTCTCAACTTTGAAATTGTTGATTGTTATGTTATCTATGAAAAAAGGTTCAAGCTTTGTCAGTTTACCTTATATTATTATTATTTATTATTTTTCTTATAGACGATTATAAAGTGTTGACAACATCTATTTATATACCTTATGTAAATAAAAGAAGGAATTAAAAATGGAACTGTTTAGCAAACACCGATTGGATATGTGTATAATATAATATGAAAAATAATAATAAATAATATAAGATAGGTAAACCATTTTGCTCAAAATAAAGTCTCCTACAATAAGGTTTTTGATATTATACAATATGCATGGTGCGTTAAAGGAATTCAATAAGATTGTTATCTGAAATTTGAACATAATTTTTAATACACATCAGACATCACCAGCTGTCTGCTAAATTTTTTATAGTAGTTTTCTATTTGTTTTTATGGTATGAATTCATAAATAAAACTACAATTCAACACTATCCTAAATTCTTGATTTATGAGTTATGACCAATCAACTCTAAAGTAAATGAATCGCTTATTATTAAAAGGGACTAACTACATAGGAAAATAGCATGAGTTAGTCCCCGATAATAATAAGTGATTCAAATATAAGGTAGGATTATTATTTAGAATATATATTTGTTTAATTCTTGCAATTTTTGATATCTGGTATGGTTTGGAGGGAAATTGTTTAATTGAATGAAATTGCAAATAATATTTTTAATACAAATGTAAAAATTTTTATTGTAAATGATTCATTTTTGTAAAAAGTAATAATTTAGTTTCATAGTTTCATTTCATTACACTTAGATTGTGTATAATGACAAGACTCAATGCCATTGCAAAATACTTTCTAATTTATTGTTCCAATTATGAATAAAGGTTGTACTAGAACTTTGTTATATCAAAAAATTGGTTTTGAAAAGTAATCTTTGAAGCAGTTTAACAAAGAAATAAAAAGGAATTGCAAGGATACATTGTCATCTATTGTCCCAAGAATGTTTAAGCTATGTCCATCAAATTATGGGACAACGTGTAGATTATAATATAATTCCAATATTTCTTATTTTTTTGGTTACATTTTGTAACAAATAAAGTTATAATAGTAAATAAATAAATAACAAATGCAATTAATTACAAAAAATTCTTCTTTATCACATCTTACTTTTTGCAAACATTATTGGAAAATAATTGTAGTGGTAACGTTTCTTATGTGATTTTTATTTATAGGAAATAAGTCACGTTTCACCTTCAAGACCTTACAATTTTCTTACTGAAGAATATGGGAAATATGGATCCAGCATAGAACAAGTAGAGAAGTACAAGAAAAGAACACCAACTTGATCATGTGATCGTAATAATGAAAATGAAATTCAGTATAATTTCACCACTATGGAAGCTTGTTAGACAGGAGAATATCAAATTAGAATTTTTTTCTATTATTGAGGATATAATTAACATGCTATCTTTGCCAGCAAAAGCTAGTCTCTCCAGAAAGATTAAGAAGACATCTACAAGGCGTTTATCATTGTTTTCTTCATTCTCAAGTCACACTGGCAGAAAAGAAGGTAGTTGGCCAGATTACATTATAAATCTCCAGATGCATATATGACCCGCTCTGAAGAAATGGACTTTGTGACGGTTTGTCATAAGCTCCGTTGTGCAGGTAGTTTAGCTTGAGGTTTGACCTTGTGCCGATTTGTCATAAGGTCCCTTTCGTCGGAGTGTGTTACATATACTTTTTAGGAAACATGGATTAGCTTTGCCATCCACTACAAAATCCTGACAAATATCACTTGGTCTGAATGCTGCCAGAACTTTTTTTTATTGGCAAAGTTGTTTTATTTTTAAATGTGCAGGAAAGTGGCTACAGTGTTGTCTAGAAAGGAAGGCAGAATAATGGACATGGACGACCTACGAGAGATCGATTGAAAGCCTGCTCTGACCACATATGGGAACTTTACTGTAGATGGATACTGCAGATGACCTATCATTTTACGAGCATAAGAATAAAAACTGAAGACTTACGAAAAGTCATTAAAACACATTGGACAATCAATAAAAATAGCTGTTTTGGCGCAATAGACAGATATGATTTTAGCATTTTTATGTAATATTATAGTTGGTTTACAAAGAGCTTTGAAATTACTGTTGTGTAACATATTTTTAACATTTTGAAGTACATGTATTTGTAGTATTATTTCTAAATTTAATAAAGTTTTTCTGCTTGTAATTTGTAGTGTTATTTCTAAATTTAATAAACTTTTTCAGCTTGAGACTTTTTCCACTTACCGTACCTTTTATATAGCAAAATATCACCGAGTATTCTGGTAGGTAACTAAACTTAAGTTTGTTAGTAGTTTATTTCGTATTTCAAAATGAAGTTTGTTTAAATTATAATGAAATCTTGAATTTAAGTTATTAAAATAACGTCTAGTTAGTTTCAGTTTCTTATATTCAATCTTATTAAAATGTCTTCAATCGTACTTCAATACATTCACAATACCCGAGCTAATTTGGTTGCATATGCATATTATTTCGGGTTTCATTGATAACTATTACTTCGCATATTTCCCGCTAGGTGCGCCACTATGCAGCGAGCAGAATTTGGTGGAGGCGCTTTGGTTAACCATCTATATTGTATATATAATCAAGGGTATAATGATGACAGTTCCTTCAAATGATGAAGTCATTATTTGAACGAACTGTCATTATTATACAACGCTAGTGTCATTATAATCATTGGCGCGTATCATGATGGGGATTATATAGTCATAGATACGTATGCAATGAACTTATTATATGTGAGTCGTAGATAAACATATACAAATAAAAACAAGCTAGTATTACACGATGGAATAATTAGCTGTACGATTTTCTTTTTGGCGCGCATAGTACATATTTATTTATATATTGATAAGTTCAGTCACTCTGTCGTGAAGTTAATAAAATGATTTTGATTATTATTTGTTTGCTTTTGACACACCTCTGTGCGGTGAAACTAAAATTTGTACAAAAATAATCAATATTCGTGGAAAATAATGACACGATATTTTTAGTGCAGTTGTTCGTGTAAAGATGGCGCGAAGGATGGGGACGGGGGCGGCATAGTTGGTTATGCACGCGGGCGCTCAAGTGGCTGGCGGCGGGCCTGCCTGAGCGCACGCATGACTAGATCATGCAAAGTTTAGTTACTTTCGGGTACCCGTTACTTTTATTATGATCGTGAATCCCTTCCGGTATGCAACCAAACATACCCCGTCCAATGTTGGTTTATTACAAGGTCTATAAAGAGAGAGGTTATCCAGCTTGCTATGTTTCCTATAGTCCACTTTATATACCCCCCTCAGATCCCTATATGCTCTATATTCGTGACGTCACTAGAGTCCAGGCCACTTAGCAGTTCGCATCACGTCGCTTGCATCGCCCGTTAAGTTTGTTCAAAGATACGTTTAATTATTGTCAGCTCACGTCGTTATTGTTTTATTAGTTAATTAGAAAGGTTGTTTTTGTTCTTGTTTAATCGTTATTCTGTATTTATATCCAATAGTTCAATATTCTTGTTATATTCAATAGTTGATAGGTTTACGTTTTTAGTTGTTATTTAGTGTAATATTTTAAGTACTAATTAAGTTAGTAAAGGTAAGATATTAATTTATATTGGAAATTACATTATTCTAAATCATGTATCAATTTTAGATGCCTATGGTTTGCTCCGTACCGGGTTGCGGTATGAGGTATAACATTTCAACATTGGATTAACAATATCATATTTTACTTTTCCACGTGATCAAAGTTTAAAGCAGAACTCATCCACAATTGGGAAATTACTCATACGAAGACCAGCAAGAGCACCCATACTCTCTTCCATCCTGGATACGTCATTTATCTTTTGTCGGCCTAAGAGATCCGTCGGAAGAATTTAAACGCTTGTTTAATAAAATGAATTAGCAAGTTCGAAAGACTTACGGGGGATGGGATTAATAATTCGAAAAGAATTAGCAGTAAATTAAGAAGAGAACTTTTAAAACAAGATCCAATTATTGATACCATAGTTTTGAAAGCTTTTGTCGAGCAAAGAATATATGTACGGATAAATTTTTTAAATTTTACTTTTCAACAGCAAAAAAATCTAAATATTTAACGAAGAGTAGCTGATATTAAAAATAAAATTACAACAAAGATAAGGAAATTTGTACAATAAAGCTTCTTACTGATTTTTTATTTTTTCTTTGTACGTATGTTCTAACCAAATATTGTAATCAGGACAAGCCAATGAGTGGTTTAATAAGCAAGTTGTACCAATACTACCAATACTGATTAGGTTATAGTTTTTCTATTTATTTATTTCTATTTATTTATCTGTAGAGTCGGTAAACCAAACATTCGACTTCAATTTTCGACTTCAATTCCTGATAATTTTAGTGTTTCAACCCCCAATTTGCATGGTTGCAAAAATATTTGCATGGTTGCAAAAATAAAAATATTATCACTGAATTTCTGCTAAATTTTGATTCCAACTGCAGAGACAAAAAAACACACACACACACACACACACACACACACACACACACACACACACACACACACACACACACACACACACACACACACACACACACACACACACACACACACACACACACACACACACACACACACACACACACACACACACGCGCACACGCACGCGCACGCGCACGCGCACGCGCACGCGCACGCGCACGCGCACGCCAACGCACGCACCCGCACACCCGCACCCCCGCACCCGCACCCGCACACACACACCCCCACGCACACACACCCCCATGCACACACACCCGCGCACACACACCCATGCACACACCCCCCCCCCCCCCCGTTCTACCGGTCGTAACGGAGGGAGAATACGATTCCCCTTAGGCGGAATGAACAGGAGACACCAGTGCGCAATTGATTACTGTGCAAAGTGACAATTGCGAATTCCAACAACGACAAACGCATCCGTTTGTCAACGATAGAACTGAACCTATCATTAAACAACACTCTTTTCAGGTTGAGTATTTATACTAAAAGGTGATGTGAATTGGGATTAGCACTTACCAGCGCCATCTACCAGTCGCTAGGCGTACTACCTAACTGATGCACATTTTATGGCTAAACTGTTCTCAATGAAATTATTGATGTTGTAAAAGTATGTTGTATTAATGTATATGTTACGGTTAAAGTGATAAATGTGGTTTGTATTAATAATTACCGGCTATTATTAATAATAACCGCATCATTTGGTCAATGTGATTAGAAACACTTAAATAATCACATGGACCGGCTATTATTAATAAATTCCTAACGGGTGCGGTAAAAGTGATAAAAACGTTACTTTTTACTAAAGATCTTTTGTATACAGTCTTCAAAGAAGTTAGCTAAGTTATTTTGATTATTATGTAAGCTATTATATTTATTTACTCAACGCAAATCAGTACGGCTAGCCCAATGACCAAAATTACGAATAATACAAAACATTGATAATACAGAATGTTTTCTTTTGTATCCCTTGTACTTTAGAAACTACTGGATATAATTGGTAATGATATTTGGTATACACCCAAGGACGGCTCAATGACGAAAACATAAAAAGAACATTTTATACAGAGTGTTCAAAAAAGTTAACCATTTTATCATCGATAGCACCCATTTTTAATGCATGTGGGTAGTTTTATGTAAATGTACAATTACAATTTATTAAGTAAATTCTCAAATCCCAATTATCTTTAAATTTTGCGCATTTAATAATATTTTTCTCAATATTGTATTTTCATGCAAATACATGC
Organism: Aphodius sticticus; assembly: GCA_963966075.1. Taxonomy (NCBI): domain Eukaryota; kingdom Metazoa; phylum Arthropoda; class Insecta; order Coleoptera; family Scarabaeidae; genus Aphodius; species Aphodius sticticus. The sequence continues at coordinate 50,902,300 of OZ014507.1, read as the reverse complement.
AAGAATAGGCGAGACTAGTTTACATAGATGTTTTTACATAAATTGCACCGCACAAATGATGCAAAAATTTTTGTATGGTTCTGTTCCTAACACGGTATTTTTACTTTTGGTGTTTGACAATAAAGTACTATTTTATAAATAAATGATTAACAACTTGCCCCAATCTTCCCTACATTAGGTTGTCCATTACCTATGCCTACCGTAAGCATATCTAATATATCACGGATATAATCTGTTTTATAAGGCGGTTATTATAAAAGTGTTTATCACCAAAAAAAAAGACTTTTAAATACATTTTTTATTTAGATACATGAAAAAATATAACAATAACAAAAACACAAAATAATTCTCAAGTCCAGGAATCAGTTTAAAAATAAAATATATTCTTAATAAATACATTTTACAGTAGGTAACTCAAATTAAATCTGTATCACATTTGTGCACTTGCAAATCAAAAATAAATAATATTCATAGAAAATAATTAAATAAAAATAAAATTTGTGAACAAAACAAAAGAAGACGACGTCCTATTGTTACAAACTTTATCTTGCTTTATTTTTACAATATAAATGGTGTAATTGTTGTACTACCACAAAAAAAGGTCTAGCAGGATTTTTGATTTTTAAAGTTTTGTTTTAAAAAGATAATAAATAATAAGTTATTAATAAAAATAATTTTTCTTGCCACAAATTGCAAAATACAAAAGCACTATGTACGTATGCACTGGCAGAATAATACAAACCGAGTTTCTAATTTATTACTGAAGCCTCAATTACATTTAGCGAGTTTAGGTTTATTATTATTGTGCAGTACCGACCAGGGCTGTGGAGTCGGTAAAAAGGCTTTCGACTCCGGCTCCAGATAATTTTCGTAGCCCGACTCCGACTCCAACTCCGACTCCGGCAATATTTTATTTGTTTCCAGCGAATTTGTTGGCGAAAAAAAAATTAAACTGACAAACTAATTGTAAATAAAATAAAAATGACCTGATGATCGCACCACACAGTTAGTTATACATAACTACCCAAAGTGGGTAGATATAGGGGTATTTATAAACATAATATTGTTATTCAAAATAGCAGTAAAAGGAAATATTTAATTACTAAATAAAGGTTTTTCTTTTATCACAAAATCAAAATCAGGTTATTTTTATAAAAATAAAAACATGTTTAAAACAAAAACTAAAAATATCAGTCTCATCTGACGATATATCAAGAGCAGACATTTCCTCGTCACCATCGTCCATTCAATTGTGTGAATCTTCCATATTTTCTGATTCTGTTATCGAAGAAGATATAGCAGAAACTTATGATTATATGTTAAGTATAGTTGACATAGCGGCTTTTGTCGTTGTAAATCAATTTCTTAATTTGCTATAAATCCAACTAAATGTACTGGATGTTCTTATATAACTCAAATATTTTACATTATTTATAATCAAGAGTACACATCTACAGTGTCCCATTTTTCCCGCGTAACTTTTTTACAGATAGTAAATACCACACCGAGTAAAAAGTTTCATATGGACCTATTTGTTTTCTTTATTCCTTAAAAATTACAACCGTTTGAAATAATTGCAAAATAATTACAAAACTGTATCTTAAATGACTTAACTTCTTTAGGAATTGATAAACCCAATAAGTCGGCATGAAAGAAACTTTACGCTCAGAACAAAAATTACTTGTAGAGAAACAAATGTCTAAAAAGTTTCATATGTTTTGTTTTCGTTCATTTGTTATTTAGTTTATGTTTAACATTTTAATTTTTTTTCTTAAATTTATTTAGTTTTAATTTTATTATGGGTATTGGTTGTGCTCTTTCTTAGTTTTAGCATTGTTTGATATGTAGTTTATTGTTTATTTTTCTTTATTTAGTTAATTTTTAAAGCGGCTGTAACTTGGCGTTGAGAAAACAATTAAGTCCATATGAAACGTTATACTCAGAATGACATTTACAATTAAAAATAATTCTTGCGGGAAAAAGGTGTTACACCCTGTATAAATATCTCTGAAATGGTGTTAAATGGTGTTTTAAGGGTAAAAAGGATAAATACCCAAAATTTAGGTATTTACCCTAAGTAGGGGTAAATACCCATTTTATAAGTTCCCACCCACCGGGTATTTACCCGGCCCACATCACTGAACTAGTTTCAGAATTTAGTAGTCAATTTAACCGATTTTCTATAGTTATTAACAAAAATTAGTTAATAACAAAAGTAACGACAATCCACTGTATAGTAAAAAGTAACAAGTCATTCCAACTAAAATTCATTCCAATGAATACAAAATTAAGTGCAAAATAAGCTGAAAATAATCTCAACTCCTTCTTCTGTTAGTGGCAATAACGTCACAATTCTGGCTGCAACGAGTATGACTTGCATACATGGATATTGCTATATTCAACGGTCCTATTTCACAAACTCAGTAACCATTTAAAATCTCTACATATTTTGTTAAATACGATACTTTTAATAAATTTGTTCATGTATCGAAAAATCTGATGTGGCCAGGCACATACTTTATCATACTATATATAAAATTAATGGTTTAGCTGCATGAGATTCTATTTCATCGAGATCGGCCATGTCTGCATTAAAATAAAACTATATAGTAGAACTAGACAGATATGTCGATTAAAGCTGCGTTCGGATATTGTACTCCGTTGACACCCGGTACACCGTCCAAATGACACTTACGTGTTGTTGGGTGTAATAAGTGTAACGGTGTATAATATCCGATCGCAGCTTATATTGACAGCAAGTATTGTCAAAACATTAGCGTTTGACACTACCTACTATCATTAGAATCAAAATATCTGACACAAAATATCTTACATACTACGTATGATAAAGTAAAAATAGAATCAATTCGGTTAAAGGTTTAAAGTTATCAAACATTAAAGCTAAAATTGCAAAGTTTTACTAGTAAAGCTGTATCTTTTACAAACATTCAGATATTGTCGCTTCAGTTTGGAAAGTTCTCATTCGTCTAGTATGCATCGTAGTCTGATCATACGTAGTACGTAAAGTATTGTAATCGCGCCAAAAAAAAAATTTTGAGATTTTAGCGGAAATGTCTTTTTGGGTCCCCTGAACATTTTTGACCAAGGTACAAAAAAGTCTATGTGTGTGTGTGCGTGTGCGTGCGCGTGTGCGTGCGCGTGTGCGCGCGTGTGGGTGTGTGTGTGTGTGTGTGTGTGTGTGTGTGTGTGTGTGTGTGTGTGTGTGTGTGTGTGTGTGTGTGTGTGTGTGTGTGTGTGTGTGTGTGTGTGTGTGTGTGTGTACCCGCTTTTTGTGGCGACGATTCCGGAGAAACTAGTAAAGGTATCGGGACGAAACTTTATATTTAGAAGTTTCATTACCAAACTTAGGTCATTTTGACGGTGTACCCGGTGTCAACGGAGTACAATATCCGAACGCAGCTTTAATCGACATATCTGTCTAGTTCTACTAGTTTTATTTTAATGCAGACATAGAAACAGAATCTCACGCAGCTAAACTATTAATTTTATATATAGTATGATAAAGTCATGTGCCTGGCCACATCAGATTTTTTTTAGATCGGGCTGGCCAACTGTTATTCTGAAGTGACATCATTTATATTTTGGGATGATTTCCAGTGTTTGAATAATAAAATAATATTATGAGAATAACAGTTGGCCAGAACGATCTAAAAAAAATAATTTTAAGTGAATTGCAAACAAAAATTGTTTAAACAAATGGAATTTGTTTAATCAAATGTGGGTTGATTAGGTACATAATATAGATAATAGGTTTCTTAGATATCTCGAACATGAAATTTCTAAGTTAATTTCACAAAAAAAGCTGACCATAATTAGAAAAAAGTTGAAAATGAATAATAATTGATTGTTTAAACAATAGGAAGAAATTTTTTATGAATAACTGTCACTGTAAGATAATTATTTGCCATTTCAAATTCAGAAAACAGAATTCAGACTGGTTTTCGAGAAAAATCGAATCATTTAAACAAATATAATTTCTCTAAACAAATGTAAATTAACTGGCAAATGTTTATAAACATTCCACTAGACCTATAGTAATAATTTCTATGAGAAAAAGAGACTGAAATGATTAGAAGGACCAATTATCTGAAGAATGTACATTTTTTCATTTAAGGGTAGTTTTCAGGCCACTTGGGGGGCGTAAGATCCATATGTATAATAGGTCAAATTCTTCCTTGGAAAGTCCTCTACAAGTCCTTAAGTAAAGTTTTCCCATAGTTTTCCCAAACCCCGAACAATAATTGAAAAATGCCAAAGAATGTCTTTTTCCCATGTAAATTTAAGGCCTCGACAAGCACTGTTTAAAATCAAAATTTCAATAAAAAAAAACGTGTCCACTTTCTATGGATTAGGAAACAATTTGAGGGGATCGTTGCTTTCTATCATCACAAAAATTTTTGCAATGCATTTTTGAACCACCCTAATGGACACCCTTCTCCCATACAGCAAGTTAAATTTAGACAACTGCCCCGTTCCGATTTGATCTGGATACGCCCATGGGCATAATAATAACAAAATAAACTGGCAAGGAGGATTAGTTGAGTTATCTGGCAACCTCGCCTACCACTAGCCCATTCGCCTGAACGAGCAAATGTAGATGACGCTGCAAAAAATAGTTATGGCCGCTCTAAACGGGATAAAATCCCGACAATGACAATGCCTCACTGTAAAATGAATTACAATGAGGAACACAACATAATTGTTGCACTTGTTGCTTCTTTTCATTGCCCTGCTTCCCATGTTTTCGTTCAATAATATAGGTTTACAAATGCACGAGTTTACCAAGTACTGGCCACGGCACAGGCCACGCCGGCGCCGTATCCCGTATAGAGTAAGACGTAAGACTCTTTACCACGAGGGGGCAACTCTTTCGTTCGTTTTAGCGAATAGCGGTTGCGCGTTGGCTCGAACCGTCACGGTTGGTGACGGTTGGGTGGCCGTATTTCAGTGTTGCCAGATTAGGGAGTTTTTCCCTAGTTCTTGAGATATTTTTCTTGAAATGGGAAAAAAACTGGTGTAGCAATATACCTTTACAGTTTTATTTTATGTTAAAACTAAATACGTTTATTCGAGATTTAACGGTGTCGTTAATTGAACCACAATTTCCAAAAATGTCCACCTCTGGACGTCCACACAGCACGCAGGACGGGACGTCCAAGGAACAGTTGATCATGTACAGTTCATGGACGTCCAATGTTGTGACAAACGGACGCAAAAAGGACGTCCACCGAGCGTCCTCTGGACTGTAATGGACGTACCGCGGACATTTAGTTAAGTACACTAACGGATACTTTATGGACATTCATAGGATTACTTTGTGTTGTCTGGGATCCTTCTGAATATACTGCCGTCCAAATGTAAAACGTCGTATTCACTATAATTTTTGTTTCTTTTTTGCCTTTTTGTTAAAAAGTCACAAACTTTGTTAACGTTCTAAAGTATTTACCCTAGCCCATCATGTTAACTAAATAATCGTACGTATAACATGCTAATTTGTTTTTACCATTAAAATTATAATATTTAAAAGTTAATAAAGCAAATATTTCCGTCAATGTACATAATGTTTGTAGAAACAGCAGTTTACCTTTTGACAGCAGTATAGGTAGTATAAGTTATTTGGGTAGACTATGCCTGTTCACTATTTTGTCACTCAATAAATGAAACCTCAAGTTGCAGTATACAAAATATATTATATTTCTTACATATTTATGAATACGAATAAAATATCAGAATATTAACAGTGTACAAAAATACAATAATAAACTAGCCAGAACCCAACAAATAGCCAAATAATATATATAATATAATTAGGTACAGGTATTATAACATCACATCTTGCAGATACCTTAATCTTCTTATAGATTACTTTTTATTTCTTGGAATTTACCAGGATTACCAACAACCAATCTGCTCTTCATTCTCCAAATATCCTGAAAAACAAATTAGAATGTAAAGATTATAATTTAATTCACAAAGATTTCAGAAAAAACCAGTCCAAAGAGAAAATAATCTATACCTCATAAGCGACAGTGAAGCCCTTCCTCTTAGCAACAGTCTCAACCTCATCAACAATATTTTGTTGGGTCGTTCCTCTGACATCAATGAAGTGGCAGCTGCTGCTGGCGTAGTGCACAGAAATAGCTTTCCTGAATCCCTGCAAACCAAAATCAAACTATCTTAATCAAATAACAAAAAGAAAACCAATGTTTAACCTTGGTCAGGTTAGGTCCAGAACCATGCAACAAAATCGGATGGAAGAAAGCAGTGTCACCCTTCTCCATAATCAAGTTCACCCTTGGCTTGTCATCAAAACCTTTCACACCATGATAAGCTTTGCTAGCACCATCATCTGGGTATTCGTGAGCGTACAGTTCCAACTTGTGTGATCCGGGAACAGCAAACAGGCAACCATTTTGTACATCAATCTTTTCCATGGCCGTCCATGATGCGGCAATCTTTTCCGCTGGTCTGAACGGAAAATAGTGGAGGTCCTATCAAAAGAGAATGTTACTTTTTGAATGAATAAAAATTGTTATGCATCTTACTTGATGCATTGGATGTTTTGATGTGTCCTTGGCCGCATCTGGAGGCTTGTTGATCAGCATAGAGTGAACGGCAGTAACGTCGTCGCCGATAATACTGGCTATTATGTTGATGATTTTTGGGTCACTGGCGTAATGATAGAGGACATCATCGTACAAAAATTCTTGGATCTACGGTATATAAAAAATATTTATTATAATCTGCTGATGAAATTTTTAAGCAAGAAATGTTAAAAAAAAAAGTAATTTGTAATTATTATTTATACTAATAATAATAATTCAGACACAGCGCATCTGTTTGAATTCGACATCACAAAACCTTTTGCCAACTGTTACATATGAATATATGATGCATTATGATTCCTTATCTACAACTCACAAACACATTAAAGCATTCATGCACGGATCAGTGAATGACTTATGGTGACAGTTTGGTGTCTTATGGTGCGTTTGGTGGTGACTGTTACAGTAACTTTTCATACCAATTGTCATCCAGGTAAATTTATGAATACAATTTATGAGAAATGTAAATGTGATATGGGCAGGGTTGCCAGGTATCCGTGATTGCGTCGGAGTCTGCGGCATTTGAGGTTCATCTCAGCTCTCCGGCAGGCATTCCTAATATCTCCGGCCAAATCAAACATAAAGAAAGTACTTTTGTATTCTTGTAAATAAGATATGCTGACGCAGACATATATTTTTGTTGAATTTGCCATATATTGTTCAAGTGGAACAGCATACATTTTCACTGAATTTAATGTTCTTCAAATTACTTTACACTACGCAATTTGTCGCGCAAGAAGTTCTACAATTTTTTAAATAATCAAAAATTCCGACGTTTCAGACATTGTGCGTTGAATATAAACGCAATTTCTGTTTGGCACTACACAGTTTTCCAACCAGTAATGCGCCCAAAGAATGCGTTTAAATTGATATTTTATATTATCATTTTATTTCCAGAGAATTCCTGCAAATGACTGCATATTAAAAAATGCATATTTATACAAATTTTATTCTGCTAGGTTGAATTTTACGGTTTGACGCAAGGTAGGACCTTATACGAGGTGTGATCAGAAATGTTGTATATTGCGCTGGTAGAAATAGTATTAAATTGCCGCAAGACCTTAGCAAATAGAGTAAAAAGCTGATTGCTAAATTAAGAGCTTATTTTTAACGTGAACGTCACCACGGCGGCTCTTTTCTGCAGCTGAACTCTATGCAACTTAGTTTACACCAGTAAAAACTTGTTGCATGCACCCTATAGACGCAAATTGTTGCGAAATACGGAACGTCACTATCTCTATCTCTGTCAGTCCTCTACTAATGTTGGCTCGACTATACAAGAAAATTTGCCACACAATTAAAAAGCGTAAAATATGTGTAATCCTGGAGCAGGTAGATTTTGTGACTGGAAAGTGCATAGGTGTATAGATAGATTTCTTTGCCAAAATCACAAAGTCCCATACTTAGAATAACCTGTTTGCGTTTGGGACATGAGAGGTGAAACGGCCTGATTTATTATTTGATTTTTTTGTAATCTTGTCGAATATACTCCCCCCCCCATCATCTCCAGTATTCTTGTAAGAGTAATCTGACAACCCTGGATATGAGTCGTAGATAAAAGCTATAATTGTACTCACTTGTAACTTCATGCTCGTGACTCTTAACAGAAATTATCTGCTTGTCAATTAATACACTATAAATTGACATGTTAACTTTGTAATATTTTACCAATTTTGATGATTATTTCAGCACCTTGTAAAGAAATTCATCAAAATTGTCACATGCAAAAGTTATTTAGGAATTTTGGTCAGTTCTCTAGTACCCACTTTATAACAGAGCCCCTTTGGTTCCCAATAGTTTGCTTTGTCTAAGGCTCTACTGCTGTCAATTTATTTATTTGTTTCTGCTTGTTGTCTCAAAATTTGTTCGTTACTGCTGTCAAAACCAAAGTCTAAATCACCGCAAGGATCGGAAAGAAAAATTTCTTTATTTCTTTCTTCTAATATTTGAAAGTCGGGTGGATATATTGATAAATTGTTTACAATACGGACAAAAAATCATCAAAATCTGTAAGCGATTATAAAAGGGACTGAACATAAAAACTAAAATTACTAAATTTTACTTATAACTGTATCTTTTACAAACATTCAGAACTTGGTATGAATCAAGAGCCGAAACTCGGATTGCAAATCCGTGATGACGATTCAGCCTATAAATTTCCACTGCCTCTGTAGCTCAACTGGGAGAGCTTTCAACCAGAAATTGGAGTGTTCGTGGTTTACATCCAGGTGGAGGGTTTTTCCTCAAATTATCCTCACCTGGATTATTTATTTTTTGCTTTTAAAATTGGTTCCACATTACTGACGAGATTTATATGTAATAACCATTTCCTCTTGAATAAAAAAAAAAACAAATGTTGAGAATTAATACGGATATAAAGCTAAGAACAAAACAACCTGGCCAAGTCCGTTAATTACTCCACAGGCTCAAACAGTCTCAAACTTTGACCACAAAACCATCATTTTTGTTCTCCCGGTATAACTCTCTTTAAAATTTTTTTCCCGAAAATTTGAAAGGTGTATCAGTTTTCTTACAAAGAGATGATAAATCATCAAATTCGATCAAAAGTGGCAAAATATATTGAACAACACAGCTAAAATTGCAAAGTTTTATGTATCTTTTAGCTGTGTATTTTTTAAGAACATTCAGATATTGGGATTAATAAAAAATAAAAATATGTTGGGAATTCATATGGTATTTTAACAGAGTAGGTACTTGACAACTTAATTAATTGAAAGGGTGTCTTGAACTTAAACCACTAATGTTGGTTTTCCTGGTACAACATGATTTGAGATCTATTTCAAAATTCCAAAATAATATGACAATTTTGATGAATATACTTACAATGTGCTGCAATAGTCATCAAAATTGATAAAAGATTACAAAAGTTTTGGATCATCAAATCTTCGGCAAAATTTTAGATAGCAATTAAGGCTTTTTGCCGGTGAGTGTATATTTACGACAACTCGTATGTCATATGTAGCATGCATATGCATTGGCAGAGCATTCCTCGATATCAAATTCAAGTATTGTGCCTACACTTATACTAAAGATATATTTTCGTTAATATAATACCTTGTTAATTAAATATTCTCCTTGTTTATTACCAGCTTTCATCAAGGACAAGTCCTTCATGACTGTCATACCACCAGAATCAACTTTCTTATTGCAGATATCCACAAATCTTTGTTGGTATCTGTCGATATCTGATGGACTGACCAAGTTGCGGATGATGATGAAGCCATTCTCTTCATAAAATTGCCTCTGTTCAGTCGTAAGCCCCCTGTTACTAACAGTGTACTTGAAAACTGGAGCCCTACAACAAAAAACTTTATTAGAATAGGTATGGCGCAAATTACATAATAATATTATCGGATAATTTTTTTGATTATGGGGGCTGCAACGTCCCTTTTTGGGTACAAAAATAAAAATTTAAAAATTTTTGTTGAGGCTGTATTGTAAGTAAACTTGTTATGTTATATGTAGTCTGAAAACATTAGAGGCGTGCGGATCATCTTAGGTTTTATTCAAGCTTATTCCAAAACAATGACTTTGCATAAAAGAAGGTCGACTCTTTCTGTTATCAAGAAGCACAACAAAGTATGTATTCAAGTATGCTTTATCAAACTAAGTATTTATACATTTGTATTGTAGTCACACATATATAGTAACTAAGCAATAAAATAATACCAGTTTTATATTATGCTTATATAGGTATTATTTTTACGAATAAATTATCATTGTTTGTAGAACTATACATATTGTCATATTTTTTTTAGTATTCTAGTGGGATTGTAGGGATTGTAGTTACATAGAAATTGAGAAAAAATATTTCCGAAAATAATAAAATAAAGATAATATAGAAAATAAACTGCTTCCGGGTTATGCCGTGTGTCAAGATTTGTTAATGCTGACGTTTCGCGAGCCATGTTGCTCGCTTCTTCAAAGCTAATTGAATAGTATTCAAATGAATAGTATTCATTCAGTATTCAATTAGCTTTGAAGAAGCGAGCAACATGGCTCGCGAAACGTCAGCATTAACAAATCTTGACACACGGCATAACCCGGAAGCAGTTTATTTTCTAAATGATTCTGGCCGTGAAAGCCTACGTACTTAAAGATAATATAAGTAAAAAAATTAGATAGATAAGAGATAAATAAGATACTTACATAAGATGTATCGTATATTATTATAAAGAATATTCTTGCGATTAACAACAATATTATAAGTATAGTGTCAATTAATACAGTAAATAATACAATTTGGAGTCATAATTCCATGATATTTGGTAAATGTCATTTTTATTTTGCTTGTTAGTTTTTAAAAACTAAACAAAAATATATATAAATGGAATATTTTTTATTTATTATATATCTTATATACAATCATCCAAAATTATTCCATAGGGACTTAAAGTGGTGGTAAAATTCATTGTGTCTTCGAACATTTATAAATACTATTGGTATTTGAACTGAACTGAAATATTCCAAACTGAATTCGTTTTTATATATTATATTATAATTTCGTAGTTATGTGTAATCTTATATTATATATACATATATATATATATATATATATATATATAAACATTTCAATTAAAGCCCAACCATAACAATAATACAATAATAATAATAAGATATTTATATATAAGATACCTACATACATATATCGAATTATTGGAAATTGGTGAATCGTCACAACGAAATTAATCTATTTTCTTTAAACATATGATTACATTAGCATTAGAAAAAGTTGACAAAACGAAAATTACTAAGTAATTACTAATTAAGTTTTTTTATTTTGCCGGTAGGTTTATCTTTTGTTGAAACTTGAAAAGCTATGCAATAATGCGCACATTCAAGCCTATAAAGGCCTAACGCCATTTGCACACGCACCGGCAAAACCGGATCCGATTCCGGCGCCGGATGCAATGTAATCAGATATGAATTTGCCGGTCCGGTAAACCGGACCGGCAAATTCATATGTGTGTGCCATCTTTTATTTAAAAACATTGCATCCGGCGGCTGGAGCCGGAATCGGATCCGGTTGTGCAAATGGCCTAAAGCCTAGTTTAGACCAAGGCGACAGACGGCTACAGCAACAGACAACCACATCGGACCAGATATTATATTACCTACTGTTGTTGACAATTTAACTAAAAATACCGTAGACCAGATCAGGTCCATCACAAAAAACCATGTCGCATGCTACATGTTGCCCTCTGTTGCCCAGGTGTAAATTAGACGTAAGGTTATTAATTGTGCGCTATATAAGTACCTATTTGTTAAATATGGAAAGTATAAACCAGATAACCAGAGTGACTTGCAACAAAATAATCTATCAAATATCTGCAATTCATAGGTCTTGCAAAAGTTGATCGGTAAAAAAACTAACCATAATTGGCGATAACGACCATAACATAACTTGGTTAATAAACTTCCTCACACTAAAACCAAAAGCACCTAAATACACGAAAGGCTTTTCTTTGACGGATTTTCCATCGAATCACGTCCGTCGTTCACTATGCAATACACGTATGCACTCATTCCGGCCAGAAATCGTGTATGGTAAGATATTCGCCGTTCCTTATACACGTATTCCATAAGGACCACGAAACTACAAGATCCGTTTGAAATGGGTAGGAAAATCTTTTCGTGTATGGCTCGCTTTAGTATTATGCACATACATAACCTCACTTATGCATGTATGTAAATAATTAGATAAATAGGACTTACTGAGCCATTGCTAACGTAAATGCCCTTTACAGGGTCTAGGGAACACCGATGACAGTTTACACAACCACCACTACTAACTGGCTCTACTGATTACATTGCGTTCATTATATTCGCAGACGTAATCTGTAATAATTACGCGTCACAGATAAACTGTTAGTTTCAAAGATCAATTTACTCCGTGATAGCTTGGTGATATGAGTACTTAAGTCAGTAAAAAAGCAACCACCTGTTTGGCCCCAAATCTGTGCACATCACGTACGCCCCCTTTCAAGGATGATTTTGCATTTCGTGTTCTAGAATTTACGTCAGTGCATGCATATTTATCTTTATCAATGCACAGAAAAATTATTAGTTAACATATTGTATTGTTATAACAAACTATTTTATCAAGCGAGATATGAGATAAATTGATGAAAATATGGTAATTAATAATTTGAAATTGGCGCGTGTTTCCATGTTTTTCATGCGCAGTTGTATTGACCAATCGGATTGAAGAACAACATTGAACAATTCAAACGTCATAGGGAACAAGCTGTTTTGCTGTCAGTGTCACAAAACAGCCAGTAAGCGAATTTCACCACATATGTAAAGTAAGACTACGCACTAATTTTAAGTTTTTAAAGTACTACGCAGAAACAAGTTTTAAATGTTGCACGTTGATGTGAAATGCAAAGGTATGTAGAGTAAATTCCGCACGTTGCAAATACTGTAAAAACCCCGTTCTCATTTTTTGCGCACTCAAATAATTGTCCAGATTTTTTTATATATCGCGTATTTTTAGCATTCTTGTGTACAGTGGAAGAACCCACCGTTCGCAATATCGAAAGAAATCAATATGCTGCGTATTTAATAGATTTATCCATTGTGTAAATTTTAAATATGGAACTGGCGGACATTTATTTCCACATAATTTTTTTGTTGTGAAAATTTTGTTTTTTTGCAGACATGGGGAATGATACTGGATGTTTTTGGCCAAAACAAAAGAAATCCAGGATCGAACACGACTACGTAGACACTGGAAGATGGGAATTATTACCAACAGTGATCCTGCACGAAATATATTCTATGCTCCCTCAAAAAGATCGAATAAACGCTTCGAGTACGTGTAGAGTGTGGCGAGACAGTTTATATCATCCAAAGTAAATCTTTATATAATACTCAACCAAGCCCATCATTCATTATTGATTATCGTAATTTTTAGATTTTGGAAAAACGTAACCTTTCAAATTTACTCATCAAAACTGAATAAAGCACAGTATTTTACTTCATCAGTCGGACGTATTGTTACACATGCCGTCATCAAAGTTAACTCGCTCTCTATGGCTTGTATGAATGAATTTATGATGCTTCTTCAACAGCTCAATCAAAACGATAACTTACAGTCCCTTACATTGGAGCCTACGTTCTCCCGTATGGAGTTACCTCAGAAATATTCAGAAGTGTGAGTATAGTTACTTTCTTTTTTTTCTTTGTTCACCTATTATGTAAATTCATTACCTACCAATAAATAGAAAACAAATTTGTGTGTACAGAATGTTGTGTTACATCACGATAAGTTGTGTAACTTACATTTCAATTCACTTGAACTTCAATTGTTTTATGCAGCTATTGTTTCCTGAATTGTGTCAACATAGAATTGTATCAAGTAATTGTAATTTATGGTTATGATGTTCTATAAATTTTCAAATTTGAATGGTGTTTATAAATTTTCAAATTTGAATGGTGTTGCGAGAAATACTTTAACAGGTTTAAATCCTTCCCAAACTTACTTGACCAAGTTTTCCAAAGTAAAATTTTGAGATTTTTTTAACAAATCTTTTGATTAGGAGCCGGTATTACCTATAAAGTAGCTATCTGTCTGGTCAGTCAGATTTGTTGTGCTATTTTAGTTAAATTTAATTTAGACATGCATTTGTGTGCTCTCTAAGGTTAGGAACAGTAAGCACTAAAAAAAATGGATTACAATTATGTACAGTAGAGCATCGATAATCCAAAGCTCGATAATCCGAATGCCCAAAAAGAAATAATAAGTTAGATCACTGACTAACCAAAGGAAAAGGCATTTTTGTCAATTCCTGTTTTCAGAAGAAAGTTGCTTTTGTTTTATATATTGTATCCAATACGCATTTTCTACTATTTAGCTGAAATATTTAATAATCCGACCAATTTGATAATCCGAATCACCTTTGATCCCAATTAATGCGGATTATCAACGCTCTACGGTGGTTAAAACAAATTAAAAGACTTTCTTGAATATTGTAGTTACTCTTTTATTTGTCCTTATGACAATATAGAAGGACCTTATAAGGATTTTGTAATCGTTGTAATGCCTTTTTTCAGACACTTTTTATATTATGTTAGTTTTAAATCTTTTTTGGCAATGAATTTGCTGAAAAGTAACTAGCCCTTAGTTTTTCGTATGGGGACTATACTGCCGCGTTAAGCATACAGGTTGTATGTGCAAATTTGTACTTTTCTTTTTCCGATAAAATCATAAGATCGCAATACATATTTCGTATTTTCCATTGCACCATAAAATGTTTAGATATTCTCTTATTAAGGCCGGCGATGAGCTATAGTATAAGTATAGGGCAAAACACGCTATACTTGAATTGACCTAATCAGCCGTACAAATAGCTTGATGTGAAAAATAATTTTACTCCTGCAATCTACATACTTGTGATTCGGACATCAGGTATTTTGAGAGCAATCTGCCGTCTCATAATCAAGTAATTAATTGATAAACAGACCCATATTTTCTCCATATTTGTTGTTATCTTTAGGGATCAAATTATTACACCAACTTACCAGCATTGTTAATGAAACTCGGTTATGTCCTAGGGACACATCTCCACAACAAAATAAGCCCATATTCATAACAAATAAACCTTTAGTTTGCCCTCGTTGGTCATTTAATCGTGTACATGTAAACTCAATATTATTGAGCATATATTACAGGAAGCGACATGACCTGCCTTGTCTCCCCTTACTCCCAGTCATCACCCTGCTGAAGTGAAGAAGTGTGGACCTTGGTTAGTAGAGGGCGCGCCGTTTTATTAGCCTATGCTATTACAGTCAGCCAGTTCTGTGGAACTACTATGTTGGCAAGAAGTCGAAGAATGAGGTGGTCGGTTGTGATATTTTCATCTGTTTGGTGATGTACCTATATTATTGCACGGGCGCCCGGGCACAAGCGGTGTATTAGGCAAACGACTTACGAGTTCTCCCTGCGCCGGCCACCAGCGGAAACCATAAACACATCCACCAATAGAGTATTTTGTTGATCTTTTAAATTGTGGTTATGATTTTATTCAACAGACAAAACTTAAATTATTACTTTTACTTGAAATTGAAGTTTATTTGCTGTATAACAATACTGGTTGAATTATTGCGACATAATATTCATACTCTAAAAAGATTTAAGAAAACGCAACCATTTATTGATCACTGATTAAAAAGCAGTAGATTGAATATTTGTTATGAGTAAATGATAAATCAAACACCTTATTCCTAAATAAAATAACTTTATTTTCTTTTTAAATCTAAATAAAATACGAATTACAAAATAAAACATAAATATGTCTTTATTGAAAAACAAAAACACGTAAAGTCATAATATTGTGATGTTGCCTTGGGAACCATATTCTACGGCGCGTTTCAAGACTCAACTAAAGAAAATTACATGCAAAAATTTTAATTTCAGATTCTATCTCCATTATCGGTTTTATAAAATAAAACATAGGTACGATAAAACGTCTTCGGGATTTTTTATGTACATAACTTCAAAACATATTCAAAAAATAATGTATCTAATAATTTTTTTTAAACATTGCTTTCTTCGACATAACCGACATCCAAAAAATAAAAATGTATATCTTATAAAATATTCACTTCTA
The DNA here is from genome assembly GCA_963966075.1 of Aphodius sticticus. Taxonomy (NCBI): domain Eukaryota; kingdom Metazoa; phylum Arthropoda; class Insecta; order Coleoptera; family Scarabaeidae; genus Aphodius; species Aphodius sticticus. Next base: position 50,886,042 of record OZ014507.1, on the reverse strand, counting down.
TCCAAGTTATATTTTATAAAACCAATAATCACAGTGACCCCGGACACAAAAAGGCGGTTATCAAGGCAATTTTGGTCAATTTATTTTTTGCTTTTGCGTTTTTTGTGTTTAGTTTTGGTTGCAAAACAAAACAAAGCGACATAGCATTGGTTGCAAAATAAAACAAAGCGACATAGTTTTGGTTGCAAAATAAAACAAAGCGACATAGTTTTGGTTGTAAAACAAAACAAAGCGACATAGTTTTGCAAGCAAAACTAAACAAACCAAACAAAAACATTTTTTGGACCCGATAACCGCCTTGTATCCGGGGTCACATATGTAGAGTCGGATATTTAAATGTTGCATGTTGATAATTTCCCTATGTTGCGTTTTGAACTGGGATATAGCTATAGACTATGCTTCGCAAGGGAAATGCAAGGGAAACAGATCATATAGTAATATGTATTATGATTTTACGTTTACTTTTTTGTTTGTGCCTGCATTATATAATCAGGATCACGGCACTTTAAATTTTTTTGTCGTCTTTTTAAAATTATTTCAGGTGCCAAACAATTTTTGTAAAATTTTAATAATTTTGGCAGCATGTGTCTTTCCCAACACTCTTTATCGAAGATAACTTCTTCCCAAAATAATGTATTTCTATCTCCAGAATAAAGAATAAAATAAACTTTTGTCGCTTTTAGAATAAGTATCTGACCCTGCATCTAAATATCAAAAAAATTAGTATTACTACATATTATTTGTAGATATTTAGAAAATATCTATAAATAATATTTTATTTTATTTCGGGGCATGTTCGCAAATTTAACGACCAATTATGACTCCATCTCACTCTTCCGTGTTATAAGTAAGTAGAAATGCTTTCAACACACCCCCTACCAATAGATCTGCGATACCAATGCACGTGCGCCACATAGTGGGAAACCCCGAGATGAACTTGAGAAATCACACGCAATATAATAAGTATAAACAATGTTGAAACCGAGGATGAAGTTGCATTCAATACATACATGGGGGCTGTTTATTTTTAGCGAGCAAAATGGTTAATAAGTAGTTTTAGGTAAAACGGTAAAAAGGCGTAAAAATACAATATAAATGAGCGGAAAATGAAGCTAAATAGCGGCTGTACTTTCAACGCGCCATCTGTAGTTTGCTAGTAGCATGCTAAAAGTTTCGTACTTTTGCCTCAGAGATACCGCCACGTAATGACCCAACTCTTTTACGTGCTCAAAACCGCCTGGTCAACGCCGTCCTTAAATGAAAAGTATGGCTTGTGCCATATCATTTGACAGCAAACACAATCCATAAGTCCACAAGAGTAACAAAAGTTTTGTGTTTCCAGCAAATTCATTGACAAAAAAGAATCTGACAAAATCTAATTGTAAATGACGTAAGTGTAATATACCTGTAAGATATGAAAACAACTTCTTGATAGGATCACTGATAAGGAAGTCCTGACCATATTAAAAAATGTAATTTCTGTTCTTTTTTTCAAAATATTTCTGAAACTATTTGGAATTCAATAGTTTTTCAATGGATTATTAGAGACCATACAAATCTGCACTTTATCCATTTACCTGACTTTCTATCTAAACAAAAACAGAAAGTAGTCAGTATTATTGTATTTGACCCTCTTTGCCTAACATAAACTTTATGATTTAGCAACATTCAATAACTCTTTTACCAAATTTATGAATTGTATGTGTATTTTATACCTACAAAATTACTTATTTAAAAATCAATAAATCAAGTGGAAAATTGTGAAAAGTATTTTATGGTTGTGTAATTATACTAATCAATTTATCAATCAATTAGTTTCTATGGGAACATAAATTGACAGAACAAAAAAAATTCTAATCAACATTTACTCTAGATGATGCTTTTGTTCCATTACAATGGACGTGCAGTGAGATATCAATAGACACGTCATGATTTTGAACATATTTGCTATCTGAGAATAATGTGTTTACAGTTTTATTTCTTCTATTATGCATAATAAGAACCTTACATAATAAGAACATTTTGAGCAAAAGATAATTGAAAATTTGTATAATACATATTAATAACATCGGGAAAGATGTCCTACCAGGTCTTATTGCTGTACGTTTTTTTCACACACACACACACCAGTTCAAAGAAATGCTATTAGTTCTTCTAGGACAAGCCAAGACTTTTTTAAAGTAACAAATGTAAAAGTAAGTTTACTCTTAGAGAGTTATTAAGTTTCTAGAACATTGGGTTTAGCCACGAAATGACAATCTCAAATTTTACAAAAACTTGACGTAATATCTGAATTACTGTTATCAATATTTTCTTAGTTGTAATTATAATTAAGAAACTAAAAGACGAGTACCTAAATCAATAAACAAAATGTCACTGACATGAATTGAATTTCATATGCGAATATGAGTATTTTAAATAAAATAAATTTACTCTGCCCAAGGATTTTGCAAACTTTTGTTCCGCTCATGTCATATCTCAAAATATTTTGAAATCTTTTTTTAAATGATATTAAAATTCTTTGATAACAGTCCAAAATTACCTTGTATTAAAAAAAAAACAGATAAATTGCATACCTAAGTTATAACTTATAAAATTTTCTTAGTCATGGTTTTAAATGCCTGCACACATAGTTTGATATTCTATAATCTATAATATATTCTATCGCAGAGATAAGAACATGCCGATTGCACAGTACATTATCAACATATGCAGACGAAGGCCATTGCAAAAGCTCAGTCTAGGCATGAATGAAGAACTGCTTCAGCACACTACGCAGTATTTACAACTTCTGGCAGATAACAGACCTGAACGTGTCACAACTCTTGGATTGGCAACAGTGAAGGATGATCCAACAAACTACTGGATTCTTTCCTTTGATCCAGCGCTGCTGACACCTTTCCGCAATATACAGGTGAGAAAAGTGTCAATGTTTAACACATTAAAAGTTTTACCAAACTTTTTTGACGGAAAACTTGATAATTTCTTACAATAATTTTTTTTATCCTAAAGAGTTATCCAATAATTTCTTAAGAATAAAAAATTTGTTACACCAATTTTTAGATTCTCAGCATAGATTATGATGCAGTTAGCGATATGTTCCTACAAACTCTTAGCACTGCGAGAAAACTTGAACGGCTTGTCATACATGTGCACGGCATTTGGGAGGAACATCGAGGCACCACGGAAGAAGCATGGCAGGAGTTCTCAGAGAGTCACCCGAACTGCGGCGTCCGTCTGTCGCTAATCCACGCTTACGACGAAGTCATGGATTGTGACTTACCATTCTTAAAGAGGAATATGCGTCTTACTCACTTCAGGGCGCTGTTTTGCGAAAATGTAAGATAATTTTTTTTGTAGTTACGTTATATATCGTTTTATCCTTGCCCAGTGCTTTTGATACTAGTTAAGGCACATTTATACTGTTTCAGCATGCTGACATTAGTGTTTTTCTTTTAACTTGTTTTCATCAAAAACTTGATTTTAGGCAAAGGACCTCTTTCTTTCGGCAAGTCACATTTTCTTGATAATGAGTAGAAATATATCATTATATATATATGTATATACCGGGTGACCCACAGCATAGGTACTCCCGTGTATTTTTTTTGTTTATAAAGCTGGACCAATGAAATTTGGGAAAGTATTAAAAGACAAAAAATGCCATTCTTTGGGATACCCTTGAGATTAATATGAAGCCGACAAAGTCTGGCTTCCAGTTACATCGGTCTACAAACTATCCATAATTGCTGCTGGGCAGGAATCTTTGGAAACCTACAGTTAATTGTTAAATAAACCAAAAATTAAGTCAAATTTTATTGAAATATTAAAGAGTAGAAATATATCGTCGGGTTAAAGGTAAAAGTCACTAACTAACATCTAAAATAATTACGAAAAACTGACTTTAAGATGTATTACCAACAAATATAATGATATTTTCTGGATAATTAATGCATTTTCGAGTACTTAGAACACTTATTGATCGCCTCCTTGTACAAGATGCGCATTTAGAAGCATTTGACCACAATTAATTCACGTTTCAAGAAAATGTAACAAAATGTTGGTTAGTGACTTTTACCTTTAAGCCCACGATATATTCATTGTCATTTGACTGACATGCAACGTCACTTACTGATGAAACAAAATTTCCGCTGTTTTATTGCAGCCAGGACCCTTTCTGCTGCGACAGCTTCTTACATCACATACTGTCATGCTAATAATTAAATTAATTAATTTTTTAATTAGTTATAAAAAAATACTTATAGCGCATTAGAAACCACGTAAACCTATATAATGTACCGGCTTGTCAATTTGACGTTATGGGACTAACGGACGGTATTTGACATATAGTGCTTCCAATTTTAAGCTCGTATGACTCCTCCTCTTTCATACTATCTCGATGGAGCCAATTGAAATACAGTTTTTCTAATATTTCACGGCTGTAACTTTTTAAGGAATAAAGAAAACAAATAAATAACAAATAAATGGCTGACAGACGCCGGTCAATGGCCGTTCCTGGAAGAAATGCTATATGTTTAAATTACCAAATGTTATGTACTTAATACAATTTGTGAAAAACAAGATTTCTCTTGGAATAAATTAATTCTAAGCTAACAAATAAAATCGCTGACCAAGAGAAATAACTTCTTTTGGACAAAGGTTTTGAATGTCACATCGCTATTTACCATTTTTTCACTTTTTCACAACACTTCACTTTTGTACACGAATGTATCGATTCTTAAAACTCGTGCTTCAACCTTCTACCAAACATACAACTTTTAATATTTTTAAGTATTTTTTGTGTAATTTTATGGCGTATAATGTGTTTTGCTACGCTTAATAGTTTCGGAGATATTGATGGAAACTTATGTGGACAACATTTTTTGACAAATTTTCCTGTACTAATACCTTAGGGACAGACGGTACAAGTCAAAAAGTCAATTTGAAGTACGTAAAAAAATGGGCATTAATACTTGGATTTATAGGATCTATAATTCATATATGTCATAGGGTAATGGTTATGTCTGGTAAAAGCCTGGTCAAATAGATATGGAGTCTGTTCATTGGCCGCGATCAGCCAGGCTAGTGCTATTACATAGCTGTAGCTCATTTATGGTATGGCAACAATGTAGCGCTAGTATCCGGCCGGATTGGTAGATTTCAACTGACACTTGACTACACGCAATTGACATACATTTTCTATAGTAGACAAGTCAACATCAACAAAGGAAAATACCGAAAAAACCAATCAGTCCATCATAAATTGCGTATGTATATAATGTCAACTTTGCAATGACTGGAATTTAGGAAGAATAATGTCTGTAATAAAAAAAAATATACTTTTGTTTAATTTGAGATTAAACAGAAATTTTTTACTCAATCCGACATTTATTGAAATTTTTGTTCATTTTGTTAATATTTCAAACGGCTGTAAATTTTAAAAGAAGTTGCAACACCAAATTATTATATATTTTTACATGTTGTACGTGTATCTGGTGTTTGTATGACAAAAATAGTATATATATATATATATAAGTATATAAATGAATATTTTTTTAAGAAAGTATAAGTTTTTTAATAAATGTGATGTAGGCAATAATAAAAATAATGACAAATGCTTCATATTAAAACTGCTTAATATTTATTAATTATAAAATACACTTAAAAAAGTTAGTTCTGGGTAATAATCGCCAAGAAAAATCATCACAATAATTTGTTTATTAATAAATAAACAAAAAACTAAAATAAATATTCTTTGCAACAAAAAAATAATCTGATGTGGCCAGGCACATGACTTTATCATACTATATATAAAATTGATAGTTTAGCTGCGTGAGATTCTATTTGATCAAGATCGGTCGTGTCTGCATTAAAATAAAACTAGTTAGCCAGGATTTGACAGATATATCGATTCTATTGATAGTAAGTATTGTCGAAATAGACACGACTGATCTCAATCAAATACAATTTGCTCTTGCAGCTAAACTATTAATTTTACCAAAAAATGTCGTAGACATAAATAATTCAGAATTTTCACTACTTTAATTTATTATTTAACTATTTTGACAAAATTACAAAAATGGCGGCTCATTTTCAAAATCCTTGAAGAAGGCTTAATAACTTTTGCCTAGGCAATAGCTTTTTGCCTAAAATAACCATTTACCTAGTAAAATAGTTTATTTTTGTTTTTTAATTAAAAACCTTTAAATTCAGAAGATATATAATTTTTTCTGGTCTTCTTTCTCCTTCTAGATAAACATACAACTCCTGGACGTCCTGTCCAGCTATTACGCAAACTCACTGCGTAGTTTCATGTGGATTGATTCTCTTAACAACAAAAACATTTCCTGGAATCTCATCGGGCAGAACAGGAGAACCTATTCCACCGACCCTGATCCCCTTGTAATACTTGCGTGGCTGTGCTATAAATTAGAAGAAATTACGTTTATGGGTATAATCTTTTGGTATTTCATTGCCTTTGTATTACGACAACTTATAGAGTATGTTTCTAGGTTATAAATATCCAGAGGAAGATCTTGTTGCTATTGCAAGGTTAAGGAAGAACAGCTTGAAGAAATTGGCAGTTGCTAGCGATGATGTTATATGTTCACGTGTAAAAAGGCAATTGAACGCTAGAAAGGTTAGTATAACAAACTAAAACGCAGAAAAACAGGTGTACACAAATAATAAAAAGGGAGTTGGTTCTTCCTGTCCAAGTTAAATTTTATTTACGTAGTACATGTTTCACCCCTTAGGGCATCTTCAGACTACACTGGAATTACAATGAAAGATAGAGATCACACACAATAAAGACAACTTACAGTCAGATCAAAACTTCAAAAGTACATCAGAGACAAAAGTTTAAAATTCTTGTTAGATTTCATAGAGAAAATGTGCTCTAGAATAGTTTTAACCTAGAAAAGGAGAAGGCATCATTGAACAAAACATCCAAAAACAAGCACGACTTACAGGCGATACACGAAAACTTAATCGTGTTCGGTAATAATTGGCGCACGATATGGTCGATAAGAGGTATTTAGAAACGATTAACAGTTGGAGAAAATTGCAAAACAGCCGACAACTTGCAATTGCAGCAAGTTTTGATCTGACTGTAAGTTGTCTTTATTGTGTGTGTTCTATCTCTATTGTTTTATTGAAATTCCAGTGTAGTCTGAAGATGCCCTAAGGGGTGAAACCTGTAACTACGTAAATAAAATTTACGTAGTTACATGTTTCACCCCCTTTAACTTGGACATTAAGAACCATATCCCTTTTTATTTATTAAAAAAGTTAGTGTTGGGCTTTATTTTTTAAATTATTCAAAACACATAGAATATCAGTTTAAGTACCAAAACAATAATAGTGAAATGAAACAATATTGTTGAATAAAAATTGAATTTATAAAATTGATATAAATATATCTATTAGGGCTGCAATTGATCGATCGATCTGATTGATCGTTTCAATCTTCTTAGTTGAAAGATCATCTGATCAATCTTTTGATGATACGTACGTGGCCTAACACGTATCGTACGTATATGGAAGAACTAAAAGATCGATCGATCGATCATGATATATCTGATCGTTCTGACCGATCTGATTGATCTTTTCGATCTGATCAATGTGATCGATCTTTTCCATTTGATTCATGTTTTCGATCATGATCGATTAAAAATTTTCTAAGATCATCCACCCCTACTACTTATATCAGTTAATGTCGCATTTTGGAAAAAATTTCTTTTTTTATGTTTTGACATTCACCATTATCCGTGCTTTTGAATACAAAAGCATTCTAGTAGAGTTGTGATAGTCATGGTGGTTAGGGTGCTTCATATTTTTTCAAAAATTTACTTTTTCAAACCTCCCCCCCTTTGAAAATGTTATAAGACAATACAACCATAGTCATGATATATCGGCCACCGACTGGTGATATGGCTGTTTTTCTCCAGCAGTTTGAGAGGGTCTTGCATGTCATGCCAGTCGATACACCTGTGGTACTGCGCAGATTTAAACATCAATTATCTAACTGACAGTAACTCGAAAAAAGATCTTGTTGATTTGATGAATATGTACAGGCTTCAGATGGTAGTGGACAAACCGACAAGGCTAACAAAACAATCGTCTTCCTGCATCGACTACATAATAACGAACATGCATGCTTTGGATAACGATCTGAATCGATTGAAAGGTTCCGGACTTTGACTTTGGGACATTCCACAAAAAATTTATCTGCCTCTTCAGTACCATATTCTAGTAAAGGTAGTTAATACCCGAGCTAATATGAGCTAGTAAGCATCAGGTCAGATATCCATAGATTACAAATCTAGAAATTTATTTAGCATCCTGTACACGGCATAGTCAACAAAGATACAAAAATAAGTATTTATATATGTATATATTCCCACCATATTTCATTTCTTCTTCACTTCAAATGAAGTCTATAACATCCGAGAAACAATGCTTCTAATGAGGAGTGCATGTATATCCCACCCACACCTACAACTCGAAGATACTTACAAATGGTACAAACGTTTCTACAAACAAAAACTAGCGACAACTCATGCATTGCTATCTGTCTAGCATGAGATGCGACTCAGACAACATCATAAAGGCAACCTGGCAGCTTATTAATGAGACAACAGGGCGAGCGAACAAGCCGAAGGAAATTGTTAAAGTCTCTGCTCAAGCGTTCAATGACTATTCGACAGCAATCGGACCCAGAATCAAAACCAACATGCTAAGAAAACAAACTCTGACATCAGAAGACCTGCTTGAATGGCACATGAACAGAGAGCGAACATCCTTCTCCTTGTACCCAGTAGATGAACATGAAACGCCTAATACAGACAATGAAAAAAATTAACTGTAAATATATAAATTACCACCACTTTGGCCAAAAGACTCTCACGGGAACTTGTCCCTGTGCTTACTGTTTTGATTAACCAAACCTTCGGTACGGGTAATTTTCCGGATCCACTCAAACAAGTGATACACCCCATATACAAAAAGGGAGATCCAACCCAAAAGAGCAACTACCGCCCCATATCTATACTCTCAGTGCTGTGATAAATGATAAGAGTTATCGGGTATCTTGAGGCAAATGTATTGCTGGATAACCAATTTGGGTTTCGACGAAACAAGTTCACAATCTCTGCAATGATCCGAATCACCGAATCAATACTTGACAACCTCGATGATAAAGCTGAGAGCCAGGCGCTATCTGGCTATGCTCTGCGATCTTAGCAAAGCCTTTGATTCAGTGGATCATGATATCCAACTTAACAAGCTAGAATGGTGCGGCATTTGGGAAGTTCCTCTTTGTCTGTTCAAAACCATCTTTAAGCAACAGATTCCAGAAAACAATTACCTCAACAGGTGAATCTACCCTGGGGAAAGTTTCCTGCGGTGACCCACAAGGAAGTATTCTTGGCCCGTTCTATTCAGTATGTGAAGTACTTACCAAGACATATACCATCTACTGCACAGACCATACAATTTGCTGACGATACCACCTTTCTGTACGGAAATTCTGTCTGTAACTCGGAGGTTGTGAATAATGTGATGGAATGGTTCACATGCAACCTGCTCCAACTCAACACAGACAAAAACCAGACCATCTGGTTTCAGGTCACGGAGAGAGACAGCTGGTAATGAACCTGTATCGGTGAAACTTCTGGGCATCTGGATAGTACGTTGACCTGGCTGCCACACATAGATGTCCTCAGATTGTGGTTATCCACAGCAATCTATGCCATTAGACGTGTATTAGATAAAATCACGGCAAGAACAGTATATTTTGCTCTCTTCCACAGTAACTTGACCTATGGCCTCATGATCTTTGGCAATTATCCCCACGCCTCGAAACTGTTCACCCTACAGCGGAAGGCAGTCAGAGCTGTTGTGGGTGCACACCCAAGAGAACATTGCAGGCCAATATTCATGCAACAGAGAGTATTGACAATGGCCTGCGTGCACATCTTACAGAATTTAATGTATCTGAAAAGCATTCAGAAGGAATTGAGTACACAGAGCGTCAACCACACCCACAATACCCGAAAAAGAGAGGATCTACATACTCCACAAATAAGACTACAGAAAGGCCAGACAGACACCAGATATTGGGGTTACCGATACTTCAATAGACTACCGATTCACACCAGAAACCTACCAGCACCAGTCTTCAAAATTAAGCCTCAGTTCTATCTCTCCTAAAACGCATTTTCAAATAAAAACGTTATTTATTGTTCAAAGTTTATGAAATTTTCAGTGTAACTTATTAGATAAATAACGAGTTTGGCCGGATGAAAAATTTTTTTGGAATGTAAAAATTAACTTTACTTCTACATCTTTGGCTTTTTTCAAATATAAAACATCTAGCCCAACTCATGATACAAAAATAGATTTTTTTATTTAAGTACAATTTTAACCCGAACATTATAATTGCGATAATAAAGCGAAATTACCAGAAATGTATTTATTTGCCCATATTACTGCTACCCGGTGTAGACAGCAGACGTCAGGAGCTTTAAACACCGCCTATAACTGGTGCCTACGGATTGACATTTGTGGAGGACAGGCTGACCACTCCCAGCAAAAAAAGCACCGAAACGAAATATTTTGTTGTGAGTTGTGATTTAAACGGAGCCTTAAGTATCGTTTACATCCACTTAACTTAACGTACGAAAAATTATACTTAACGTACGAAATTTTGATCCGTTCCATTTACATTCACTTACATTGGGGTGCTTGACATGCGCATTTGACAGTGACACAATATGAAATCCATATTAAATCTTTCGCTTTTATTATACAAATATGATTATGTACACGCAAGTTGGATCAAGGTTCCATCATCCGTGTTAATAATCCGTTAATCGAGCTAAAATATTGCAAAACAACACAAAGATAACAAAGTTCAAGTCGCACGAGTTAATTTTTAGGTTATGTTACTGTCACCCGCTGTCACCATCATCCAAATTGTCAAAATCGAGAGCTTGTGATTGGTGCACTTAATGCACGGATTCTGTTAAGTTGACGTTGAGTGAACAAATCCGTACGTTACGTTAAGTGAATGTAAACGAACACATATAATTCAATGGAGCCCAACTATCTCTAATGTTTAAGTTTTCGTATGTTAAGTTAAGTTGAGTGGATGTAAACGACGCTTTAAGATCAAGGACTACCTTGCTAAAATGGTCTTCTATACCCAAGATGAATGAATATTTGACCAGTGAATGAAACCAATGTTAATGTATACAATTATATATACTTTTATTTTATTTTATATATACTTATAACCAGAATAACAATTACAGTATTTTTATATAATTTTAAAAATGTATCTAGGGGATGCTATCAGTGGCGGATCGTCAGGGGTGGCAGGGTGGGCGGGCAGTGGCAGGGTGGGCACTGCCCACCCAAATAAAACACGAACAAAAAAAAAATGATAAAGAATGGCTATTTATTTACACACTTTTTCAATAACCAAAACATTTATAATTATCCAGTATAAATTCACTCCAGTAAATCTCTTTTATCCAAATCCAGGATCTCATTATTTTTCAAATACGTCCGGTATTACACGGAGACTGATACTGCTTTCTCTGCTACACACCCAGATCCGAGATGGATCGCGCTCTCTCTAGCGTGCAGGAATGTGCCGGAACACGGACCTGTTTTAATAGCAAACCGTGTTAGGTGTCGTGAGCGTCTGACGTGTAACACCCCGAGTCCGCCCCTCAACTCGCCCCATAAGCGAGCATGGCACCCAACGCGTATGCGCTACTGGGTATTGTATCTGCATATTGTATTGTTTACATTGTGATGTCCAACCTGTGACGTCATGTAGGTAGGCAGGCCACACAGTGGTGCGGACTCGGGATTTCTGAGATGTGATTGGTCCCTCTGTGGCCGTGATAGTCATGTGTTCAAATACAAGTGCATGGGTTCACGTTAGAATTTTTAGTTTTGTTTCTTTGCGACATGTTATATAATATGTGCAATATTGTTTTCTTTTGTAGTTATATTTAGTAATTATTCTCTCATTTACTAATTTATCAGGACCACTAAAATCCATTAATATTTTTTTGCCTATCCAAAGCAAATTTGCATGAGCCTCCACTGGATGCTATTGGCTGTTAGGAGCAAGTATACTGCACTATTGAATTGTTGTGAATAAAAAGACAGAATAAATGCTAAAGTCAACGGTGTCTCGGAAAGAAATTAGATTTTCTAAATCGTAGATTACAAATAAAAAATAACGTAAAAACCATAATTAAACCAAACTCATAGGTAAAACCTTTCTATTTTTTAAGTTCTACCCGGAAAGTCACTTTCATAAAAAAAAATAATTACTAAAAAAAATTAAAATTATCTAATTATTTTTTGATTACTTTGATATACATTCCGGGGTGCAACAATATATCTTCTAAATTTGAATATATCTTCTAAATTGAACGGATAGCAGCCTCTACAGGAGTGTCAGAATCCTCGATTTGCCTGCTGGCGAATTAAATGTTTATGCTACCCTCTAGACGGCTCAATTTGAAAAACAACTTACAGTGTTTGCATGATATGATCCAACATGACACCAACTGCCCAGATAAATAAAGAGATGTGGAACGTGTTTGTTTTGTTTCGTATTGTGTTTATGAGTGTCTGTAAACGATGTTTTTACAGGTTTTAATAAATGTATTAGTATAATTTATAATGATAATCCTATATTTTGACTATTGTTATGTATTATACTCAGGGATGTAAAAGCGTAATTTACCGCGTAAATTACCGAATTAATTACCGTAATTAATGGTAATTTACCGATTTTTAATTACCGTAATTTACGGCGTAAATTACCGATGGTAATTTACCGTCAATTTAAATTACCGTTGGTAATTTACCTGAATTTATAAATTAATTTCAAAAACCTTCCATCAGTAGACGCATGAATGCGCCCCACCCCTCCTAAGCAGTCGACAAGTGCACTGTTGTTTGCGTTTGCCTGGGAAGTACCTAACAATCTGCGTGGTGCATGTTGCGGACTCGTGTGTGGCAATGTTATTCAAGGTGTCATTTAGCCAATGGAAATGGGTCTATGGGTAAAGTTAACACATCCAATGACAGTCCCTTTGCCCGTAAACGTTATATTTTTACTATTCCAAATCATCCGACATTACTTGAGAAAATAAAGAACTAATATTTTGTATTTATTTTAATGAATAGAGAAGTGGAAAGTCCCTTCGCCAATGGCGACCAATCCAACAAATCCGATAATGCAGCTCTGAAATCAGAACCCATTTATTATCAGAATTCACTTTTTAATAAATATGCCAGTGTTAGAAAAATGACAAAAAAACCTCTGTGAACCGGAGAGTTATATTGTGAATGTGAACAGAATTATTGTTTTCTACTACTATTATTCTGTTTGATTTTCCTGTTTTTGTAGTAGTGCTATAAATAGTATTTCTATGTAGTCTTTGCTTTGGTTTTAGTACTATCAAATCAGGCAAAAGATCAGAGATAGCTAGTTATCCACAAAATAATGATTTAAGGTTTTACCAAATATTTTTATTAACATTAGTAGTAATCATAACTTACAGTGATCTGTTTAATTTAACATTTTGAACTTTTAATTACCCGGTAATTTAAATCAGCATAATTTAACATTTTGAATTTTTATTTACCTGCCAATTTAAACCAGCGTAATTTACCATTTTGAATATTGAATTGCCCGGTAATTTAAACAGGCGTAATTTACCATTTTGAATTTTTAATTACCCGGTAATTTAAACCATCGTAATTTACCATTTTTAATTACCCGGTAATTTATGCCAACGTAATTTACCATTTTTAATTACGTGGTAATTTAATATTTGAAATTAATAACTTTAATTTCAACGGTAATTTACGAAAAAAATTAATTACCGTAATTTAACATCCTTGATTATACTGATGTACAGTAATGGAAATGTGTATGTTCCTATCGCTATTTCATAATTTTAAAGCAGTGTGTTTGTGGTATATCTATTTTTTGCATAGCGGCTGAGGAGAGAATAACAAAAACCAGTATTCAAATATATAACTGACATGATCGATTAAAATTGTGAGATAGCAATAGGTTCAAACATCTCTCCATAACTGAAATTACTAGTTTATTACAGAAGCTTGTCTTTGTTGGCTGGATATGTTGAAAAACGTGACGGTCATCTAAACCCCTTGGCTAAAACATAGCAAAATGCCTAGCTATACCCTTCCCCGTCCATATCTCTATTTATCTGAGGGTAACTGTAATTTATCCGCCATCTTTAAAGTAATCCTAATGCCCAAGCCCCACTAATGCCTAATGTTTAATGTTAACATTAAAGCGTTAAAATCAAGTCTGACCACGAGTTAACACACTAATTCAATCAGGGCGGCAGTGATGACGTGTTAGTTACCGACTATAAAGGCTGGTATTTTCACCTACAAAGTCCTGAATTGTTATATGACAGATCTGTCAGATTTGTTGTGCTATTGTAGCCAGTTAAACGAGTAGATGTGTTGGCTGCGGTGAGCTGAGCGTGAACATAAAGAGTACAAGATGCGACCTACTCGCTGCCTCCGACGCATCTGCTCATTTAACAGGCTAAAATAGCGCAACAAATCTGACAGATCTATTTCATATCTATGGAGGACTTTGTAGGTAGGTGAAAATACCAACCCTAAATCCAATTCCACTATTGGATTCCTTGAAAAAAGATCTAAGGATTCCTTCGGTCCTAATAATATTTAAGTTATAAATGTCTACCCTAATTAGTTCTTGAGAAAAAAATAAAGTTGAAATGATAGGTTTAATTTCTTTGTCGAATAACTTAGTCATCATAAATATGCTCAACTCTTCAAATTTACAGGATTTCCATGCATTCTGAAAAAATGCACCCCTGTATACAATTTTTTATAACAAATCTTAAATTGAACTTAGTTTTTCAATTAACCTCTTATTTGATGTTTTTTTTTGCAGGAGATTCCGAGAATTCTTGGAAAGTATTGGGAGCCGTTACCAAACTCGCAGCTGCACCCGGTCATATTGGATCCGGTTGAAGGCGACTCGGACGAATTTATCTCGCCGTACTTACTATCCGATCTGCGATAAGTGCAGGAGGGACAAACTGAGGCGGCAACATATGCGAACCAAAACGTAACTTCTAGACATAAGTTCATTTTAGTTTTTATGTATGTATTGTTAAGAATGGCAGCCCTAATTTCTTATTCGACAGAGTGATACCTACCAAGCGAAAGAGACACCGATACTCTCAGGCCCCAAGTGACAAAAGTATTAGTTTTTTATTTGTTTGTTTTTCAGTCGTGATATAAAAACCTATATTGTATCCTTTCCTTCGGAAAAGCAGAGCTTGAATTAACACGAACGTTAAAGGATGAAACTGTTTGGGTTAACGTCCCATCTGACATTTAAAGAACTAACTTATTTCTTTTGTATAGAGACGTAGTGATAAGCTGTTAAACATCTGTGATATAGAATTTGAGGAACATTGATTGTTAACAATTGATAAATACGTACGCCAACCCATAAAGGAAAAAACAAAGATAAACAAACGGTACCTGCATCCGTGACGATACTTCTCACCTTTGCATTTGAAACTAACGTTAAGATTTAATAAAGACGAGACGATGTGATCATGTGACAGCTCTAAGTATAGATTCAATATTTCTATTTACTTTCAAACAAATGCTGCCAAGCTTTAAAATGAGACGTTGCGGATAATTCACTATCAAATAACCTGTAGGCGGTAAAAAAGCGAGGTTAACAATCGTAATTGAATATCTAATGAAGATAACAAAATGCATTTCTTCTTAATTTAAAGGAACGTCAATAGTATAGTGAGTTTTACAAATATTGTCGAATTTTGTGACATTTGTGATAGGTTTCCAGCCGCGAATCTACTCTTCGTATAAAACAGTGTGCGTGTTTATTTTTACCAAAAAAGATCTATTTTTGTTGATTTTTAATTTTAACTTTTATTGAGAGTAGATGACGTTATTAATACAAAGTATTTACACAAGTTGTATATATGTTACAAATATTTATTTCACTGAAAAAGAAGGAACACCCAACTTTTGCGTTGATATTAAAACATCGTGTGCATTTAACATCGTAAGGTAGAATATGTTGAATATTTATTAAATATATATTATATCTATATATATATATATATACGTGTTATAGAACCAAGAAAGGTAAGGTATTGACCAAGAACCCTTACAGGTCTAGTGTCTTTTGTGGTATTATGTAGTCAGTCATTCCAACGAGTTTGTACATTAACTGGAATTAACGTATTATATTTTATTATTTAGGTTATAAGTTAAATCTCTCACTTTCTTTTTTGGTGTCACAAAAGTTTGATGAGACTAGCTAAGAGAGTAACGAATAGGGCGTTGATCAGTTTATTTCAACGACGTTTATAAGTTTATTTCAACGACGTTTATAGATGGTACATCTAAATATAAATAAAATACATATAATCGAAGAAATCATTCTAAAAAAATTAAGAACAGGGGTTTTTGCAGCACACAATTACAAATACGCAACTTTTAAATGTTACCGATTATTATTCTTTTATCTAAACTGTTCGTATTCTTGAAAAGTTTTAAAAACTATTCAAAAGAAAGCAATTGGTTACCTATGGGAACAAAATAAGCTTCTCTTGCACAACTAAGTCGTTACCTCAAAATTTAATGTCAGAAATGCGCCGTTCAGACCAACGGATGATTTTTATACGTCGAAAAATGTGAGACGTTAGAAAAGTCTCAAATAGTGTGAGAAAGGTCCTTTTTTGTATAGGGGAACTGCTAAGAAACATTGTACATAAGTAATAATTTTTAATCGAAACCTATTGAACATCGAGTACCTGAGCAACAGAGTGATCTTAGTAAACGTGTAAAAAGACAACACGTGAGGTACGAATGACTTTCGCCTGCGATTGTAACCTAAAATCCTAGTCCAAGAGTAAAATCGAATAAACTCGCCGCGTTGAGCATTCCTGGTGGGAAATTTCAACTTGAGGTTACGAGCTGACACGGCTACTTGAAATTATGCCGAAAATAGCCCAAACACTGTCATTTCTACACCAACGAATGCAAAAAATGTTCATATGTGATATTGCAAAAAAAAGCTATTAAAAAGTTATAAATGTTTATGAGATTTGAATATATCTAGAGTGAGTGTGGTAGTCATGCAGCGTTTGCCGTACTGTGACATTCAAAATGAGATTTTACTCGAATACGTTAAGTAGCTCTGGAAAGTTGCTAACATTTCCTAAATTTTCCTCAATATTAAAAGCAGAGCTTCCATTCCAGAAAAAAACATACGGCAAATCGCTCGTGAAAAGTTTTTGTTATTGAGAGGGATGTCCACCTTGTGTAAACGATAATAATAATAACTAGAAACAAACTTTTATCTGTGATTAAAATGAAGATAACAATTAAAAAAATACGCAAACCGGACAACATTGGTAACAGCGTACATATGTTAAACAACGCCCAAATGTTACAATGTAGGTCGTGTACAGCTTGACGATTATATATACGAACGCTTGATACGGTGCCATTGCTTTTTGTTCGTTGCGGAGGACAATAAATGAATATCGGAGCACCGGGGCCGGCCGAAGTCTTTTGTTTTCGATAACAAATGAAGTAAAGAGATGAAAACTAACTTGCATTCTTTGCCCTGAAAATAATTCAAAGAGGTTGTTAAAATTATTTTTAACATAATGTTCCAGATTAGTTATCGGAGGTTTTGAGAATTTTACCAATAATCACTATTGTAAACGCACCGCTTATATGTTTATTTTATACTAACCTCTACTTAGTTTCTATTTCTTTCTAATTTGTACAAATAATGTCATCATTATTCGAATCATATAACTATATGATGACATTATTTAAACTGTAGATGTTTTTAAATGTAAGAAAAATCTTTTACAAAATGTCTAATGTTTAGCATGTATTGCAACTGCAGCAATTGAACAAAGTATTATATTGTTAACTTGATTCTTATTTATTCTTCTGTCTGTAATTTTATTGCTGCAAATTGCTAACTATGCACCTGCCTTTTTTTGTAGAGAAGTGTGGTTCTTTGGTTGTTTTATTATTGCTATAATATTTAGGTGCATAGGGTATTTACTATAATCATTAAATATGTCTTCTTATCTTTTATCTTGAAAGATTTTTTATTTCACCTTTAGTTTGTAGGTACATGTGTGTAGCATGTTGTCGTAAATATAGAAAATTATTACCTATTTAAAAATTTTACTTGTTATCTGTTATCATATAATATATAACAAAATATTTTTAAATGTTCCTTAATCAAAAATATATATGTATTAATAGATAATATAATACAAATCAAGGATCTTATATAAAGGAGTTTTAGATTAAAATCCACAGTTGACTAAAAAATATTTGGTTGGTTATTGTTAAAAAGATGTAACCAGACATAGTTCTGGCTGATAATATACTATATAGAAAGAATTATGTACAGTGATTTGAATATTATGTAGGTTAATCATGTAAAATCCGTAGAAAATTATGATACAAACATTATGTGTTATATTCAATGTCAATTCTTATTTCAATAAATTATCAAATATAATATCACTTGTTTTTATTCTTTGGATTGTCCTGCCGTCATAAGGAAAAGATACAGGTGCAACAAAAATTTAAGCATGTTCAATTCAAAAAGAAGGGTAGGAGTTTGCACCACATGAAGTTTAAAGCATTTTCAATCTACTGGCAGTGTTAGTGCACCAGTGCAGTGTAGTGAACCAATGGTACTGCATATAAGAAAGATATTACTTTTTGTTCTGTTAACTGTTTTCTGGTGAGAGTTTTTCTCAAAATGCTATGTATTTAAGTCAGAAAGTAGTTACTCTGATACAGTAGGAAATGTTTGCATGGCACGCTTCAATCATGAAGGTAGCAGATTTTCTGGCCTTCATTGCATGCGGAAGGTGCTGTCCGCGAATAAACTTGCCATGTCTAAACAATAGAAAACTGACTTCTCTTTATCGCATTTTAGCATCTGTACATCTGTTATTAAATTTTGCGTCAAAATGTTAAAGTCCACCTTTTCCTTAATATAGTGGTTATTAAACTGCAAGCGCCCCAATAAATAGGTTTGCAGTTTAAGAACCACATTATATATAATAATACAATATTTTTATTATTTTAGTACCTATTGCTAAACTCTATGCCAGCAGCCGCAATTTCCAGGCTCTATCATAAGGAGTATTCCGATATCATCGTTTCCATTCGTTAATGATTCTATATTTACAGATGATTCATCTGTCCAACTCTTTTGAGGTGGACATGGTTTCTGTTAAATATTTAATGCAAAACTATAATTATTTACGGAATTAAATGTGAATATAGAATTATTAATGAAAGTAAATGCTGATATTGGAATACCCCATTTTATGAGGTTAGTAATACTGAAATAATAAAAATCTGATGTGGCCAGGCACATGATTTAATCATACTATATATAAAATTAATAGTTTAGCTCTATGAGATTCTATAGATCGAGATCGGTCGTGTCTGCATGAAAATAATGCTTGTTAGCCAGGATTTAACAGATATTTTGATTCTATTGACAGTAGGTATTGTCAAAACCATCACCGTTTGACACTATATACTGTTGTATTCCCTACCGTGGTTTTGTTTAAGCGGCTGCTTAAACTGTCCAGTTCGTGGTCACTTCCTTCTCATAAGTTCAGTATTGAAACTCCGAAGAAACCATTAATTGTTTATTATTTAATAGTTTGTACAGCTCGTTCGATACTTGTAATGGATGGCTATTGACGTGTCCTAGTTATAATGATGTGGATGCTTTGATAGTTGCAATTTGTTTAAAGAGAGATTAAAAGTTGAGGATTGGACACGTCTTGTCACTTGGACGTATGGATAACGAAGAGGCCCTTGCTAACGGTTTTTGGTCGCAACTCAAGTCTACTCCCACTCAACCTTCGACTGCAAGGGCCACCAAGGCAATTATTAAGTACTTAAATCATAGTAAAATGGAACAAGGAGAAAGTGGCCAAATTCCTTTACATGCGTCAAACGAGTGAAAGCACATTTACAATACTATTTACAAATTGACAAAATAACATTACTTACTAACTAATCATTTACCATAATAATAAACAAAATTTATACACAAAGAAACAAAATAGTCTTTATGGAAACGCTGTATACAAGGTATACAACACCTCCCCCCATTGAGACAGAAGACTATGTTGAAAATAGGATTCTGGAATTTCACTAACATCCGTCGAATTCTTTTGTAGTACTTCATGCGGTATGTACTGTACATAAATCAACTCTTTGCATTTAGATAACTCATACAGGAGTAAGGAATAGGTTTTAGGATTGGAAACGGGTAGATAGAATTCTAATGGCACCATAGATAAGAACAATGTGCCATGCTGACATTGTAAAAGAAGTGGCATGAGCTCATAACTAACATTAAAGCCAATTGTCTCCAAAATAAACCTTTGATCTTTACAAGAAATATTTAGAAAGCGCATAGTGGTAATTATTTTTAACTTTAACTCATATTTGTGTTTGAGTATGACATGCAATATTTTATTATTTTCTAATTTATTACTTCTGAATAGCATTTGCTTTATTATTTCGGTTGAAGTAATAGCATGTTTTAATTTATGATGTCGGAATATTTGTAGTCTAAGTTTACATGATCTGTACCAATGTTGGATTTTGGATGATGCATTTTTAAGTATTAAGTATTTTTTTCTTTCTTGTTGCATTATAATGGTTGCTCTAAATTTTTGCTGAAGATATAAACTTGCTGATTTGATTTTATAATATTGAAAAAGTTGTTTCTTCATCATTAATTTGGCTCGGTATGTTTCTTGTACGTACAAAGTAACTGTTCTTAATTTTATGTAGTTACTTCTTTGAATATACATTAATTTAATTGATTTATATCGATTAGAAACCACCCTAACTGCCTTCTTTAATTGCAAGTAATGCGTTCTCACTTTCTGCGCTAATTGCTTAGCCCTGAATATTCTTTGCACAATAACAGCAGAATTCTTCAATGCTTGATAGTTATATTTTTTAAGTTTAGTCAGTTTATTAGTTTTATAAAGTCGTTGAATAAAAATAGTTTTTTCTTTAAGTTGCAAATACATATTTCGTTCAATCTTCATTAGTCTAAAAGCACGATATACTCGTTGTATTGACACTACAGCTTTTCTTTCAGTTATGAAATTATTTCTAACCATCTGACCTAATTTGTTTGCTCTAAAACGTCTTTGAATAGTGATTGCCGCATTGACGACTGCTATTTGACTTTGTTCATTTTCTATCATTGGTGTACTACGAATCTTCGTGTTTGCTTGATGTGAGGTTAGATACTTATCGTGTGTTTGAATGAACTTATTAAAACTTGAATTTGGATAACGATTGGAGTTTTTATATTGCCTCTTTCGGCATTCATCAATGGTGTGTCCTAATTTTTTGCAGTATCTACATTTTTGTTTCGTTTTTGATTGACCTTGATTTGAATTAATATTGGAGCTATGCTCCGGGTTATTTGAAGATTTTCCAAATTCTTCATATTTGGAAATAGGATCCCTGGGTGAACTTTCACTTTTAAACCAGGTTTGTGAAAGTGTATTAAAACTTTTATTTGATTTGGTATTTGTTTGCTTTACATCTGGAAAATGTGTTAATAATAATTCTGAAATTTCTTTCCAGGTATTTAAATAAAAATAAAGATCCAATTTAGCTTTGGCTCGTCCGCTGATTTGATTTTTGATATATAACAATAAAGCGCGATGGTGTATCTCTGGGCTTATATCAATAACTAAGTTCACCGCCTTTACAAATGACGTAACATTGTCCCTATCCGGGTCACAAGAATTTGGTATTAAATCTAACAATTGTTCGAAAGTGTACCCAGCGGAAATGGATAAAGGAGACATGTTGGATTTAGATTTAGGAATTAGATTTTTTTCTTACATTGGTTTAGGAATTATATTTTTATTGATTTGATTTAAGACCTTTTTTTTTCATTATTTAGGAACTCAACATACATGTTTGATTTAGGAAGGAGTTATGTTGAGTTATGTAGGATAAAATTAGCCAAACACAGAGAGATTGAAATGAACAGTACTTACGACGATTCCTTTGGGCGTCTGGACGTTGAACGGGTCTGGAACGTGGTTGGTCGAGCTTTTGCAATTGAAATTGCGACCTCTTCTTTTGCTGTAGAAGTTCTTCCGGTGTCGAACCAATCCTAAACCGACTGGGTCAATGTTGTAATCCTACCGGCTGCGCCAATGTTGTATGGCGACCGTGAGTTTTGTTTATGCTGTTGCTTGATCGGTCCCGTTTGTGGTCACTTCCTTCTCATAAGTTCAGTATTGAAACTCCGAAGAAACCATTAATTGTTTATTATTTAATAGTTTGTACAGCTCGTTCGATACTTGTAATGGATGGCTATTGACGTGTCCTAGTTATAATGATGTGGATGCTTTGATAGTTGCAATTTGTTTAAAGAGAGATTAAAAGTTGAGGATTGGACACGTCTTGTCACTTGGACGTATGGATAACGAAGAGGCCCTTGCTAACGGTTTTTGGTCGCAACTCAAGTCTACTCCCACTCAACCTTCGACTGCAAGGGCCACCAAGGCAATTATTAAGTACTTAAATCATAGTAAAATGGAACAAGGAGAAAGTGGCCAAATTCCTTTACATGCGTCAAACGAGTGAAAGCACATTTACAATACTATTTACAAATTGACAAAATAACATTACTTACTAACTAATCATTTACCATAATAATAAACAAAATTTATACACAAAGAAACAAAATAGTCTTTATGGAAACGCTGTATACAAGGTATACAACAATACCTACTCTCATTAGAATAAAAATATCTGTCAAATCCTGGCTAACCAGTTTTATATGAATGCAGACACGACCGATCTCGATCAAATAGAATTTGGTCCTGCAGCTAAACTATTAATTTTACCAAAAAATTTCATAGACATAAATTAGGTATACAAAATTTCCTCTACTTTAATTTATTATTTAACTATTTTGACGAAATTACAGAAATAGCGGCTCATTTGCAAAATCCTTGAAAGAGGCTTGGAGTAAACATCCACTTCCTTTGCACCCTTTTGAAAAAAAGCTTTCCAGCTCTCAGTTTTGTCATGAAACTCCTAAATATGAAGTTTCGTCCCGATACCTTTAGTAGTTTCTCCGGAATCGTCGCCACAAAACGGGTACTCACACACATACACACACACACACACACATATACAGTATACACACACACACGTACCTTGGTCAATAGTGTTCAGGGGACCCAATAGGCCAATATATATCCGCTAAAATCTCAGAATTTTTGTTTTTGGCACGATTACAATAATTTATCGTACTACGTAGATATGATAAAATAAAAATATTATATTAATTATTATATATAGTGTGGTTCTTATATCGTTTCTATTTGGTAACACTCGGGTGCACCAGAATTGCACTGGCAATCCGCAGATCACAGAGTCAGCCTGTCCACACGCATTGCCAGTGCAATTCTGATGCACTCAAGTTTTCCCAAGTAGAACCACTATTGATCTGCAAACCCTTATATTGTGGCGCTTACAGTTTAAGAACCACTGTATTTAAGAATCTTTTCTTTGTGCAAAATTCGAATAAGGATTAATTTTGTACAGATGTTGAAATTGTGCCGTTTAGCAGTAAATTGCGAAAACCCGTGAACGTGCACGTTATAGGGTGCCAGGCTCTAGTAAAATTTGCGGACGCCATAGAATATTGAAACTCTACACTTTCTTTTGGGATCTTTGTCAGATCCCAGCAGGGCAACCGTAATGCATTTATTTCTCTTCATAGCCCATTGTCGACTAATTTGTACCATAATTGATAGGAAAATTTATAATTAATAAAAAAAAAAACAGAAAAATTGTCAGACTTTATCCTTCATTCCTCTAATCTCACTCTCTTAATCGTAAAAAAAAAATACCACATTGTAGCGGACAAAATTTACTATCAAAACGATTCTGGAACCTATAGGAGAAAATGAACGGTTAGTTTAGAAAAATTGATTCAACTTATTTTTGGTGATTCAAGGTCAACCGATCGTTTGACATTAGAACGGACATTTCAAATGTCAACCGATAATCATTAAACAATAGTTTCAACGTGGTTTGAACATTGAATTACTATAATCAACAGTTTGACATTAGAACGGGCATTTACAATATCAACTGTGACCGGTTTACGTATTAGAATCGAAAAAAATCACTTGAATCAATTATACTAAATTAACCATTCATTTTCTCGTATAGATCCCCGAATCTGTTTGTTGGTAAATTTTGTCCGCAACAGTGTGGTATTTTTTTTACGATTAGTGAGTGAGATTTGAGGAATGAATAATTAAAGTCTGACGACAGGCACAATTTTTCCATGGTTTATCGTTAATAAATATATTAAGCTATCGATCGATTGTCAGTTTCATTGGCGATCTTCCTATGCACTATCTAGAATGACTGGACCAAGACTGGACTACGGATTCTGACTTATTGGTCAATTTATTTATTATAACAAGTGCAAATGATTAAAATTAACAATAAATTAGTATGTACGTTCCAGTGGAGTAGCTAGCCCTTAGGGGGCCCGTATTAAAGCTTTTGGGGGCCCTTTTTCGGAAAATAAACAAATACACTTGCTTAAACAAAATATATTTGAAAACAACAAAAACGAAATAATTGTTGGTATTTATTATGGGTCAGTCCATCGGAAGTGGTCCAGAGGTGGTAGCTTGACTATTTTAGAAAAGAAATCATTTTTTTTAATGAATTTCCAACTTCAGGACGGAATTATCCTATTTGTTAATAAGCGCTGATTAATGCTTTTTCCCCATGTTCAAGGGTATGTTATTCCAAACACAATGCAATACACAAGAAAGTTTTTATTTATTATTAAACCTTCTAAAAAAATGAATTTATTATGAAAGTTTCAGATTTTTATCGTGGTCCCATCAGAGATATTTGACGTTAAATATAACAATAACAATATATTGGAGACTGTGGCGAACATAATAATAAAATTATAAACCCCTAACCACAACAAGTATTTTAGAACCTAAATACGTATTTCAGCAACTAAGTTGCCATCTTCAGTAGAAACTAAAAAGAAAAGAGATTAGCACTTCTAATAATAATAATAATAATATCGTTTATTATATCCAAAACATAATACATGTACAGAAAAAGACAAAATAACATTGTATTGTGCAAAGATAAAGTCAGGTGGAGAAAAAATGAATCACGGACGATAGGAGTTCATAAACTTCTAGTATCTTTACTGGATATTGTCCAAGCAAATCACTAGTGGAAGTGATGATTTTTAGTTTCTACTGAAGATGGCAACTTAGTTGCTGAAATACGTATTTAGGTTCTAAAATACTTGTTGTGGTTAGGGGTTTATAATTTTATTGTTAAATATAACGAAAATAAGAAATTTTCAAATTTCAATATCTTGTTATAAATAATTTAAAGAAGTACGAACTCTATGTTTTTATTACAAGCCCTTTAAATACAAGCTTAGAACTAAAAATATTGAATCTACAAATTCAGTACCCCTTCAGGTAAAAAGAATCATAAAAACGGTCCCAAATGGACTGTGGTAAGTAAACTTTAACGTATTTTTGAAAATAGAAAATAAGCAAAAAAATAAATAACTCTATGTATTATATACCTATTATATACATAGCTTGGATTGTGCTAAATAGAGTGGTTCTTATTTCAATTCTCTATGACAATCCCAAACAAAGTTACATATTTCGTTTAATGCAAACACATACCTACCAATGTCAAAATTACCGCATTGGCTGACACAATACTGATAGCTATTTCAAAACCGAGTAAACTAAAAAAAAATCTTTGCACTCCCAGACATAAACAGATTAAATTAAAAAACATAAATTTTTCTGAGATGGTCTAGCTACCAACTTATTTTTTTCTGGACCATATGGATTGACCCTTATACATATTAAATATTGCTGAAGAAGAGTTCAGTTTCTCAAGTTTCGACTTTTTTTACGGACTGTAGGTATTGATAGGTCATAGATGCTCTTGTCCCTTAGACGTTCTAAGATAATTTTTAATAATAATAATAATAAGCATTAATTTAGAAAAGCTTCTTTGTTGCTGTTGTAACCGGAAGGGTCAAAAATATAAGCATACTGTAATAACCTCTGAGAAATTGGCGAGGCTATTGAAATGTATTAATAATAATTCTGCGAGGTCCTTAATGGTATACATTTTCTCATTTACCGATTTCTAACAGCTTTTCGGAGCAATTAATTGATCATAAAGATCAACAGTCAAGTGCTTATGGTATTTACTAGCCGGGTTTTCTGCTTACTTCGTTAGAAAAGAAAAGTAGGTTGTCAAATTTCGAACATTACGCAGGTCAGAGAAGCGCTGAAATGGTTGTTTAATTTGAGAAATCAATATATCTAAACAGCAATAATACATATCGACTTTGAAGTACGATTCCGGATCAGAAATTCTCTCATCTTCTACTAACTCATCAAAAAAGCGCTGTAATATATAATAGCCTCCTCCATTTATTTTTGAAAATAGTTGTTTATATCCCACTCTCTTGCTAGAACTCTGGACTCATTTTTCAACCGTTGAATGAGTTTTGATTTCTCTTTTCTTTAAGGCATTCATTACTACTGGATAATTTTTTTATGTCGAATAAAGCATCATTTCTTGAAGAGCATCAAGGAGGACACTCTTTTCAGAGTAATTTTACATTTTTCAGTTGAATCATTACTCAACATTGCCCAGAGTTTAATCCTGTTACAAAACTAGAAATTATTTGCAAATAGTCACAAACTTGTGACTTGTGTTTTGCAGCATCACTCAAAATTAAATTTAATGCGTGTGCTACACAGTGCACAATGAACATAATCGGCATTCTTTTATATAAGGGTACATTTGGTCAATTCAATTCCATATTCTTCGATTGTATTTAAAATTTCAGTTTCAAGTCTTACTGCAGTATATTCGGCTACAGATCTAAACACCAAAAAATGACTCGCAGGTTTTGATGAGGTGTCTGTGTGTGTCTGTGTGTGTCTGTGTGCGTCTGCGTGTGTCTGCGTGTGTCTGTGTGTGTCTGCGTGTGGCTGTGTGTGTCTGCGTGTGTCTGCGTGTGTCTGCGTGTGTCTGCGTGTGTCTGCGTGTGTCTGCGTGTGTCTGCGTGTGTCGGCGTGTGTCGGCGTGTGTCGGCGTGTGTCTGCGTGTGTCTGCGTGTGTCTGCGTGTGTCTGCGCGCCCGTGTGCGTGTGTCTGCGCGCCTGTGTGCGTGTGTCTGTGTGCGCGTGTGTGTGTCTGTGTGCGCGTGTGCGGGTGTGTGTGTGTGTGTGTGTGTGTGTGTGTGTGTGTGTGTGTGTGGTGTGTGTGTGTGTGTGTGTGTGTGTGTGTGTGTGTGTGTGTGTGTGTGTGTGTGTGTGTGTGTGTGTGTGTGTTGGTGGGTGCGTGCGTGCGTGCGTGCGTGCGTGCGTGCGTGCGTGCGTGCGTGCGTGCGTGCGTGCGTGCGTGCGTGCGTGCGTGCGTGCGTGCGTGCGTTAGTGCGTGCGTGCGTGCGTGCGTGGGTGCGTGTGTGCGTGTGTGTGTGTGTGTGTGTGTACCCGTTCTTTTTTGTGGCGACGATTTCGGACATGACTAAACTTAGAGCTGAAAGAACTTTTGTTCAAAAGGGCCCAAAGGGAAACTTTACTCTTAGCATTTTTCAGAGATTCTTCAAATGAGCCGCCATTTCTGTCGTTTCGTCAAAATAGTTAAATAATAAATTAAAGTAGAGAAAATTATATGTAATTTATGTCTATGAAATTTTTTTGGTAAAAATAATAATTTCCTACTAAACAAAAAAAATATAACTAATATTTATACATCTTTTTGTGACTTTGTTACATGCAATGTTATATAACAAGTTATATAACTGTTACATTTATACAACTTCTTATGTCCTACCGCGGATATATAACATTCCAATTTGTTACATGTTTGTAACAATTTTTGTAATAATTTTACAACGTTTATATAACAAGTTGGCAACAACATTTAAATGACAGATTAGCGACATTTGTTGTAAATTTTAACAACCTTTAAATTACAAGTTGGCATCATTTTTACTTTTGCGTAGTCCCGGATTACGCAGGGCGTAAAGAGTTAAGAGTCATTAAAATCCGTTTTACAGTCGCAACGGAGGGAGGATCCCATTTTCTCGTTGTCGGAATGCACAGGAGACACCAGTGTGCAACTGACCACGGGCGTTTATCTCCCATTACCCCCACCACAACCAAGTTATTCGTGTGTTGTTTGCACAACCAGTCCATAGAGGACGCTTTTCGCCCTATTTTTATAGAAATCTGTGTTTACTTTCGGTGGTTTACCAAACTTGACCGAAACATTAGTATAACGTCAAAGTGGCTTTAGTTTTCAGTGCGTCGTTAATTTAATATTGTTCCATTGCTTTTCTTGTTAATTGTTGCGTTGTTATTAGTGTTGTTAATTGTTGTTGTTGTTAGTTGTTACATCTTAGCGTTGCGAATTGTTCCATACGAATTAAGTAGGTAAGTTATTAATTGAAAAGGATGATAGATGTAAAGTTTAGTCAATGATCAAAATTACCAAAACTAAGTATACTACCAGTGAGGACGTGATATATTATAAATATGATAAGTATATTTAGCTTTACCAGTTCATTTTCTCTTCAAATTATGTAATTTATTTTGACGGTTGAAGATTTTCATTAGAACAAAAAAAAACGTTTATTAACTAAACTTTAGATAGACCTTATAAACAATAATTTTAGATTGAATTAATTAGAAATAGAAATTAATTTTTAGAAAAAATGGTACTCAACAAGTGCTGCGAACCCACATGTGACGATAGAACTACTTCAAGGATTCGGTTACCCGTAAGCAACCCAACTTTGTTAGCAGAATGGATGAAAAGGATTGGCAATCCAAAATTAAAATCAACGATTATTGTGTGGGGATAGAATCTCCTTAAGACATTTTGAAGACAGTTGCTATAATTGTGGAACTTTGTGCAAGTTGAAACATAATGTACTTCACACTTTGTTTTTACCAGGGATGCGTATATAGCTCATAGGTAAATAGCTGCTTTGGATTTGACTACTGGTGTATGACATCGCAATATGTCCATATATAAAGGCAAAGTGAAAAATACATCGGGTACATGCTGGCATGCACCACTTGTCAAATCAAAAGCATCTAATGTATTAATTACTAGGATTTGAACTAGTAGAAATACCGCAGTTATATCAGGTTACAGTTACGTGTACAATAAATCTTTCTTAGCTATGTTCGGATATTCGAGATCATTTACACTTTGTTGAACATTTGCGGTGTCAAAGGTATAGAATATTTGTACACAGTTATTGCAAAGTAGTGTATTGATTTGCATTCTTGTTTCATCACTAGAATGTTTGGTTTTACTAGTTAAGTTGGATTATAATATATTATAGCGTTTTCGATTTATACAATTTTATGCAGTCACTCGTTGCAATTCTTTAAAAACAACTTCACGGTGAACAGAAGTAGAAGAATAAAAAGAAGTTTCCAGTTTTCCTGATGGTAAATACCTCAAAATACCAACATTGGCAATGGTATTTATGATCAGGAAAACTGGAAACTTCTTTTATTCCTTTACTTCTGTTCACCGTGAAGTTGGTTTTAAAGAATTGCACAGAGTGACTGCATAAAATTGTATAAATCGAAAACGCTATTAGTTTCGCTATGAAATTCTCAATATTTTTCATCCACATCGTTTAAAAAATAATAATATGCTGAAGTTTGGTTGATGATATATTTAATTTGGTATCTCGCAAATCTGTTTGGGGTTTCTCTGTCTTCAGTGGAACATATATACATATTGTCAATATATTATGTGATTGTCAATACATATTGTCAACTATTTCAAACGGGGGCAGGAGCAATTTTGTCAAACGTGGTGTAAGAATTTGACGTTTGCACTGAAATCGGGGAATCCTGAACCTGTTTTGTCAGGTACCAAATAAAATATTATCATCAACCAAACCTCAGCGTAACTATTATTTATATATTATATTAATCTCTGACTTAATAGTTGATCGCTAATTTTTTTTATAGACAACCGACTGTTGGAGAACCAGTGCTCAAACAACAGTGAATTGGCAACCATCATTACAGAAGTAGAAGATATGGTAACTAGTGTCCGACCGAAGGCGATTTTTTGGGCCAAACCCGAAGCCGATGTTCGGTTTTCCCGATACCTTCGGCCGAAGCCGAAGGAAATCTATAATGCTAAAGAAGTGACGAAATTAAGCACGTCGCAATTATTGTTACAATATTGATTTAACGAGGAGGGGGGTTGTAAAACAAGAAACTGTTAAATTTGCTCAAGAGTAAACTATTAGTTTTTCACAATTAAATGTAAAATGTCATAAGGAAAAATTTTATTAAATTTGGTAAGGTGCTCACATATAAAATTTGAATATTTTATATGAATTAATTATGTTTTAACTATTGTTTTTATCGTTTGCTCTTATCTTATTGTATTATCAGTTGATGATACACTATTGCTAGTGTTAACTTTAACCTGTACTTCAGTAGAAAAAATAATATCAGTAAATTC
Organism: Aphodius sticticus; assembly: GCA_963966075.1. Lineage (NCBI taxonomy): Eukaryota > Metazoa > Arthropoda > Insecta > Coleoptera > Scarabaeidae > Aphodius > Aphodius sticticus. The sequence goes on along the minus strand of OZ014507.1, from coordinate 50,855,287 downwards.
TTATTTTTTACAATTTATGTTTGAGACTAATTGTGCTGATTTAAAAAAAAAAACATGGAAAACAAAAGCTTTTCCTGCAAAAAAAGCTCCTTTAGGGCTATTTTTTACTAAGTTCTGCTTTAGATAGATTTTCCGTATGTTCTATTTTTTAACTCCATTTTAAAAAATCAAGTGCTGTCACATTTAAAATACTTATTGAAAAATTTGAGACCACAATTATTTGAAAATGTTTAACGACATACTTTGTCAATATTTAGGTTTTTCTATTATTTTTTATTAGGGAAGCCACTTCAGATTCGCCATGAACTTGTCCGATATCTGAGATTTAAGACATTTTTAATTTAAATGTAAAGCAATTGATAGTTTATTCTTGAGCAAATTGAGCATCTTCTTAGTTTTCGTCATTTTTGTTCTATAAATGCTATGGCTATAGACTTTTCAGAGCACCCAGAACTGGTTTTGAAAAATAACATTTTCTTGAGAAATTAAAATGTAGGTCTATTATATGTGTAATACAGTCTCCATCTGGAGATACACAGTATTTTATTTATAAACAAAAAAACTGGTAGTCAATAAACAATATTAAAATGCTTCAGAGGAAATGCTTTCTACTAGAAAAAGACATTGGTTTATATTACTTCAAATTCAATATAAAGACTATATAATTTTCTGCCTAATGATGATTTTCTTCATATTTGTATTAGTTCTTGATGATTATGCGGCGACAAAGAAGCACCAAACAAAATAATATTACAAACTTCTTTTTATAATTGTTTACCAGTCAAGGCAAAATTTCTCATATGTATTTTGTTAACGTCAGACTTGGTGAATTTATTAACTACTAATTATTTCTAATGTTTCCACTTTTGCGTTTGCAGCAAAGTAAACAAACTATCAAATATTTCACGTTCCTTTCTCATTTCTTGCTACGGATGCGCTATACGCGAACCTTCGGCCAAATTTTGACAGAAGTCGATGTTTTTCCAAAGGTTCTATTTTTGGCCGAAGGTGGCCGAAGCCGAAGCCGAATGTTCGGTCGGACACAAATCATAACCGAGCCAACTCCGAGAGTTATTACGTCACATTAGTAGCTTTATTTATTAATTACTATTTTAGCAATTACTAAGGAAACATTTGCATTGATTGTATTAATGTGTAGGTAGCCACACGTTTTTTCATGCTTCACTGGACACTATATATATATTTTTTTTATATTTATTTTATTTAAAACAGTTTATTATATTATATTATATTATTTGTAACCATTTTACCAATAAATTTATAAATGACGATGTTTATGGTATAAATGACTGGTTGTTTAAGGAAGCAATAACTTTCTTAAACTACCAATCATTTATATATATATATATATACAGTGAGATCAAAAATGATTGAGCTGTCCGCTCTTATGAGATAGGGTTACATTTTTACTAAAACCCCATTTCATGAGAACGGACAGGTCAGTCATTTTTGATCTCACTGTAACATGACTACAATTAGAAATATTAAATTTGAATTACCCGCTCGCCCCCACTCTTCCATTCTAGTACCATATCCAGATACTTGGAGTGCTGCAATCTGTCCCCTACCCTCAGCCGGAAAGTTACCAGTCTATTATTAAGTATATACATAGTCTATGCAACTGACTGATTACCTTCAAAAGTGACAGTAATTACGTGCGCACTGCGCAGAGGTCAATTGCGCATTCCGACGACGACAAACGTGTCCGTTGCGCTTATCGAAGATAGAACTGAAGCTATCATTAAACTTAGAACAACGTTGATTTCAGCTTGAGTATTTATACCGAAAGGTGAAGTGAATTGAGATTACCACTTACCAGCGCCATCTAACAGTCGCTAGGCGTACTACCTAACTGATGCACTTATGTGGATAAACTGTTCTCAATGAAATGTGTTATTGATGTTGTAAAAGTATGTTGTATTAATGTATATAAAATGTTGTCAATAAAACATTGTATTGCGATTGTTTCTACAATGTTGTAATAACGTAACAAAAATATGTTACAAAAGTTACTTTCATACAATGTTACAGAATGTTGTCGCAATAGAACATGTTTAGAAGACAAAGGATGATAAATTATTTATGCCCCATGGTTCAGAATTAGATTATTAATTTGCTTGTAGCCAAAATAAAAAAAAACTGATATGGCCATCAGACATGACTTTATCATAATATACAGCAGTAACAAACGCTGATGTGCTGACAATACTGTCAATAGAATCAAAATATCTGTCAAATCCTGGCTAAGAAGTAAGTGCATCAGCTAGGTAGTTCGCCTAGCGACTGTTAGATGGCGCTGGTAAGTGCTAATCTCAATTCACATCACCTTTCGGTATAAATACTCAAGCTGAAATGAGTGCTGCCAGGGTCGCCAGTGTTCTCGGTTTACTGATAGCTTTAGTTATATCCTCGATAAGCGCAGCGGATACACTTGTCGTTGTCGGAATGCGCAATTGAGCTCTGCGCACGTAATTACTGCCATTTTTGACAGTAATCCTGCTCGTGGTCTGCTCACTTCGCGTCTCAAATTTGTTCATTTCTGCGCATGACGTCGCTGCGAGAAGGATGTTGATACGGACACCTAGGTGTCCTAGGTAACCAAATACATCCGTAAGTTTTGACTTTTGTAGGTGTTTTAGGTTAACAAGTTGACAACCATGCCCCAAGGCTTTTAATTGTCAAAAAGCACGGTCCAATACGGTCTGCCGACGCGCATCGGGCCCGTCTACTAGTGACGTCAGTGCGAGAAGGAAGCGGACGTACCGTTAAAATGGCGTTAATTCATGGCTGCCTGAGTAGCCAATTTTTGTTGTCACGGTTGTAATGACATTTATGCGCTGACGTCATTGCGAGAAGTAGCGTTCGTTGCCATGGTAGCTAATATGTTGTTGTGACGTTCAAGCCTTTTTGACAATTAAAGCGTTGGCATGGTTGTCAACTTGTTAACCTAAATCACCTACAAAAACTTACGGATGTATTTGGTTGCCTAGGTGTTCGTGTCAATATCCTTCTCGCAGTGACGACATGCACACAAATGAACGAATTTGAGACGCGAAGTAAGCAGACCGTGTGGACTGTGTCAAAAAGGCTTGAATATGATGAATGTCACAACAACATATTAGCAAATACGTAACTTGCAGGAAATCACCAGGTAACAATTGCATTGCGCACGTTGACGCGCCGGGTCATTTTTTCATTGGAATGGGAGGTCGGACAGGCGAAATTTTGAGGGAGTGGGAAGGATTACATTTTTATAGCGTATAGTTGGCGCGTAAGGTCACGCCCAATAATAGATCGTCGTGGTTACAACCAGTTACAACATTTGTGGTCTATTCAGCAGGGGATTAGGCCACGTAAAGTGATGACGTTTTGTGACGTCAATACCATCAAGTGGGATTCAAGGTCAAATATTTAGGTACCGCCAGATCAAAGGTGCCGACACGAAGTTGCGCATCTGTATTAATGGGCGCGTTCAGCGAACGCAACAGTTGGAAAGTCAGCGCAAACTCGTTTAGGTTTGCTTAGTATCAAACAGTTGAGTATTTGCTGAACGACTCTGCTGCCAAAAGCGTTGGATTAAAAAAAGTTTCAGCCATACGCCAAAAGTTGGCATGTCCAGCATCTAATCACCGACAAATGTTCACTTACTACTATACACCAAGAGACGGAAAAGTCAATCTGAGATTTGGAATCACAATTGCACGACGCTAAAGTAATTATAACATTAAATAGACGGATGCAGTATATTTCGCCAGAAAGCAATTTTACTACTGATTTACGATTTTTACTTGCGCCTGTTGGCGCCCCTCTAGCTTGGGGGCCCATATCATTGCTACGGCTGCTATTGCGGTAGCTACGCCCCTAGGACGTTCGTATAAACTCGTTCAAAATTATATCTTTCTTCGCGTTTGGGCTTTGTCGAAGTTTTCTGCGGAATAGGCATCTGAAAGTACTCTTAATCTGAGAAAACTTGACAAAACAAATTTATTATTCATTTACTAGTTTTGATAATTGTAATTATTGATTATAAAGCAATTGGGCGATAATTCAACCCTCGATAATTAAGCAAAAGTCTATTAACAAATAACATTGTTGACTCAGGAAAATGGACCATCCGTTAAATTTATAACCACATTGTGAAACTTCCAAAATATCTCCAAAAATAACGGTGGTAGGGGAATAAGACCAATATTTCAATAAAAAACAAATATTTTTGAAAGTTTATGGTTACTGATAGAGCGCTCAGATTGCAACGATTAAGCAAAAAGAAAAACGAACTCCCTGCGGAAATCCCTGTAACCTCCTGCTGCATAATCTAACCCTACCGGGGCATCTGACAAACTAATTAAATATCTGCTATCTTTACAAATGTGTAATTTAGCATCACAGTACAAACGTACTAAAATTGTGTTATACAGAAAACATTTTTACTCAAAAGCGGTTCCTAAAACCGTAAAATTATCGTTTCTGTTTGACTTCAACCGATATGTTTATGAACGAATGGTGATTGTGTGTAATACTCCTACGTCACAGAGCGCTGAATAAGTGTTAGAAAAGGACACATCCGGAAAGGTACGTTCGTTTAAATAAATTGGCACCGGAACGATCTGATCTATATTTCAGAAGTTACGTGCTGGCGTCCCGCAAATTAAGTTTGCTGTGTGTCAGACAAGGACGACCGTTTCAAGGTTTGCGTATTATTGTGGCGCGCGCCGTATGAATAAAGGACGTCCGACATTAGAATAGAAGGATGTAACTGGAGAGCAGCGCGCGTTGGTAAAGGTAGGAAAAAGGTAAAAACATCTGTGTTCGCAGCGTGGTGGCGAGTAGACACAACACAAGGCCACGCCATATTGAATTGAATCAGTCTTCTGTTAATTTCGGCCCGGCCCGCCGGTTTGTTTTTCCGTGTTTTTTTTCAATCGGAAAATCGGCCAGAATTGCTCGGTTGCGAACGATGGACGATTGTTTAGCGTTTCTCACGTGCGTACCGGGGTAGGAAAACCCGCGAAACCAACCGAATATCGAGGGAGAAAAGTGTGTGTGCAGTGTGTATACACAAGATAATCGATTTGTCAACTCGAGATTACAATTTTCGGTACACTAATTGAACCGAAGGTGGATGTGTGTGTTGGTGATATTCGCAGGTTACGGCGTGTTTGGTGTCGTTAGAATCGTTTACACGCGCGTTTTCACGTGACGGCTACGGGGGTGCAACATCCCGAGCGGCATTTAAAAAAGGAGGTTAGGATTTTTATTTTGCGGCCCGTTCGTTCCACTCTCTTGATCTCGCTGTGTGTATGTGTTGTGTGTATGTCGTCAAGTGAAGACACACGTTTTGCGGTAGCGACGTGTGCCCTAGCTCGATTGCTCGAATTTTTTTTTCTTGTTCAACGCGATAATCATTGCATGCAGTAACGCGTCCAATTATACATGTGTATTGTTCGCGTAGCATCGGTTACTTTCTATACGTGCAGATGATGCGACACATCGACGCATTAGTTGAACGATTCTTAATTACAGCAAACTCCGATCGAAGCGTCACTCGTTAATATTTTGTTTCGAACAGGTGATCACAAAAACAAGTTGCCCATGGAGAAGATGGACGTTGATGAAGCGGTTGTTGATTTAAGTATCGGGTAAGTGCTTTTTACCAATCGTTTTCGCCTTTTTTACCTTTTTACTAACCGTTTATATTTAACCTGAGCAACAGATCCCACTTATCAACCTCTACCATCGACATAAAAATTGTTATATAACCTGCAATGTTCAATTGTTACACAAAAACACCAATTAGGATTTGTGGTATCGCGGATTTTGTTTAGTTTTTATTACATAACCTAACTCTTTTTTTACAAAAAGAAGGTATACGCGGTAAAGCAAATAGTAAATACATAGTTATATTCCGTCATAGTGATCTAAAAATTGCTTTGATAACTTGGCCACCAAACGAAACGATGCTTATCTGTTTAATTAAACAAAACTGTAATTGTGTCGTCATATCTACATACACACAAAAACATACCAGTCCTGTATTTCATCAAAACCAAGGAAATCTACCCTACATTTTTGTTTCATCCTTTATCTATTAATGCAATTTCTAATTCGTGAATGTCGTATACGAACAAATAAAGACTTGGGTACCTACTACATTCCAATATAAAATTATATTTTGGTTAAGAATTTCACTATCTCTCTTATTTATAAAAGTTCAACGATAAGCGCGGTTTTGTTCTATTTTAATCGCGTGCCTCCTTAGGCAATTCGAAAATAAACAATGCCATTAACGCAAACCAGAACCTCGCGAGATTTACGGGCAAGTGAAGTGAGGAATAAGCGACGTATTCTGTAAATAAATGCTATCGATGCATACGGGAACGTGTCAAAGTCGGACCCCCGCTTCTGGCTGTGTAGGAAAAATTGTAAATCATACCGAATTGTTATTATTTTAGTTGCAGAAATCGGGTTATTTCAGGATGTAAAATAAATATTTACCGGAAACTATACAACCGTGTAATGTGATCTACAATCTGCTCACGTATTCGCGACTCACTATAATATCGATAATAATATAAAGTTTGTAGCCGTAACACCCCGGTTTCGGGTATTAAAAATTATTTACAATTTGTTTAAAAAAACTCGATTGGACATTTAATTTTGTATCCTAAAGTTGGCTTGATTTACTCCAAAAGTAGAAGACAAAAGTTGTCAGTTCAAAATGTAGGAGGTTGCAAAAGTTATTTCATTAATTTCATTAAGGGTATAGCATCGAGGGCCGGTATTTTCATCTCTCGTTAAGTACGTGATAGCTTAACCAATAGATAAGTAATAGGGCGACCAATGAGATTATCTGATAGCTATACAGCACTTTATGGATCGGTGAAAATACCGGCTGGTACCCACATCAAACTGTAGTGCAGAGCCGAATTATTGATATCGAAAGCTAAGAAAAGAAGGAGTTTTCTAGAATATCATTAACATTTTTTAATCGCCTATTTCGTCTGTGTAGCAAGACGTAACGAAAAATATGATGTGACAGAATGCTTCTTTGAAAGTAATAACGATATTTACCATATTGAATAATGACCAAACTGTAAGTTTAATTCATGTTGGAGTAATTCTAAAAGCTGTATAAGTATACATTTTATTAACACACAAGCAGTAGTTTTGCAATAGGTCGAATTGCGTTATACATTAGTATGAAATGGTATTCACCCAGTCTATAAAAGTTTACCTCAGTTGATTTGAATTAGATTTATGGAGAAAAAACGTTTTAAATAAAAATACATGTCGCTGGAAGCTGTGCCCACCGATAATTTAAGGGAAATCCGTACCACTAAACGCTAAAATTCTTGTGGGCGCAGGAAAGATTATGGTTACTTATACAAAACAAAACACCGCTAACTATGTTAAATTCAGATATACAGTGAAGGAAAAATAGGTACATATACTAAATATTGATATGGCACCATTAGACGGAACGTTGTACATTATTTATCTTTAATTGATTTGTATTTCGTGTAAAACGCAAGGGACTGGTTTTAAGTCACAATAAATCACATTTGGCTAATATTTACTACTTATTAATCGTTACAAGAAACAAAAAAAAATATGGCTAATAAATATTTGAAATTGCTCTTTTCGCGAACTTTTGATTATATCTCCACGTAAAAATACGATGGCTAATTTTGGTTTTCGTATTGTTACCTAAGTTCATGTATAGAAACATCCTCCATGTATGTACAGACTCAGAGTAAGACATAATTACATAGTTTGATCTCAAACGAATGCTTACGGTACAAACTACTATAAACAAAGGATAGTGTACTTGAAATAATACATAATTCACATTATAAAGTTATTCATACGCATCATGTACGTTATAATAATTTATCACCCGATAACAACTACATTCGTGTGTGCGAGTGTCTGATCGAATTTGGATTTACAATTTAGAATTTATCTTTGTATGTATTGTTATCTAAATTAGATTGAGTTTTAGTTTCTAGTAAAGCTGCGAATTTGTACGGAAATTTTAAGCATGCATTTTCGTTCTATTGTCGACACTGGTATAATGGTTAATACAAACATTAGATTCGATCAATTCAATTGCATATTTATGTCTATTTGTTCTACGTACGAGTCCCAGTTAACCATAATTATTCCGACTTTCTCCAATGCCAAATTGTAAAAATCTGGTTTAATGACACAATACTTATTGGATTAATAAATATCACCGGTATGAACGTTATTAGTTATTACATGCCAACGTGGCACATACCATTTTTTACGTTTTACTTTGGAAATTGGTGGGTATTGGTAATAATTATCGCACATAATAAATGCATTGATAAATTGTGCTTTTAAGTTACAAAGTAAGCCGAAAATCTAGTTATAAAGCGGAACTCTGCTTTGTACATGCTGATTCAAATGCTGCTTAACATAGTATTCTCGCTTATTAGCGGAGATAAAAGAGTTGACAAATTCGTTCATTTGGCATTCGTGATATTATCAAAAATGTAAAAGTCTGTTGTTTTTTATTTTAACGTGTTTTCTCTGGGCATTTTTAGTAATTCTGATTATCCTATTATTATCTGATTACAGTAATGTCTGATTTGTTGATTTGTTAATCGTCGTAGCAATTTTTAATACATACTAAAATTAAGAGACTGGACATTTAATACATTTGACACATCTTACACACGTATTATTTGTATCAGTTGTTTCAGAATATATTATGAAGAGTTTCTTATATTAACAGTATTTATTGTTAAATTTTTTTGTGGTTATTGCGGGGTCTAGTAAATGATCCATTTCCGTCAATGCAACAAATAACTTGTAGAAACCATAGGTACGCATTGGTTGTTGTTCTGGATGCACACTCCATTAGAGAAATAAGTATCTGATTTTGAATATTGTTACTGCCTGAAATAACTGTTTCACGAATAATACACGAATTGCCCAAAGTATGGAATCATGACAAAATCTCTAGCATGTGTTATTATTTAAAAAATCCTCGGTCGTCAATGTTTTATGATCAAACTACACATATATTTCAAATTAAATTTCAATTTTTTTTACTTATGACGCCATCGTTTTTTATAGAACCCTTACATTTTTCGTGCTTGTTTTAATAAGATCTATTAATAATTGTAGTAATGATAGCATACAAATATTATCCCCAGTTTGTTTAAAACCCAGAGTTAATATTAACAATTTTACTTTTTCTCTCGCGAAATTGTCATATGTAAGGCCAGAATACGGCCATAAAATACCAGTAACTTACATTTGAAATTTTTTGAAATATTTCGAAATGTAATCTAAATTTGGCATCCATAAAAAATAAGAATGTTACTGATCTCGATGAGTTGATGGTGTCGTAATTATGCCTTTCAGTATGTAGGTAGGGAACATATACGTAGGGTGTATCGAAAAAAAAAAAAACGTTTTTGAAATTCAAATTTTCAAGTTGATAATAATAAACTGTCCCTGTAGACCCACACATACCACAAAAAAATTAGCCCAATTGAAAAATATTTAGGTCTAAAGGCTGATTTTTCTTTTTCAAATAGTAAAAGTTTCACTATAAGGTGTGAAATTAACGTATAGAACAATATATTACTATTATTAATATATTACTAAATTTAGATCCCCTGCAGTTTATTTACTTTCGATAGAACTTTTAGAAAAATGACCATTCTCGTATAATTTAAAAAAATCTGCTTAAATGTTGATAAAAGTTTGTTTGTCATTAAATATTTTATTATGTGCGTCCATGTGGGCCTTGAAAAACAAAATCACTTAATCTTTCATTAAAAAAAAATATAAAAAAATTCGATTTTTAAAGAAAATTATAAACTTTAGGCTTCCTGCGGGAGGCTTAAATATTTTTCAATTGGGCGAATTTTTTGTGGTATATGTGGGTGCATAGGGACAACTTTTGATGAACTTGAAATTTTGAAATTCGATTTTCTATACACCCTAATATACAGTGACACACACGTCGACTTTTATTATCAACATTTAACCTTTAATTGTTTTTTACTTGTTATAAAATCCCCTTTTTTAAAATGGCACCTCTATATTTTCCATACTGATTTTGATAGATCTCTTAAGAGGAATCAGTAGAGCTAGTACGTCCTACAAAACAAGCATCCATAGCAGGGCTGTGGAGTCGGTAAAAAATCTGTCGACTCCGACTCCGGCAAAATTTTGTTTGTTGCCCGCGAATTTAATGGCAAAAAAATTAAATCTGACAATCTAATTGTAAATAAAATCAAAAAGGCCTGTTGATCGGACCACAAAATTATGGCCATATTTAAAAATGATGCGTTTTTATATTTTCAAAATATCTCTGAAATCATTAGAACTTCAACTGTTTTCTCATTAGAGAGCACATAATTCTGAACTAGTTTGTCACTTGAACCGATGTTCTTTTTATCTTTAATAATAACAAAAGTAATGACAAACCACTGTATGGTACAAAGTAAAATTCATTTTAATGAATACAAAATTAAGTGCAAAATAAAATGAAAATAATCTCAACTCTTACTTCTGTTAGTGGTGATGACGTCACAATTCTGGCTGCAACGAGTATGACTTACATACATAGATATTCCTACATTCAACTTAAGGTAGAGTTTAAATCGGAAATGCAGTTATAATTTTTAATCGGCTATTATACATATATTTTGCATTAAAAATTACGTTAGAGTGAAGTTTGTACCTTTGCTAATAATAAAAAATATATCTGGCTCAATTCTGTCAAGTGTAGGTGACGAAATCTGCGAATATCGGTGTTTTTTAGTTGATCACAAAAAGACCACGACATAGCCACCAATAATCTTAAAATCCGTAACCTACACTCGACAGAATCAGTAACAATTTAAAATCTCTACATATTATGTTAAATACAAATTGATGTGATACCCTTGATTATACCATAATATTGTATAATCAAGGGTGATACTTTTGCTAAATTTGTTCATGTGCCGAAAAAATAATCATTTTCGGTTAAACGTTTAAAGTTATCAAACATTAAAGCTAAAATTGCTAAGTTTTACTAGTAAAGCATTATCTTTTACAAACATTCAGATATTGGGACAAATAAAAAAAAATTGAGAGTTGATAATACGACTGTGTCACGTTGTTTCTTCTGGCACAAAAGCTGTAGGAAACTATTTTCTCTTTTTAAAATTGCAAGGGAATATTATTAAAATACTTTTTGCAATATTTAATGAATTGTTCAGCTGTTCTTTGTGGCTGAACGAATAGGAGCAAATTCTCGTAATTTTGATGAATAAGGAAAACCACACGTTGACGCTTCACTTTGGAAAGTTCTAATTCGTCTATAAGTATGCATCGAAGTCCGATTTTCATACCCCCCCCCCACATTTAATGTGGTGAGGGTATATTGAGTTTGATTCAACATTTGTTACACCCTTAAGGAGGCGTGGCAGATATAGACATATATATGGATTTGATCAGAATTGAAAACTGAATCGATTGTCCGTCTGTGTACACGATAACTGCCGTAATTTTGAAGTAATTGATCTGAAATTTGGTATACAAGCTTATCTCTAAAAAAGTAAGGACAAGTTCGTGAATGTGCAATACGGCTCGCTTTTTTTTTTTTTTTCTTTTTAGTATTTTACGGTGGGGATATTTTAACTTCAGCACGGCTGAAGATAATTTTATTACTAGTTTTATTTGTTGATGATCGAGCTATCATAATTAGCATATTGACGTTGGTTGTTGGAAATTGGAAATACATAAACTATATATGCGACGCGGCAATCGACTCACAGTAATCATTTTGGTAATCATCACTCACCACCGACCTGTGTGATTTGTGGTTAAATTATATTCACTTTGTAAAAAACCTAATAATATGTTTAGTTAATCGTTTACTATCTACTGAGGCAACGGTCATCTCGAATGTCTTTTTCTACATTATTTAAACATGGACCCGGAGTCGGAGTCATTAGTCATTCAGTCATTCAGGTACATTTTTTCCGACTCCGACTCCTTTGAAATTTGTCTGTACGTACTCCGACTCCGACTCCACAGCCCTGATGCATAGTGAGCTTAATTTTGTTAATCGATTCTCTCATGTTTATACATCAAATTATAGATAAAGGTGTATTACTTGTTGTTACTTGTTGTGGTAATGTATATGTATTAATTGTTGTTGTTGTTGTATCGCTACGTGATAAAATATATCTGAATCATGTACTCAAAGAAGTAAAGTTTTGAGTGAAATAAAGCTTGTAAGATATTGATATTTTTACGTGAAATTGTACACTTATAAAGGATTATGTGGTACATTTTTCAATTTAATCTGTGTTCTCCGTAAAAAATGCAAAATCCGTCAATTTTATGTCAAATTCAGTAAAAGATTTGCCAAAAACGAAAAAAATCTAATAAAATCCACCACAATATGGAAAATTATATTCCCTTTATCTTTAATTTGGTGTATTGCTTTTACCATTCTATGAACTAATAGCTGACAAAATTCCTCAGAACTTTTACGTGTTTTGCGGGTAGACCGTAGGGGTACGGATTCGCCCGTAGGGGTACGGATTCGCTCGTCACAATTTTGAGAAATTTTGCAAAACTTTATCATCAGATACAATGGCAAAATATGAAATAAATGTATTAGAATTAAAACTGTTTATTATATATATATTATATAAAACACAGACACGTCAATTTTTCATTATCAAAATGGAGATTTTTGTATTAATTGACGAACCAACAAATTTTTCAAATTAGTAAATTTGAAATTTTTATTTTTTAAAGTGAATACCTGGGACACGTATGTACCATGGCGCCCATGGCTGGCATTTACAGGCATTTATTAGGAAGTAACTGTCATTCTGAGTAAAAAGTTTAATTTAGAATTATTTGTTTTTACAATTCATTATAAATTTACAGAGTGAAAGATCTGAAGAAATGGAATAAATGATGAAGTAGCTAAGTAACACACATGAATCATTTTTTTTTTAGAATTATTCTGAGTAAGAAGCTTCATTCATGTGGTCCTATTGCTTTTTTCAATTCCTTAAGATATTCGAGCCGTTTAAATTACGATTTTGTTATTTCAAACGGCTGTAACCTTTTCAGGAATTTGAAAAACCGTCTGAAACTTTTCAGAAATGACTGCCATCTGCTTTATGAAGAGAAAAAAACGTGGGAAAAATTTGAACAGCTTGAACGTTACGAGGGTTGTGCGGTTACATTGAGGGCTTATCTTACAAAGAACAGTTGTATGCGACTGGTAATTGAAATTATTCGACAACAAACAAATCATTCAACGGATAGTTACTTGCGCATCAGGAAAGCTGTGGAGTTTCCTGCAAAAACAAGCTTACTTCCCCAATTTACCATCAACTACTAGATTGACCTCCGTCAGGTATAGGGTCAGTTTCCAGTCGATGGCAACACTATGGGACCCATATAGAAATATGGCTGAAGATGTGACAGAATTGTAAATTCCTGATGAAGGATTTTTGACATTTTTTCCAGAAATGCCACACATCACCACAGAGTGAGATCTCAGTGATCTAGTATTTATTAGATAAAAGCGTTTATTCATTCTGAAGCAGACATGATACACACAGAGAAATAGTTGTCTAATGTTAATGAAAATAACATTCTTAACATAATTTGTTTGTTTTAAGACAACACATACTTATAATAAGAATATTTCTTTAATATCAAACTTTATTTTGAAAATAATGTGAAGGATGCCGATAGATGGCCCTTTAGTTTCTCGTCGTAAGAGAGGTCTCCTAGAGGGTATATAACCGCATACATGTATATGCAGCATCAGTGATTGTACTATTATTCCGTCAATGTACCTGACGTAGAAATGTCAAACAGCTCTAATATTGATGGAAAGAGATTACGAAGGGACACCGGGTGTGTGTTGTGCCGGGTGTCTCCTCTAGTTGGAAAGTTACAATATTCTTGTTTGGATGCGTTAATTGCATTCAATGTTGTAAAATATTATTGCTTTCATAATAACATGTTCATATTTAAAAGAAGGTTCAATGTTTAATCCAAGAATGTGAGCTGATTAATCCGTTGTATTAAGATTAAAGGTATGATCAATTTTTGGACGAATTTACGACCGCTACTGCGCAGGTGATATATAGACAACCAACATTGCATATGTCAAACTTAGGGGTTATGCCACTAACAATTTATAGAATATAACAGACAAATGTACTTGTATAAAAAGACAACTTTCAAGCATTTGTATTATGTGCGCAGAAATAAGCATAAATAAACAAAAATTGGTTTGGTACTAGGTATGTTTACGTTATTAGGGGTTATGCCACTAACAATTTATAAAATATAACAGACAAAAATACTTGTATAAAAAGAAAACTTTCAAGCATTTGCATTATGTACGTAGAAATAAGCATAAATAAACAAAAATTGGATTGGTACTAGTTATGTTTACGTTATTATTCTTCAACCATGCAGCGCCGCCCAGCGGATATTAACGTAACGAAGATTTTCGCAGATTTTCATCCCCACTCCACATGAGTATGAGCATACCTCTAATAATAATACCACGGATTAATCTAACTACCAAACCTTTTGATTTAAAAGAACACATTCTTAATAGACCAGGCAATAGAGCAGACAATGGCTAAGGTCGTGACAAAAATACTAGCAGGAAGCCGACGGTCCCAGGTCACGTGGAACAGTCCGTAGATGTATTGTGATGTGTTTCCTACCCGCAAGTATCATTTTCTTAATTTGTTATGAACAAAAAACCTCAAAAAATCGTGTTCTTTTTCGTTTTTCGCTTGTAAAAACTGAACCGATGGAGCAATCTTGATGCTTTCAACAGACGAATTCAAGAGAATGAAAAGACGAAAAAAATAAACCCTGCACGGACACGATTAAATTAATATTAACGGAGGAAATTCGAAAAAAATCGGAAAAATCTGCGTTTTTTCAAAAATTCATAACTCCGCCATTTTCAAAGTTGTAGCGAAGGTTTTTCGTGTGAAAATAGCGATTGATGGGTACTTTGAGGGTGGATAATCCAGGCGTTGTCCGATGATTAGTTTTTGCACAATTGCGATTTGAATATTTTTATGCAATATGTTTCGGCGAGGCTTGATGCGTCGGAGGTGGCCCGATTTTAATTTTTGTAAATTTTTGGTAATATTTGCAAGCATTTTTCTCCTATTTCGCAACATTTTAACGCAAAATCAAAATAGACGTTTTGTAGCACAATACTTCTACTTTCGAAAAACGTAAAAAAAATTAAAATCGGGACACCTCCGACGCATCAAGCCTCGCCAAAACATATTGCATAAAAATATTCATATCGCAATTGTGCAAAAACTAATCATCAGACAACGCCTGGGTTGTCCGCACTCAATGTACCCATCAATCGCTATTTTCACACGAAAAACCTTCGCTACAACTTTGAAAATGGCGGAGTTATGAATTTTTGAAAAAAACGCACATCTTTCCGGTTTTTCCGAATTTCCTCCGTTAATATTAATTTAATCGAGTCCGTGCAGGGTTTATTTTTTTCGTCTTTTCATTCTCTTGAATTCGTCTGTTGAAAGCATCAAGATTGCTCCATCGGTTCAGTTTTTACAAGCAAAAAACGAAAAAAAGCACGATTTTTGTAGGTTTTTTGTTTATAACTAATTAAGAAATGATATTTGCGAGTAGGAATCACATAACAATACATCTACGGACTGTTCCACGTGACCTAGGACCGTCGGCTTCCTGCTATAATTTTTGTCACGCAAAAATCTCTCTTGCCTGGTCTATAAGTCAAATAAGCTTAGTATCCATTTAAAATTGTACAATCTTAAAGTAAGACAACCGGTCAAAACAACGGTTTTCTTCAATGAACGATATATATATTCTTGCGTATATATAAAACAACCGTTGTTTTGGATTAACAAAGATTGCTTTGAATTGAGACAACGTTTCGTTGTGTGTAGAGACAAAATTGTTGGTTTGTGATTAACAGAAGGCTATGTTTTTTTTTTATTTTGACTTTCAAATCTTTCGATACCCTTGATGGACGGACATCTTCTGAGTTCCAATTCGTGAGCAGCGCAAAATAATGTATCAATACCACCTTCCACTTGTCATTGACAAAATCAATCGTCCCAAAGTTATCATTTCCCAAAATTTCTGTTACCAAGGTGACAATTCAGGGATCTACCAAATCACTAAGAAAAGTAGGGGGTTATCATAAAAAAATATGTTGATGACGTCATACGACGAGCAAAATCGAAGATCAAAAAAAAATTTGAAATAAAAATGTGTAATTCTATAAAATAAAATGGACATGCCCGAGGCTTTTTCACTACATCAAACGGTTTCAACTTTAATGCGTTTATTAGTAAAAAGCATTAATTTTACCTATCGGTATATTCTAAACCAGACGTGATAGAAACAAACGGGTTTATTTGGGGTTGTCAATGGCCACAGACCAATAGAAATATACCGTCATGTCAGGAAAAAACAAAAAGTTGAAATTTTTTGCACTGTATTATTATAGTTTACAGTTTTAGGATTCTAGGATATTGGGTTTTGCTAGAATAAATTTGAAAAAATTACCAAAATCATGATTTTTCACATCGCGACCTCACCTTTTTGTCGAAACCTTCGCGACAGGAACTTATTGAGTCCGGATTCATCTTCAGAGTTAATAATTCGACCCAAGACGAATTTTCATATTAAATTCATAAAATCCGTGTCCCCTTTTTTCTAAAAAAAAACTTCTGTAACGCCCAAGTGTAAGGCCATAGTTTCAGCTGCTATGAAGACAATTAAAAGATCTAGCTTCGTTACCTATCAGTAAGAAAAATATGATGTTGCAATAAAATTAATAGCAGTCTCGATGGTGTCGTAAGTCGGTAACATTTGACGCTCGGTAATTGTTTTTTTTTATAAAATTATGTATTTTCATAATAAAAAATTGAGGTGTTCGAGGATTCTTGAAAAGAGCATACCGTCTGGTATATTTTTTTATTTTCAAAAATTCGAATAATTATCCAAAAAAATTTGAAAAGGAAATAACTCGAATAATTTCAGTCGTGGAGCCACAGAACTACGGTCCATATGATTATACTTATTGAAGGAACTTAGGTATCATAAATGTAGGATCAAAATAAATGTAAGTCATATATACGCAAAAACGGCCTATTTTCAGCCTAATGCACTCCACTAATGTCTAATATGTACTTTCTAAAGAATATCATCAGATTTTATTATTAACATAATAATATGTCATAATGAGATGACCCGTTTAAAATAAAAAGTAGATAGTCCCATTACAAATCAGATTTGTATTTTTGTCTTTTAAGGTCAGTGACATATCTGCGGTTACTCTGCCGTGACAATATTTTTCACTTTTATATGTATAGAATATACACATTACGTATTAGAATTTACGTATTGTTTTATTATTAGCCTAATTATTGTCCTATTAACATGCTAATCTAACAATATTCCTTGAATTGCAAGTAGAATTTGCTTAAAAGGTGGTGACGTGGAAAAAGATTCCTACATTTCCGACCATGCCCCGGGTGGCGTCACCCCTGGCACCCGAACAATTGACACCCTCCGGTCGGTAATTTCGAGTTGGCTCGGGCAATACACCACCCCCCTAGCGACCGCCATTATAGAGGGCAATGCCTCTTCACCGGTTGCTCTCGAAGTCCCGCTGTTTCAACAAAATTCCTATCTCTGCCGGTGACAAAAAATCGGTTTCCCCGAGTACAAAAAAAATCCAATTCAAGCGTTAAACGCGGAATAACTTTTTCTTCGGGTGACCGAAATTAACGTAACACTTTTGTACTTTTACTGTTAATGGGCATACGTAATACCAATTGATTTTTTTTAGGTATTGACTATTTAAATAATTAATTTATCCAAAATATTATTGTGTTAAATTCCGATTACAATGTATTATTATTATTTCTTAGATTGCATACACATAAACTCATTCGCCCAACGAATCTAATAATCTGTAAAATAGATTAGCTTTATTAAAATACATAACTACATAGTTAATTGTGAAAATACTTTTTATCGTCGTTTATCACGGATGAGTAGATTTTATGATAATATGCAATATCACCATGGTTTCACAAGTTGATCTTTGCCTACTTTGTCAGTTTTTGTTATTTATTCCAACTTCCACTTTTGCACCGCCTGCTTTGCAACCAGTAACTCGTCCTTGTGGACCCCATCATCCAAGAAAAGTTTTGTGTAATTCTTTTCGCTGGGTGCGTAAATGACAAGAAACAAATACCAGATTAAAATTGCTCAAAATGGCAAAATTTCATAGCTAATATCTAAACATATAGATATTCCCCATTTCACCGTATTTTCAAATAAGATTTGTTCTGGTTCTATCGGTATTTCATCTGAAATACAAAGGGTGCAAGAATGAGATAAAAAGTAGCAAGAATTTATACAAAAATGCAGGGTATTATTTCTAGTAGGAAGAACAACTATCTGTTAGTATTTTTGCAAAACTCAATAAGGAATAATAAACAAAGTTATTCTCTCTATAAACTAAATGGAATAAAATGTTCTTTTCTCTCAATTATAAACGAACAGCTCACCTAAAAATATGTACATATAATAAATTATAATATGTACGTTAGTAATAACACTGGCAAAGAACATTGCCGGACAAATGACGACTGATTCGGATAGGATTTGTTCCCAGGAATCCAAACCAGAACACAGAAACCGGAACACAGAAATGGTGAATTGGGTCTAGTTTTCTCGAAAAACAGTGTTAAAGATGCAAAAAACACATTTTTGGCTAGTTTTGAACACATGCAAAACAGTAACGTTATTTAGTAGATGTTTTTATGTAGGATCAAATAAAACTTTGAACCTTCTTCTTTAAGACCACTTTGAATATTTTACACCTCTTTTTTTTGTAGGAGCGCGCGCCATTGCAGCACCGGACGGAGCGCCCTGCTTCTTCCTTTATTTATAAATTGCATTGGCCGAATAAAAAGTTGTTGGAAAATGACAACTGATTTCGGTAGGATTTTTATCTGAAAAAGGAATAGTACAGTGGCTCTAATTTTAGCGACAAACAGTGTTGAAGTTGCAAACGACTTTTTTTCTACCAACTACCTGAACACGAGCAAAAAAATAACTCGACGTTATAGAAGTTTCTATGTTGGATCAAATAAAACTATGAACCTACTGCTTTTTGTTAATATAATGAGAAATCACGTAGCGCAAACTTTAAATTTTTTGCACCACTTTTTAATAGGAGCGTGTGTCAATTAAAGCGCTTACATGTAAACTTTTCCTAACGACAGAGGCTTTTTTCGATTAGTATTGGTATTAGATTAAATGTAGGCGATTTTGTGTTGTTGATTTCGAATTTGATATCAATTTTATAACATTTGTTTTAATTTTTAAGATAACATACAAAGAGCTTGAAAGAATGTATATATTTTTCACAAATTTATTACAGTTTACAAAGTCTCATCTTCGCTTTCACTGCCGGAATAAATCATGCTCTGTGCTTAGGGACTACTTTGTCGATGACAGTTGGTACTTGTGGTATTGGCATGTCTTCTAGAAAAAATATTTACACTGACCCATTCATATATTATATTAATTAATTTACCTACACAAAAGCCTATAAAAATAGTATTGCATTTTTTACACTGCCTTTCTAAAACAAACTATAGCCAATTCACTGTTTCTCCCTTCATATTCGAATTCTATTCTTCCGATCAGTTATCATTTGTACGACAACTTTTTATTTGGCCAGTGCAATATATAAAATAACGGAAAAAGCAGAGCCGCGCCCCAGAAAATTGGTGTAAAATGTTCAAAGTTTATGCCATCTGATTTCTAGCTATATGGGCGTAATGCAGAAGTTTCAAAATTATATTTGATTCTACATATCTATATCTACATCTACATCATAACGTTATTGTTTTGCATGTGTCAAAAAGTAGCAAAAAATAAGTTTTTTCCACCTTTACCACTATTTTTCGTGAAAACAAGAGTCAAATCGCTATTTCTGTGTCCAGATTAGGATTTCTGGGCAAAATTCCTATCGAAATCAGTTGTCATTTTTCGACAACTGTTATTTGGCCTGTGCAATGTATAAATAAAGGAGAAGCAGTGCGCTCCGTCCGGTGCTGCAAGGGGCGCGCGCTCCTACAAAAAAAAGGTGTAAAATGTTCAAAGTTTATGCCATCTGATTTCTCGCTATATGGTCTTAAAGGCGAAGGTTCAAAATTTAATTTGATCATATATATTTATATATAAACATCTACTACATAACATTACTGTTTTGCATGTGGTCAACTGTAGCAAAAAAACGCGTTTTTTGATCCTTTAAGACTGTTTTTTTTTTTGAGAAAACTAGAGCCAATTCACCATTTGTGTGTTCAGATTCGGATTCCTAGGAAAAGATCCTATCCGAATAAGTGTCGTTTTGTGGCTATTTAATATTAGACTATTTACTTTTTTAATTGATAATGTTTTTCAAAAGTAAAAACAAAATATTTTATTATTATACCGGGTGACCCACGACATAGGTACTCTCGTTTATTTTTTTAATTTATGACGCTGGACAAATGAAATTAATGAAAAAAGTAATGGACAAAAATACCATTTTCTGTGATACTCTTGAGAGTCTTGAGGTTAGCATGACTTCCGGGGTTTCCGGAAATGACGTCATCTGTGAAATTTTAAATGGCACTCTATATTATCTGTTTGATATTTTCAATCAGGATGACATTCTGAACAGCGATGAGATATAATCAAGTTAGGATAGTCGCGGGGGTATCTTGACGATCAAATAACGAATACACTAGCGACGCCCTGCGGGAAAATAGATAAAGACGGCCAATGTTCGCGCATGCCCGCTCAAATTTCTAATGGTGGGAAAAGTCAAGTGTCGTATTCTGTTTATATCTAATCGCTCATTGTTTATTAATCAAGGTGGCTATAATTTCGTCAAAATAGTCGAAAATTGTCAAATCTGGCTAAATCGAGTTTGCCCGAAATAGTATTACTGGCGCTCTTTAGCGTGATTTTACTGTTTTTTTTTGCAAATGAGTCATTTCTTCACAGGTACTTTATGGGTACACCCCGATTATGAAATAGACCGTTTGGTGATCAAAAAGGGCCAGAATGTACACACAACTTCAGTTTAAGTCATAAGCCGTCTTTGGGGATGAACGTAATGAGGGTGGGAGAAAGGGAAAAAGTGTGCGGTTGAACCATGCATTTACCATTTTCTATAGGTCGCTTCGTGCACCTAATGAGGCTGTTACCAACATACCAAGTAACCAAGAGTCCACTACGTTGACGTGACTGCACTGTGGTCTCCAACCAACTCTTACCCCCAACCAATCATATATATTATGAAGGACTGCATTAATGGGAACCATCGTGTCCAATGATGCTGATAAACTGGGATTTATTATCGAATTTAGGTAAAATGATGCCTCCGTCACGATCTTCACCGTACGCTAGACTGCCACAGTGTGGCATGGAAAATGTGTGAAGGTCCATTCTGGAACGATGTTATCATCAACTGAGAGCTTGTCAATCAATAAATACATAGTTGAACATAGTTGAATACATAGTTACAGAAGTTGTGTTGCGTTTCCGCGAAAGAGCAAGGTGGGTGTTACATAAGATAGGTACTTCTTAACCTTCTGAACGACACATCTCGGAAATGGTCAATTTTTAACTACACGCCATTGCTGTGTTAAAAATATGATGTTTTCAATAACTTGGGTAGCGGGAAGGTTTAGCACATAAATACATACGTTGTTTCTTGTAAATGATTTAGACGTTTTTTATGACCAATTTTTATGACCAACCCGCACTGAAACTATGTATGGATATATTTTGTAGATAATAATTAATAGATTTAGAGATTTCCTGATGGCGCTCATTGACGTATGATCAATAGAAAGCAAGATATTGTATGCACGTTGTAGTGTCCAGCCAAAGGTGTATACAAAAATCCAGCTTGGTTGCGCATTTTTCGTAGTTGACTGGGCTATTATAGTACCTCTGTATCAGGGTTGAAAAAACCCAACCCACTGGGCCCAAGTGGGTTTTCTTTCGGGTACAAATAGGCAATAGGATATAAATATTAACCCAAATCATACCGTAAAGGTATTTTTACGGTGTAAAACCCGTAACCGTAACCGAACTGAAACGTATAAAATACTGAAAGTGAAACCTCAACCTTTGCATTTTGCAAAGATATTAAAAACCTTGGTAAAACCGAAATGTACCTATTGAAAATTTGACAGTAGGTACTTATTGTATGTGAGACGTAAATGAATGGCACATGAAGATGTGATTCAGCTATCTGTAGTAAATTTTTTAAATAACGTTGGTATATATAGCGAAGCAGTGCATCTCGCAAAACAATATGACTAAACTTGCAAATACTCTTGATATTATCCAAAAAGATAAAACATCTGTATCAGAAGCAGTTGAAGTTTGGCTTGATGTCATCAACAGCAAGGTGCTACAACCATATAAAGATTTGTTCGTGTGCACTGTGCAGGTTTAATCAAGCGATCAAGCCCGTTCATTTTCTCGGAAATTTGATGGACCCAAAATATCGGGGGCGGAATTTGAGCAACGAACAGGAAAGTGCTGCTGAAGAATGGATTCAGGAAAAACATCCCGATTATCTTACTGCAATACTGGCATTTCGAGTAAATCATGAAGATTTTTTTCCTCCTTCGCTCATGCATCCAAGTGTTATAAACCAGCTTTCCGCAGGACAATGGTGGAAAATTGTGGGCACTCGAACGGCCAAATTTCAAAAACTACCAAATGGATTTTGCGACTTTTTTTTAACTTTTTTCCGCTTCTGCGTTGTCAGCTTCAATTGAAAGCCATTTCTCTACTTTTGGGTTGATTTGGAATAAGCTTAGAAACCGTCTGGGAGTCGAAAAAGCAGTAAAATTGGTGCAGGTGTATAGATAATTGCGTGACATGGACACCACTACCAATGTCGACTGGTTTGTGGTGATACGTTTTTTGTTCTTTTTTTAACACTGATTGAATAAGAATATATGTTAAGTTTTGTTCTGAATTTCAACAGAGTCTATATTTATTTGTTTGCATATTAAAAATAAAATAAAAACTGTATTTAATAATAATAATTATTATTATTATTAACCTTTTGAAATTTACTTTTGTTCGTAATGAGTTTTTAATAAGCACCTTAGTTTATTTCAAGCCGGCCCAACTAAAAAAACTCCAAATTATTTCAAAATGATGCGCCCCGAAAAACCCACTGGGTTTTTTCGGGCTGGGCCCAGTCAGGCGAACCCTGCTCTGTATACAGTTTGCTGGGTAGTTTGATGTAAACAATATAAAGGGTTAAGGATAGATAATTTAAAAGCTATTTAACTAGGTTTATTCATACACAAAGTATTACGGTTGTCAAGATATAAGGAAATTTTGTAAATTATGTACTAAATTTTGCTATTTTTGCAAACGTACAGCGAACGACCCCAGAGACTACTAGAAATTTCAAATGTATCTACCCCGAAGTAAACTTCAAACAGTGTACTTTTAGGTAGACTCTCGTGAATATTTTCGGAAAGTCCCTGTATTTTTTAAACTTCCAATCCCTATGTCCGGGATTGAATTTCCGGGAACATTTAAATTAAACATTTAAAGACTCGTTTCTACGGAATTTCTAAGGGCTTCGATTGTGCAATCAGGTTAAGATAACCTTGAAAACCTTTAAATCTTTTAAATAAAAAAAATATTTTTAATATAATTTGATCCACAGTATTCATTGAGTAATCAGTTAGCTCTGAAGAAGCGAGCAACATGGTTTGCGAAACGTCAGCAACTACGAATTTTGACGAACGGAAGCATTTTATTTCCTAATTAAATCTGGCCGGGAAAGCGTTCGTACTTATTTAGACGACATGCATTTACCCTAAAAACAAACAGCCTGGTTTATTTTCAATCCAATATTAATTAAGAATTTGGTAAGTTTTTATGTGAGCCAAATAAATGTAAGACTCATTCAATCATGGGGTTCATAGAAACCTGCCACTACCTATTGTTCTGGCATAATGATAGTGTGAATTTGTCAACATCCTGTGCATGCGCGGATCTTTGAACTTATTTTTTGTCTATATCATGGAAATTTAAACACCTAAAGGCGGGGCTTCACCAAACTGGGCTAGCCCGGCGGCAATTGCGGCATTGCCGTCGGCATAAAATTCGGCGGCTTGTTGCAGCCTTCTGCGGCTTTGCCGCGGATTTAAATTCGACTACACCAAACTGGGTTACTGGGGAGCTGGCTTGCCCGGGTTGTCAGATGGTTCTTCGCTCCGTTATGGTATATGGCCCTAAATGTCATTACCGACACTATAAAGCTAAAATAAAACTGATTTATTTTGTGTCTTGACTTTTTTCTTCTGACTTTTTACATCCATTTTCATCTTTTCTCGGTAAAAATGACTCGTAAAATGACCCCATATTTACTGAAGTAGGATATATTCAGTTTGCCACAATATTTGTGGCAAACGCCCTTAAGGGGGCGTGGCAGATATAGATAAAATAATATATAAATATATTGTATAAATATTTTTATCAGCATTGAAAACTGAAGCGGTTTAACTATGTCCGTCTGTCGGTCTACCTGCTTGTGTACATGCTACTTGCCGTAATTTTTAAGTAATTGATCTGAAAGTTGGTATACAAGCTTATCTCCTAAAAGGTAAGAAAAGAACAAATTCGGGAATGGTCAAAATCGGTTAACTGATTTTTTTTTCAAATTCACACGATAGCTGCTGTAATTTTAGAGCAGTTGATCTGAAATTTAGTATACTAGATTTTCTTTTAAAAAGTAAGGACTTTGAGTAAGGAAGTTTGTGACTGGGCAAAAGCGGTTAACTCTATTTCATTTTTGATCCAAATTTCACACCAAGAATATTTTACGGGGTTAACTGCTTAAGATAATTTTCTTACTAGTTAACTTTCCTTTCGACTTTTTCAACCCCCAATGTTTTGCATATTAGTAAACTCGAGTCTTTTATTTTTACTTTAAGTATTCCTTAGAAGTAATCCTATAAGTAATCCTATAGAAGAAAATTTTGATTTTAGCGGAAATATGTCCCTTTGGGTCCCCTGAACATTTTTTGACCAAGGTACAAAAGAACCTCTGTTAATTAAAGTAGAGGAATTAAAGCAGCATGAGCAGATTTAAATCGAGATCGGTCGTGTCTGCTTTAAAACTAGTTAGCCAGGGTTTGACAGATATTTTGGTTCTATTGACAGTATTGTTAAAACATCAGCGATTGACAGTGTTTGCACCAGTTGACACTGATTTATAGTATGATAAAGTTATGTACCTGGCCACATCAGATTTTTATTTTTATACTTGTTTCTGGGGTTCTACAAGTTTTCTTCTGTTCAAAATAGTTCTATTAATAACAAAACTTGCTTTTGTGGCCACTGATCTTCATTTTCGCATCCATAGCTTGGTTGTCCATTAATAATGTCAGAAGTATAACCACAAATTCATCGTTCTCCTGAATCACATGTGTCAAACTAACTTGGTAGCGCATGCTCATAAGCGCCTGCCAGCGTAGCCCGCAGAAATTCCTTTGATCTTTACCGACAAAAGGCCGCTAGCAAAAATAGGCCGGCGGCTCATGCCGGCGGCTTCGAAGGAAACTTTTGCAATTTTGTTTTTCGGCAAAAGCCGGCGGCTTACGCCGGCGGCATGTGCCGCCGGGCTAGCCCAGTTTGGTGAAGCCCCGCCTTAAAAGCTGTATTTGTAGAGGGTTGCAAAACTAATCATTAGACCAAAAACCTATACTGTTTCTTTTAATTTAGTAGAATAATGTAGTTTGTTTAGAGTTAGACAACACTTTTGCCGTTTTGTTCAGCTCCTAAGTAATATATATATATATATATATATATATATATAAAATAAATGTTTTGATTAGACAACCGTATCAGGTCGGCAAAAATAAATAGCAACTAATTAAAATCTAAATGTTAGGAGGATACAAAATTTTAAATCTTCATTAATAAGTATACAGATTTATTTTGGAAAATGTACTATAAAATTAAATTTTGGCACTTCAGTATTTGTGGATACCCGGGATAATAGAAAGATAGATATATAGGTATGATAGGTATCTAAACTAGACTCGCATTGTTTTTGTTCGTCTCGCCTGTTTCACATAAACTGTTTTACCGAATTTTTTAGTTTTCCAATTTTACCGAAATGAAGGAAAATAGCAATATTAGAACAATTTTTGTTAAAAGACAGTCGCGATTAGTAAATCAGATCCGATCATAACAAACAAAATTGACAACACAGTTCACATAAAATGTTTTACACGCGAATAATTACATACACGCACACATTAGCACACATCCAAAGTGTAAAGTTCAAGAATTTTTTTCTGTCGAATCACTATCGATCCGCTTAATGTGTGACCACACATGTCAATATAACATAATATTGGTCGCATTTGTTACCGACTGTAAAATTGTTAATTATTAATTTTGGCATTTGGTCGTCTTGAAATTGTTCCCATTTCAACATGTGATATTGCCAAACACTTGATTCACTCTATCAAAGTTATCGCAATGGAGCTCTGTTCGGGTTGAGCAAGAATTTGTACCTTTTTCATGTGTGAACAATTATAATGTTCGCCGCTCAAGGTCACATAATAATACATTTTCTAGATTGATGATCGCGCATTTGACATTGTCCGAATGATTTGCTTATCAGGAGTACATACTTGCTATAAAATATATAACAGTATTCTAATGAATAGTTTCGTAAGTAGAGTAATTTTGTGAATCTACTAGTTGACGATATGATTAAACGAAAAGAAATAAAGTTTTTATTTCCTGACATTCACCATTCCATTGGTGTCACGATTTCTTATGTTTTAAAATATAGAGCAAAAATTAGTTGATATGTTTAATATTTTTTTTTGTCTAGTGTAATAAGATATTGAAATAAATAATTAATTTCCATAATAATTAATTTCTCTAATAACTGTGTCACTGTCAATTATTATTACGTAACTAATTCAAAAATAAATGTTATTGATTTTGTAAAATTTTGCGAGGGCAAGCAAATGTGCAGTAGACATTTATCCCAGTAACATTATGTGACAACATACACGTTATCCAGAATAAATAATCGATATGTTCATTATTTTTCTACTATATTTAAAGAATATTCCCCTAAGATTTCATTTAAATATTCGTAAAACTGCCGGAGATGTGAGCGTGAGAAGTTGCGGGACAATGTGATTGTGTATCACCGACATTTTAAAAAAATTTAGTCGACATTTTTATGAAATATATAGTTCCAAATTAGTTTTCCATTAATATACAGGATGTCCCGGAAAACTTTTTCCAGATAGTAACTAGTCATACGACTAAAAAGTTTCATGTGTTATTTGCTTTTAAGATTCCTTCATATAATATACAGCCGTTTGAAAAATAAACAAAATAATATTTTAAACGGCTCTAACTTCCTTGGGAAATGAAAAACCTTGCTAACATCACAATATTTGACATTTTGGCCTCAGCTTTTTCGAAAACCATACATGGTAGGATTCTTTTGAGTCCGGAGTCTTATCAGCGCAAATCAATCTATTGAAAACGCGTATACACTTTCACACACATTCACATTCCCATTACCATTTCCATTCAATTTGAACATTTAGAGAGAAAAAAATGAGTTAATCCGAGATCCCCATGTACCGTCAGATTGTATTCTATTGACAAATATGTAAGGCAAATTTAAAGCAACCATTATAATGTTAATTAGTGTTCATTGTCGATCATAAAAAAAAACAAACAGTGATCAGCCTTTGCAAAGTATGTTCTTTTGTTGGCCGCCGAACAAACGTCAGTACTTCAAGGACATTAGTGAACATACTATCATGATTTCAGGTGAAAAGTAAAAAGTTTAAGGTTTACTTTGAGAACTTCTAGTACATTGGGTCCATCCGCCATAAATACGTAAATATTGCCAAAATCATGTTTTTAGTTTTTTGGTCATTTATTTCTTCGAAACCGTGTAAAAAAAATTCAACGTCATTTTCATGATCGGTTGATATTAGTAAAAAATATTTAGTTATTTTGATCCATGTTAGAAACAAGTATTTTTGTATGTTAAGTAAGTGTCCTCATTTATGTAACATTTATATTATTATTATTAACATTATTAATACTATAAGCAACAAGTATAATAATAAGAGTCGTTTATTGTTGATTTACATGCTAATTCTGGTTGGCTATAATGAAATAGTGCATTAATAAAAACAAAACTTAATAAACGATTTTGGTATACACTAAACTGACTAATAAATAAAAGTTAAAATCAAACAGATTAAAATTCTGTGGCATAAAAGTTAAGTAGATGTCTTATTTTTCTGCAAACCACTGACCCTCCTAGGTGTGGGCGATCTTGGAAATTTGTGATCGATTTTTGATCACATTTGAAGATCGATCTTACGGATAAAACGATCATATCGATATTTCCGTGTGAAATAAAATGGACCATGACATACCTACAATATGATAATTTTGGTTAGTTGACACTTTTTCCTCAGATCGATTTTTTTCTGTTAAAAAGAATCCTGTTTTAGAGCATATTACATGTTCAGGATTTTCTGATGTTTTAAAAACTAAAACCAACATGTGTTGGTACCCGCGAACGTCAAAATCAGAATTTCTAAAGGGCATTGCCTAACTTACATTTGATGTCGCAAAAACTTCCATATTAGGCAAGTATTTTATCGGCTGCGAAATGGTTTTGTAGTTTTATTAGTGTAATATTATGCGAATGTTTGAAGACCTCTCTGGAATAACATAGGAGTTACGTTATTCCAGATAGTCCGTCATTTGTTAAACAAAAACTGTCATTTACTTTTAATTGTTGGGAATATAGTATACGGCTTTATTCTAATATTTGGATATAAATACAAGTAATTCATATTAAATCAATTACTTCCGTTCGAGCGCTTCACGCCCATTTGTGTTTGCTGACCATTCTCAGCTCTTTCCGGTACTTATTGTACGTTAAAAACCTGAGAGCTCTCGTTCTCCTAACAGCACTCTGTTTTGTTTAAGTTCTTGATTGGAACATCTGTTTTGGGTTTGTGATCTCAGCTAATGTAATTGTCATTTATAATGAGGAAATGCCTTCAACGCTGTTCGAACGCATGTAAACCGTCCTAAGCCACGCCTACACTTGTGGTGCATGTAAAGCATGGGTCCATATCCGCTCACTGATCTGTGCTTCGATTCAACGCCGAAAATTCGAACCGCCCGCGCTCCGCTCATATGAACGATGTGTCCCGGGCGTAACGGAATATGTAGTGTTGGGGTTTATGTTTTTTTTTGTGGGTACATTTTTTGAGGATATCTATGGAAAACAAAAATAATACTTTCGTTACAGCAATAATATAAATTATTTAAGTTAAAAAATATATATACAGTGTGTCCACGAAAGTCCGCATCATATGGATTTTTTTTTATTATCCATTTCTCACAAAATTTTATTCTTTATAAAAGATGGCTGCTTGTATGAAACCAAAACGGCAATAGTCAAATATGTAAATTTCGGTGCCACATACCGAGCGATTCAGTATATATGAATTTGTGATAAGAGTAAAGTACTTACCTTTATTTTCATTATTATCGATGAACTTTATTTGGAAATGTTTAGAAGTAAAAATTATATTCAAATATAAAGTTACAGCCACCTATCATGAAATTTTTCTTTTTCTGTTTTTTTTTGAATTTTTACTTTTATGACAAATATTAGTCAATGCCAGTGATCCTAAAACGTCCATTTTAATCTATTTTTTAGAAATTTGAATACATTTTTTTTACATTTTTTACTATTTTGGTATGATAACTAATGTTTATTTAGAACTAGCGCAAAATTACTCATTTTCTTGATGCGAAGTTGATATTTCACCCTGTAGATAATACACGGTATTATCATAATACCCTGTATATAATATAGGGTATTATGATATATAATATAATATATATAATATATATATGATATATATAATATATAATATATAACATAATACATAATTCACCCTGACTTTGGATATGTTTATAATAGTAGTTATCCATCTACAGCAAGCGATTACCTCAATGTTGATGATATTTTCAATGAAAGACGCCCGGACAACCATTTCTAGGATAATCAGAACATTCAAGCAGACTGGGTCTGTTGAACATCTCTTTAAGAAACACCAGAAAAAATATGCCGAAAATAACGAAGCAAGTTTACCAGTGTTGCAAACGGTAATCGAGCATAGAACGACTTCGGCTCGACAAATTGCTTCACACACCCAATGCAGTAAATCAACAGCACATAACATATAAATACTGAACAAATATCACCATTACAAACCAAAAGAACATCTAAATTAAAGGCAAGAGACTATGGCATCTCGTATGACTTCATTATTATCGATAAACTTTATTTGGAGATGTTGTTTAGAAGTAAAATTTATATTGAAATTTGAAGTCTAACGCACCTATCTTAAAATTCTTTTTTCAGTTTTTTTCAAACTCTATGAAAGTTTATAAAACTCTAACTCAAACTCTATATAGTTTATTTAGAATTATCGCAACATTACACATTATCTGGGTACGAAGTTGATATTTTTCATCTACGTCACCATCATGATCTGTGTAGTGTCCCTCCCGTTCTATGCATAAAGACATTCTTCGAGAAAAATCATAGGCAGCATCTGGTTTAAAAAGTTCTTGCCGGTGTTCAAAAAAAGGTGTTAACACGCTGTTCAGGAACTGAAAATATAATTCTACATTTCAATTTTACCGAAAAAGGGGCCCAGATATTTGATTGCTCAAAATACCGCACAGTACATTGGTCTTAAAATGGTACTGATATCGGCATTCTATCGTAAAGTTCGGGTTTTCTTGTGTCCACCAACGGCTATTTTGTGAAGAAACATTGCCATTTGACGTAAATGTTGCCTCATCTGTCCATAGAATATTAACAAAAAAATTCTATCCTCTTCCATTTCCACCTCCAGATGGCGAAGTCATACCTATGGCATCAGGTCTGATGTCATTAAGTCATTAAATAAAAGTTAAAGCGTGGCGTTTAGTATCATTATAATACCATATTTCTTAGATTATCGCTTTCGATCGCATCAAGCGTTATCTTCACATCTTTCTACAATAAACAACATAAATAAATTAACCTATTCAACATTTGGTGTTGTAACTTAGTCTAAAATATACTCGTTTACATTTTTTTGAAAAGCAGTTGTCGACATTGACAATCATACAAATAAACTGAAGTCATAAAAGTAAAGACAATCACACTTTTATATATAAATTGACTTATTGCAGAATTATAAGAACAAATTAGAAAAATTGTTTATCTTGTTGACTAGTAGTTAATCAATAAAAATCAGTGTAGTTGTGGGGGTATATGACGACAAATGTCATGATTCAAATGCGATTATGCGAATCACTCGAATACTGGTATATAATCGATTCTTTAAATAATACAATTACTGCACTTTAGCTCTCATACATATATGCAACTCTTTTCAAGTGATGGTACGGAATTTTTATTGTTTAGTAGCATTTTTTCAATATTGTTTCTTGTTGGGCATGCGATTGTAATGTTGTTGGGCAGAATTGAGCTAATTTGTCTATCTAGAGTGGAATCGCATGTGAGTTTTCACTCTGAAAATTTATTACTGCACAAATATGATATTCTCACTGCACGTTTGGTGTCCAGCTGCACGTTAGAATAATGCCTGAGTTCAACAATTTTTACTTCAAATTGGACTGAACTAGTTTATCAACTAACCGTTAATAAGCAATAAGTGTTGTGTATCTTTTATTACCAAGTTTTATACTAAGTTTTTTTTTCCATTGAAAAATGAGTTTGCATATTTGTTGGTGCTAATTGCGGGTTTGTGTGACAAAGACGTGAACTGGAGACAGGCGGAGGCGGTGGTGGCGTCCTGTTAGGGCCCCGACTCCCGGTGGCTGGTCCCGCACAGCTCCGCGCCGGGCTTCCCTTTTGTATACGATTAATTTGTTTTCCCTTTATTGATTTTTGCAACAGCGCGCATACATACATATACATACTAGGTAGTGTATATATAGTATATAATACGCGTACCTCTCTCTACGTATATGTACGTGTGTCTGTGTGCGCGGTAGTCGGTGGCGGCGCGAGAAGAGAGGTAGAGGTTGCAGAGGCGAACCCCGCGACTGTATAATGTGTCGCTCTGGCCACAGCGGATTCCTCTCCGGACCGCCGCTGCCAGACCGAACCGCCCCCACCCTCCGCAGCCGCCACCCCCGCCCCTCACAACGTTCTGCTCGATGACTGAGATCGGGATCCGGGATGAATCCATGTCCGGGGAGTCGAGCCGCGCGACATACATACTGGCGCAGACACGCCGCCCCCGGATGCAGATTACGTCGGTCGGTGTTTTGGCCCGTCCGCGACTCTGCTCCACACCGCACGGTTTCACGCCCGCCCCTACCAACACTTACTACTTATGTTTATGAGTTTACTTAAACTGTGTTTAAAAACCGACGAAATTTGAAAAATTATTAAAAATTAAAAAAAAAAAAATTATTTTTTGTATTGTGTAGTGTTTTGTTAAGAGAGTCTATTTTATTAATATTATTATTTTATTTTATTTTTTATTTGTTTTGGTGCTAATGATACCATTTGCAAGTTCAAAGTAAGGTGGTATGGTCTACTCATCATTAGTAGAGCGCCGAAATCATGGTATACCTATGTGACCCGTTCCGAAGAAAGGGACATTATGACGGTTTGTCATAAAGTGTATTTGAAAGGTAGTGTAACTTGTGATTTGATGATTGTTCGTCATAAGGTCCCTTTTGGCGGAGGGAGTCTCATATGGCTCTCAGATATTAGGAAATACACGAGATTGTGGTCTTTCTCTCTCAGCGCTCTGCTAATAATGATTCGACCACACCATAGTAATTGTCTCATAGTAAGATTGGTCGTTATTTTTAACTTTTAAGTTTTGACGCCGGACCCTTTTAATTTGTTTATATTCGTTGTCCCCGAACTTATTTGATCCACTGTCCCTTTTTCAAATATATTTAATGTTGGCGCCCCTCGGGAAATCATCTCGTCATTCTCGAAGCTATTCTTTTTTATTGCAATACGAAAATTTTAAATACAAGTATAAAAATAATTCTATAAACATACAGTGAGCGCGTAAAGTATGGAAACATGACAAAATCTCAAGACCGGTTTGCTATTTTAAAAAATCCTCGAACACATCGATTAATAATTATCAAAATACACTTTATGATATCAAATTAATTTTTTTACCTTCAATTGTTTTTAACAGATGACGTCATTGGCATTTTTTTTAAATAACAACCCTATATTTTTTTTAATGAATTTGGCAGATCTTTTAATTGTCTTAATGGTAGCATAATATTTTTATGGCCTTACATGAGAAAATTTTCGAGAAAGAGAGCATTGAAGGTTATGAAATAAAAGTGACAAGAACTCCGGAACGGCTCGACCGAATTTAACGAAATTTTGGAATTAAGTATTTTGCAACCATGTGAAGTCACTGGCGCTATTATCGTTGATGCAACGTTTATAATTTATGAGATATAACCTCAAACTTGAATTTGAAATTTCGAACATGGCCAAAAATCACTGATTTTCTCTAAATTTAGACCATTACAGAATTTCTGCCTTAAGATTCACATTCTACGGAAAAAAAAACAGAATCAGTTGTCACTTGTTCAAAATCATTGTTGGTCAGAATGTCTCCGATTATCGTATTTTTCATAAATTATAATTGGGAATGTGTGATAGCTCTGATATCAACGCTGAAATATTTATTGTTTATTTATTGGTTTAAAAAAATTTATGGATGAAAATAAAAATGTATTTTTCTTTTGTTAGGGAATTAATTGTTAATAAGAGAAAATATCCGTTTCTTGCATGTTATTTATTCGCCCTTTAAGCACAAGAAACTATATTTCACTTTTTTTAAAATTAATTATGTCCTTTAAAAAGTTTTTGGACGCCACTGGTAGAAAACCCAGGCCTCATGGCCGGCATGGGTTAGAGCGTTTATTCGCCCTGTGCTACACCGTGGAGGGGACTTGAGAAATAATGTAAGCGCCCGTATCGGAGAAATACTTGCCTACAGTGATGTAAAATGGAAATATTACCGCGGTAATATTACGTAAAGTTACCGAAGACAGATTTTTGTGTTGGTAGTTTTATCGCGGTAATATAACCGGTAATTTAAGTAATATTACCGATATTTTAATTTATTGCCGTTAACCATACAAAAATGTATTTTTAAAATTAAATTTTATTTTTCTTACTTTCATATTAATAAAATAGTTACAAGCTATTATATTATTTTCTATCTATTATCTATCACACGCCACGCCATTAGGTTTGTATGGATATGACCTGTGGTAATATTACCGGTAATATTGCAAGCTATTAAATTACGGGTAATTATCGTCACGGTAATATTACCGGTAATATTACGGTAATATTACACCATTTTTTAAATTACCGGTAATTTTACATCACTACCTGCCTACACTATGTGCAGTAGTTCACGGCGCATTATGTTGTTTTCCAATCCCTCAGAACTAATAACATATCGTTGGTATAAATAATCATAATGGGACACAATAAGTATTGCGTTATCAACTGTAATAATACAGGAAGAAATATTAACAAATGTAATATTGTAATAAATAATATAAATTTGATCGGACACTACAGATAACTAACATTTATTAGCAATCTGCACCATTTACGCCTCGTGGACATGCCACCGCCTACCCCTGTAGAGAATTTATTTCTGAGGATATAAAAAAGTTATTGAAAGTTATTATTGTCAACTTATCGAGGTATTGTGCCGACACGCAACACTGAGTTTTGAGAAAAACATTTTTACAGTTACGGAAAATCGTAGATTATATATTATATTATTCTACGATTCTAATATTCTATTCTATTCGATTCTATTCTACATTTGGATTAATAATCAATTTTTGTTGTAAGCTTACAATTAACTGTTTCCTACTGTTCCTTCTGACATATTTTTGTATTTTTATTGGGGCAGGTTAAAGGAACAGGTTCTAACAAATGCGCACCTACTTGCGATGGCCAGTCCCTTTGTGCGCAACCGTATTTATCGTTATAACTTCGTAATTAACTGGAGTTTTTTTTTATGTAAATAATAATAAGTAAAATTAAAAGCTTAAAAGCTGTATGTGGGTACTGGGTAGACTTCAAAAGTACCAGTGCAACCGTTTACCCTAACCCTTTTAAACATATTGAAATAGAAAGAATGAGCAGGATTGTTTTAGGCCAGAAACATAGTAGAACTTCAATGATAGCTGTAAAGATTGCAACCGACATTTCTCGATAACCGGAGACTTGCTCGTAAAGCACAGTTTAGACAGGGCAAGTTTAGTGGCGGCAAGTGTTGTCCGCCATTAAACTTGTCATGTCTAAACCATAGGAAAGTACTAGCCGTCAAGTAGAAAGTCTACTTTCCTATGGTTTAGACATGGCAGGTTTATTGGCGGACAGCGGACAGCACTTTTCGCAATTAAACTTGCCCAGTCTAAATGATGCGTTAATAAAATAGAACATTCTTTTTAATAGTATATAATCTGACGAGCCCCAATCTAGGCTATAAGAGCATGAAGTACTGTGCGTTTCAGTTAAGTTGAGCGGTCTAGAGGGTTGCATAAACACTAAATCCATAGCCGGGCGAATCTAGGATTTTGACACTCCTGTATACGCTCCTGACCGTTTAATAGAGGCTTTAAAAGATATATTTATCTGTTGTACATTCGATTCCTCATACTCACAAACATACCATATTAGAAATTATTGCCCGTGAACCGCTACGAACAATTTACTATATTTTTCTTGGCATTAATAAACCGCCGCGCCGCTACTGGGTGACTTCTGAGTGACAGTTCACCATGACTACTGTCAAAACAAACTATTAGGATTGTTCCACTATACTGCCCTCCAATGGTAAAGTGCCGTATGTACAAAAATGACATTGATTGAAATATTTTCCGTTTTCTTTTTAATATGACATTAATAGTTAAAACAAATTAGCCTGGTTTACGTACAAATAGTTAGGGAACATGCTAGACTAAGGTAAATTCTTTAAAATGTAAAAAATGTGCCTGGTTTTTGCATTGAAACAGAAAAATTGTAGCGATTTTTTGTATGTACATACGGCGTTTTACCGTTGGACGGCAGAGTAGTAATCATATTTATAGTATGTAACATGGGCGTGTCCAGCACACTCACCGGTGACATACCGCTAACTTACCGGTGGATCAGCGGCGACAATAATCGGAATATTCAGGCTGTTTGTAATCCTGAACTTCTTCTTTGTGCCACTGTCTTAGCGGTCGTGACACGAAGAAGAATTTCAGGAATGAATCCAGGCTGAAAATTCCGATTATCGTCGCCGCTGATCCACCGGTAACTTACCGGTATGTCACCGGTGAGTCTGCTGGACATGCCCATTGTAACACAGATGGTTGACCAGTATAACTCCAATGGATTATTGGATATAAGCGAGCGGAAATATTTGTATCCTTTCCTATCATTTTACTAATATGCGTAGAAAGTACTTCCGCACCATATCAATTGCGGACTGTTTTAGACCGCTCAACTTATCTGAAACGGACAGTATATACACGCAGAGGCGGATTACCCATAAGGCAATGAGGCACGTGCCTAGGTGTATTAAAGATTAATTTTAAGAAGGTATGATACAATTTTGATTATTAAAAGCAAAAAGTTTTTCAAAACGTTAATTACGCAATTTGTGGATGTGGAAATGTGTCGTACTTGTACTCAACGTTATATCTTTCAATTCGTCAATTTATTTAATAGTTAGGAAAGTACGTACTAAATAACGTTAAAGAAGCAAAATATTTAGGTATTATAGTAGATTCCACTCCGGATTTGCAACATATCGATCAGTCGGATTTTATAATAAGCAGATCCGATCACACGAGAAGTTTGAGAATTGTTACTTAAGTCACACAGGCAGCGCACACTGCATTATCCCAAAAGATTTTAAAATGTATTCAAGATTGTAACCTGTCGATGTTGATCAAAAATCAGAAAGAAAACTCATTTGAAGTCTAACTAGATATGAATATACGGATATACCGTATCATACGGGCTTACCGTAATCAATGTATAGTGAATGGTGATATACAGGCGGGATGTAAATTTTTAAATGAATTAAAAATTACAGCCACAACCTGGATTTGAACAAGACCTTTGGGTCGCTAGCGTAATGCTCTCACCAACTGAGCTATTGAGGCCTATGACATATGTTAATACGGTATATCCGTATATTCATATCTAGTTATATTTCACGTTCAGTATGTGACTGAACTCATTTCTGGTGTGAACCCTACGTCATGTAGATGACATTCGATAGGTGTCATGATAGGTTAGGAAGTGTTTACTACTTCCTTTCCTTGATATGACGATTTTCCCTATGCTAGCGACACAAAGGTCAAATCCAGGTTGTGGCTGTAATTTTTAATTTATTTAAAAATGGACATCCCGCCTGTCCCCATTAACCATACATTGACATTTGGAGTCCATTAAGATTTGAGTGCATTTGATCTGTTTGACAACTACCGACAATTGAAGAGTCGTAGAATATTTAATCTTTTCCCAGATGAATCTTGTTCAACATACCAAGATAAATTTCGGCAAAAGATCGGTTAAATTAAGCTGCAAATCCTAAAATTGGCAAAGTAAATTTGTAAAACGACACGAATTGATCCATGAGTTTTTTTATTATTTCTAAACTGTTATAAACTGTTTTTATATCAAAGAATTCATATTATTATAAAACTGTTCATGATGTTATATAAAACATGTTCTCCTTTGATTTTTTTATTTTACTTTGTGGGTGGGGCCCCCAAAGTGTATTTGCCTAGGGGCCCCGACTATCCTTAATCCGCCCCTGTATACACGAGCCGCCAGACGAACGTTATATTATCATAATTATAACCATTAGGTGCGAGTCAGATACAACGTTTTAAGGTTCTCATGTTTGATTCTCACTTTTCAGTAAATATTAGAGGAAGCCATGATTCTTTTAAATCTAGTCACCGGATATCTGTCCACAAATGCAAAAATTCAACTTGATTAGAAATTTTATTCAAATTTTGGAAAATGTTATGTTTTTGAAGATTTTCCAAATTTCTGAAAATATTCCAAATTTTCGAACATTTTCCAAATTGTTCACAATTTTGCAATTTTTTGAAAATTTTCCAGAATTTTTAAAAATTTTTTTTTGATTAATTTATTGTTACGGGAAATCAGTCCACATGCAAAATTTTAACTCGATTGAATAAATTTTCCAAATTTTGGAATATCGACTCGATTGGACATTGGGAAGTAAAAGGGAAGTAAAAATATCGATTACAAGATTTGAACGTAACGTACAAACAAAAAACACTTGGGAAGTTAATATAAGCGTAGTAATAAAATAATTTTTTTTTAAAATAAGGGGAAATGTTCCATATGATACGAATTACGAACATACCTGGGCACACTGTAAAAGCGAACATCGTTTCAGTTTTGACGTGGTTTTCAAAGAGTAGCGACGTTAACTAATGTTAAGTTTTTTTTTTATTAAACCGTCCTAAACCTGTAAAGCCTTCAGAAATTATCCTCCATCTTAACCCCAGAGTATCAACCCCATGTAACATAACATCGATTTCAAACGAACTGTGTTTCTTCCCGAAGCCAACCTAATTACTTTCCTTTAGCCAGCTAGGCACCCTGTTACGTGCCTGTTCGCCACCCCGTTTCTAATCCGCTTTCTCCCCCTTCGAATGTTGCAGAACGCACAGATCCTCATCATCTTCGATATCGGCAGGGAACGCGACGGTAAATAACAATAGCTTGCCCCCTCCCACCCCGGTGATAAACAACGGCAACGCTACTACAACTACTGCTCAATCGTCTACCGTGTCCATCAACGCCCGAAGGGTGCTCAGGCCAAGGACGGAACCCCGCAGTTACGTGGAGAGTCCCGATGTTGTGATAAACGGTCTGGACAAGCCGAGGACGAACGGGAACATCGACTATAGTAGTGACTCCAGCGAGGGCGAGATGCCTCCTCTAGCGCCCATCAAGGAGCTCAGCCCCATAGAACTTCGCCACAGGTAACAATCTTTATTTCACTGTAGAAAAGCGGTTTCAAATACACAACCAATAAGTAAAATTTGAGTGAAGTGACTGTCATGCAGGAAGTGTCAAGCAATGTCAGAACAAAGATAACCTATATTTGCCTTGCTGTTTATAGCATTTTATTGATCTTTTTTTGTCGGAACCACAGATGAGAGTATTTATGTCTTCTAAAAATCAGAAAGCTGATTATGTGAGATAATCTGACACAAGAGCATGTGATGGAAAGTGACAGTTCTTAGAGATGTTAGCTGTTGGTGTTTGATCATGTTCTCTCGACGCCACAATACAAGAAGAAATCTTTACACGTTTCAAAAGATCGTTCCGAACGATTCCACGTTTCAAAGCATCAATCTGATCGCTACCATGTTTCAAAAGAACTATCTGATCGGTCAGTTGCCACCAAACCCCGATCTAAAATTTGAATGGTTGCACAATGCACAGTGCGCACCCAGAACACTATGTTTATACCCCCCACATTTACTGTGGTGAGTTTGCCACAACATTTGTAACAACCTTAAGGAGGCGTGGCAGATATAAACTTTTACAGATTTAGACCTTTGTGACCGGTGATATAATTTTCCGGCATCTAAAGTGCTTTGCGTGATATTTAAATACTTCCAACATCAATTTACTCAACCTCAATTAATTTTTATTACTTAGGGTCGATCTTACAAGTGTACGTATAAGTTGTGGAATAGTTATTCCCAGTATAAATAGTGCTATTCCGCCTCCCATTGGCTAAAATATTTGTGTTGTCATAGTAATAACAACTTATACCGGTATTTATACCAATATTTAGTTATACCATGGTATAACGTGCTTTGTAAGATCGGCCCTAAGTAATATATATATTTTATCTACCGAACTGAAACCAGCGATCAGCAGCCGACATTAAAACCACAGAGCAAAACTGCGACTACGATAGGTAGTGCGCTACGGGTTGGCATATTATATTCTTTTTAGGGCACATATTGCTAGGGCGAATTATAATTTTCCTATGGTACAATTTAGATTATTGAATGCGCTTATAATATTTTCAAATGCTGATGTTTTAAACTATTGGAAATATATTTTTTTCTATGACATATTTTTTAAGCTGCATATTATATTTTTATAGAGGTACCAATTGTATGGTACATTTATTTATTTAAGTGTGCAAATCTATTATGAAGGGAACATTCAAATATATAAATGGATAATTATTTATCCTGATGTACAGAGTGATCCAAAATGACGAAGGATAGTTGAATTTCCCGCCACAGTTGTGAACGTAATTAGCCCGTTTGCACAACCACCGGCAAAACCGGATCCGAATCCTGCTCCGGCGCCGGATGCAATGTAACCAGATATCAATTTGCCGGTCCGGTAAGCCGGCTGTGTGTGTCATCTTTCATTTAAAACCATTGCATCCGGCGGCCGGTGCCGGAATCGGATCCGGTTTTGCCGGTACGTGTGCAAACGGCCTTACTGTTACTGAGATGGTATGCGGGCTTGATACAGGTTATGATTACTGTCAGATACCATAGTGGACACGTCAGTAAGGCTTTTACGTTCCTCTGCAACAATATTTTATGCTTTCGGGATTTAATTTGTAATAAATACTATATTTATATTATTTGATTTAAGACATGAGAAATGATTTTTATTTGACATTTAGATTATGAGTTATTTTAATTTGGATTACATATGGTTATTTTTGTTATGTTTGAAAATTTATTTTTCTACATATTATATTTGTGAAATATACAGTAGTTTTAAAATATGCTCTTTTGATAATGTTTTATACATGTCTAATCTCTTTACCAAAACTAAGTAAGACTAAAAGACTTCGAAACCCTCATTGTTTCGAATTAATACACCTAATTATAATCAGAAAATCCCTATATAAGAGAGAATACCTACGCCACTGAACAAAAATAACAACCGTCATTTGCAGCCATTACGAACATCACAATAGGGTATTTGACTGTATTAATATATACAGTAGTTAGTATATACAGTAATATATAAAATATGGCTTGTATTATAGTCATCCTAATAGATGACAGTTTAAGAAAACTATTTGTTATTACTTCTCAAAACAAATAACTTTATTTCTATTAAAAACCAAAATTAAAATTGAATTTTATTCACGTGATTGAAAACGCTCTGTAATTGGCTCAGTCTCCAGTGACGTCATTCGTTAGTACGCTTAGAGCGCGTTCGGTTTGTCAGGGTAGGGTATGGGGAGAGCAATGCTCAGATAACCTGGGTCGGCTGTCTCTCCCTTATATGCAGATAAACGCCGTATGACGTTAGTCCGCCTATTATGCAGCGCGTCACTCTCACCGTAGAAAACCCGATTATCCGAACGCGCTCTTATGCTTGTCCCGTTTGAATTTTTATTAGGACTAAAGTGCCATGTAAGCATAACTTTATAGGTTAGGATAGCCCTAACCTTAAGCTGTCAGATCAGATAATACCTGGTTCGAAAATACGATAGATAACTTATTCTAGTCAGTTTTACTTATGTCGAAGCAATCTTCACAACAAAAAACACTTGTTTTGGCCGCTATTTATTTCATTTGGATTTCTACGACCCAACCACTTTCTTCACTGTTTAAAATCTTGCGGAACAGCTACAAATGGTTTATCCGGAGTTTTCTATTTCTA
Organism: Aphodius sticticus; assembly: GCA_963966075.1. Classification (NCBI taxonomy): domain Eukaryota; kingdom Metazoa; phylum Arthropoda; class Insecta; order Coleoptera; family Scarabaeidae; genus Aphodius; species Aphodius sticticus. Next base: position 50,813,274 of record OZ014507.1, on the reverse strand, counting down.
CATTGTGGATTTATTCACCATTTATAACCCATTTGTATGTAGAAATTGTGAAAACAACACATCATACAACACAATTACCAAACGGCGACGATGCCGATGCTGACAGACCATATGGGCCGATGACATCTACTATCGGGTGACGTCACACAACAGAAAGTATCGTTTTGGCGGGACTTTTTGTGATTCAATTTTGAACGCTGATTTTTATGAAATATTGAGGAAATAATTACGAAAAATAATGCATTTATAATGTAGAGTGAAGGAATAAGCACACTAAGATGGTTTTCCAATAATAGTCAAATACCCTATTATTCAATGTGGGGGGGAATTCAACCTGTCCTCCGCCATTTTAGATCCCTCTGTATATAATTTTATTGCACATTTATTGTTATTTAATGGTTGTTTTTTGTGTTGGTCATGCAATAAATGCACGTTTAATTTTTATTTTTTCTGCGCTTATAATTTATACTGTTTTGATTTATATGGCCTGAAGAAATATCTAGGCAGACGTGAAAAATGTAGCGATAATCAAAAATAACAAACAATTAAAATTAGTTTTAATATTATCTCTTCAACCTGTAGCGCCTGAAGAAGCATCTAGTTAGACTCTAGGCACTCTAGCCAGACAGATGTGATACATGTAGAGATAATACAAAATAAATAGAAATAAGGAATACCATTTGCATTTCAAATGACTTTTTCTTGAGTTTTTTGCGGGTTTTTGTTAACGTATCTTGAGCTAACGAGATTTTACTTCCACTAGTGTTACGTTTGCTTTTTGTTTCACGTAAATTGGACTACTAGCAACGTTATGGCTTGTTCCGATTTTTATACAGCCTGTATAACTGTTTGAAAAGGGCCCGCTTTAAAAAAGTATTATTGGACGAAAAAAGGCGCTCTCTAATGGTATATAAAAGGTCCCATTTTTTTGGCATTTCCATCTGTATATTTTTGTCAATATTTTTGTCACAGATGTTTGACGTACATTTTTTACAGGCTGATGGAGGAGGTCATTTAGAACCTATTGACCCAAATATACGTATACCATTATATAATTTATTTTGTGTAGCTGACGAACTAGAAACTTCAAAGAGGTCTCTCATTAAACCTTAAAACGTTTTCCACTTTAGAAAATGTTGGTGTGTCCATCTCACCCAGTATTCAGCGCAAAGAAAAACACCAATATTAATTGTCAATTGTTTTAAAATGTTCTCTTTTTTTAGATAAAAAGAAAATTTGTAAATACATAAAGGAATTATGAATGGAACTCAGTAGGCGTTTTTAATAGATCTTTTTTTACTATTAATACGTTTCCGAACAAATGTGCGAATCAAGCGCGATTTTTATATATTTGTTTTATTATTTTGGGTAATTTGGACACACCGATACAAAGAAAATTTTCTCAAGTGATAGAACTGTCAGACAAGATAAAGAACATGTTTGAGGTTTAGTTTGAAATAACTGAAGTTTCTAGCGCATCGGGTTTGTCACCTACACATTCAGAAAAATCTCGACAACCGTCATACGTTGTATAATGGTATATTTAGTTCGAGAGGTTCTAAATGGCCTCCATTAACATCCCTTACTGCGTTTACATCAAACTATCAAACACCATCTATAAAAATAAGTAACTATATTTTTTTAGCACTTAGTTTAATCGAAATCTCCATTTTTAAATTTATTTATCTGTGTCAAGAAATTGATTTTGCATGTACATATAATTTTTTATAGACAATAATTTACAAAGAGACAACAACATCAAAATTGAATATCAGTAACTCCAGATAAATTAGATAATTACTGATTTTAAAAACCTTGCAAATTCTACGCATATTCGAAAAATATTTTCTTATAGTTATATGCAACAAAAAAAAATGTCGTACTGATCCAACACATGGTTTATTTCAATTTACGAGAAGATTTTGATCGAAATTTCTAAACATGTATGTAATAACTACTTATACACTTTGCTAAATTTATCTGGACCTGTTTTGAAGCGAAATCAATTAAAATTCTAGCAATTTAACAGCTCCACTAAATATACTAACAATGCTATAAACATCTCTTGTTTGCATTAATTATCGAATAAATCATAAAAAGTGACACTCAACGTCTCCTTCGACACAAACGGTTTTTATAAATTTGGAAAACAAGTTGTAATATTTTTGCTTATATGTATTTTGTTTTGATTATTACGTTGACGAAATAAATAACAAATTGTGAAATTTATTTGTTGTTATCGACTATCTAAAATAAAAACTGCAGATAATTTTAACTGATAGCAAAAAGTACATTGGGTAGTATCTTTTAATGTTTCGTATTATCAGTCAATGTTTTGATAATAATCAATTTTAAAATGAAAAGTTATGTACATATGTATTATACTACATACAGGCTGTCTCACGAAACAGTTCCATTAGAAATGTTTGGTGCTCGGACCACCTGTTCGGATTTTGTTCGGTATTTTTTCCCAATAATGTCGGACCGCGCGCGATGTATTTCACTCGTAATCTCAGTCAAAATCTGGTTAGATTTATGGAGTTAACTCCAGTCACAGTATATATGTCGTAGGCAAATGGTTATTTTAGGCAAAAGCTATTTGCCTGGTCAAATAGATATAAAGACTACATTTATATTTTAAAGATATTTGCCTAGGCAAATGCATTTGCCACAACCGTTGTTAGGCAAATACTATTTTGTTTAAAATTATGTAAGGTTATGTGCAATCCGTGCATGGTTTTACTGTTTTTCAGTCTTGCACAAATTTGTTTGCTTGTAAAGGGAAACTAAACATTCCTAACCTAAAAGTCTTCTTTTAGTGGCATAAAATCCGACTAAAATAGTATATGTGCACTCAGTATTAACGGTTGTGACATCAAATCAAATTCATTACCACCATGATGATTAGAATGCGATATTACCTAGAAGTAATCAACAACTAAATTTTAATTAAGACGTATATGAAGACAAATTGCACATAACCTCACATAAGGGTATTACAAATGCGATTGAAAACTAAACAGAATACGATTTGCCTAGGCAAATAGTTTTAAAAATGTAAATAAAGACTACATATTTATTTGACCAGGCAAATAGCTTTTGCCTAGGCAAAAGACTTGCCAGCAATAACCAAGCACCAATTGCCAACAAAGAGCTTGAGTGCAAATTCATCGGACACAATCATAATAGTTCATATAAACATGTGTTCAAAACGGGTTAGTTTTAAAATTATAGGCTAATACGATAAACTATACTGGTACAATAAAACGTGGCTAATAAAAGAAGTAGAAATTGTTATAATACCGAAAAACAATGATGATGGTCGCCGTCAAGTGTCAATTTTCCGTCGCGAAAATTGGCGTGAGTTGTTTTTCTTTTGGGCTTGAAGGACATTTGATGTCATATTTTCGAAAGTATGTATATGGACTGAAAAGAAACCAATAAAACAAACAGAAAATATTGTTATATGGCTATATAACAAATACCGTTAACTGAAAGAACCTTAAAGAAACAGCTTTGACCCCACAGGGGCGGTAAAAACGTCCACCCACGGGTCAAATAGGACATCCAATAATGTCTTTTAACAAGTATATTGAAACATTTTGAAACATTGAAAAAATCAAACAATTTACTGGAAATATTCAGCTATTATAACGTGCCAAAAATGAAAGTAATACATTGTTCTACACGAAAGGAAAGAGAAAAAAATGTCTTTCGTGCAAATTTAAAGGCGCGGTCGAACGCGATCGTATTTTCCTATTTTCGATGAAGATGCAGTGACATTTTCCACTGCAGTGGAAAATGTCGAAAAATCCGACAAAAAGTTCCTTCTTGAAGATTGACACTCTAATTTATATTAGAAAACAAATATATATGGTCTGGATTTTTTGTAAGCGAAATGAGCATTTAGTGCATACCGACCTGAATCTGCATGATCATAATAATAGTATGTAATTTAGAAAAACTGCTCCATATCACAAAAAAACAATAAAAATCTATATTCGCATGGTCCAGCAGGGGTGACGATATTTGCTGTCATTTTGGATATTGTAGAAGCGAACAAAACGATCCACAAAGAAGTAACGTTACACAACGTAAAAGGACCAATATTCGAACGAGCATAATAATGCTTGAAAATCAAACATTTCAATACAATACCGACCGGTAGTTATGTTCCGTTACGTAACAGTTATCGGCACGATTGCCATAATCGCACGGGGCAACCAGAAATTAAAAATATTGACCTAAAAGTGAAAGCATGGCAGGTCGAGGGAATTTATTAACTTCGGTGAAATTTGAGCGGATCGTTGAACGGCGTATTTTTTATAATAACGGTCTATAATTTAATATCTGAGCAAAGTGCAACTTTTAAGTAGCGTTTACACCCGAGCATGACTAGGAAACATTTGTCATTCGACTTATTTTGGTGTGATGATCAATTTATTGATCAACTTATCTGATCAATGGTATTTTTATGTTGAGTTGTCATTAATAGTAATATATCTATCTGGTCGGTTGTTGCTTGTTGCCATCGCCGTCTGGTGCCTTGGTCTAAACTGGGCTTTAGGCGATGTAAGAAAATGTATCTAAAGACGTTTACTTTTTGTGTATTTAACAATCCTCCAATTTTATTCGCGTGGCTTCATAACCCGGTATAGTATTTTCAACATTTCAATTAAATAAATAAATGATGTTAGAGTAAACAAAAAATGATGAAAAAAACACAAATTTTCAAACCTTCTTGAGTTCGAGCTCTACTGTCTATAGTGCCGTGTCGGTAGGTGGTCAAACGTCGTCCATACACTGTCATCACGAAAAGCTATACACACCGAAAAGTGATTATTTGGAACGAGAAAACATAATTTCATGAATTTATTTACTAGATTCAAATGCATATTTACTTGGATGTAGAAAGTTAGGTATATACAAGAAATGCCACAATATAAGTAAAATAATTTCTCAGATAAATGCTGTCAACAAATAAATTCTTTCTTTATAAGAACCAATATTGTATTGAAAGAAGTAATTCATTTTTTCGTCCCAAGAATGTTAATTTCTCCAACGAAGTAATAGTAAATCCATCCAAGTGCGTAGTTACTTGATCCAAGAAAATATAACACATTTAATATAAGTAAGTATTGTTTACTGAATAAAAACCCACCAATGATTTAACTGAAATGATTCTCACTTCTTTCAAGTAATCCCTTTCTCTGGAATAAATATGCGCACCGTGTTTTGTCAAGGCTCGCGCGCCCGCGCGTGGTGATGGCGCCGTATAGGAGCCTCTAGCCTCGCATTAGTACGTAAACAACAACGACGTACTCGAAGGGGATGTGCCTTGTGATATATTGGGGATGTGTATTGTGATTTATAGTGTACAATAAACGTTTCAACACGGAATAGTTTGATGTAACGCACGCAACAGTTTAGAACGAGTAAGTAAATATAACATACCTATCTTGTTAATTAGCAATAGAAAACGTATTTGTGCCAAATCTTTAAAATTCTTACATTAAGTAGCTAAAAATATTTACCGGGAATAAAAATATACACTTCATTCAAGACTGTTTACTTACTTCACCAGAGTAACCACTTTCTTAAATCTAGTAATTATTCCAAGAAATAAAATTTCTTGGTTGAAGTCAACAATCTCTCGCGTATATACGAACCTACCAACTACTTCACCGAAGTAATTCTCTCTTCGTTCGAGAGATCACTTTTCTGTGTGTAGTACACTGATAAAACAGAAAAGGTAATTTTACCGTGTGGATCGGAAAAGGTAATTTTACCGTGTGGAACGGTCATTTTTAACCTCCGTGTATCGAAGGGAAAATACCATATGGTTTGTAATTTTACTTTGAGCTAATAAATTTACTTCTCATATGAAATGAGGTTTCCGATGTGTACGGTTTTTATATACAGTGTGTCCCACTTAAGTGTGTAACACCTTCATATCTTTTTTATTTTTAGTCCAATTTTAGTAATTTTTTCTCTCAAATATAGAATACATATTGCTCTATTTACTGCCAAAAAAACAATTGTCTTCTTAAAATGCAAAGCACCTTGTGATGGCAAAATAAATGGCAAAAATCAAGAAATCACTTTAGGGATTTTTTTATCGAAAAATTTTACTAGTAATAATTGGTCAAAATTGCCCAAAGACCCTAAATCCAAAATTTCATAAAAATTAAAAAATATTGAAATTCTCATCAAAAATAAGTCCGTAAACATTATTTGCATGGGCAGCTGCGCTTAAAAACTGTGCTGTGGAAACTTTGTTTGAAATAAAACCTGAACTGTCAAAGTGCTTCAGCTGCTTACCTTGCTGATCGTGCATTATCACCGACTAAACTTAATATTTTCACCTTTTCGGCAAGTATAAGCATTATTATTCAGACAATATTTAAATACAACAAAGCACTTTGACAGTTCGGGTTTTATTTCAAACAAAATTTTCATAGCACACTTTTTTTAAGCGCAACTGCCTATGCAAATAATATTTGCGGACTTAAAATTATTTTTGAAGAAAATTTCAATATTTAGTAATTTTTATGAAATTTTGGATTTAGGGTTTTTGGGCAATTCTGAACAATTATTACTAGTAAAATTTTTCAATAAAAAATCCCTAAAGTGATTACTTGATTTTTGCCATTTATTTTGCCATCACAAGGTGCTTTGCATTTAAAGAAGGCAATTGGTTTTTTGGCAGTAAATAGAGCAATATGTGTTTTATATTTGAAAGAAAAAATTACTAAAATTGGACTGAAGATAAAAAAGATATGAAGGTGTTACACTCTTAAATGGGACACACTGTATACTTTTGTAAGTAAAATTACTGACGTTCAGTAAATTTACCGTAAACACGGAATTGCAATTAATTGTTGTACAGTAAACTTTCTGCAACTTTAATATTAGATTTATCCAAGCAACTGCAAAACCAGTTAACAATCAGTACTTTTTGTGATGGACCACATATGTTGCTATGATAACTCCATTATAAATACCAATGAAACATTAGCTGGCGTCTCACAAAGGAACTGTTTGTAAACTGGTTTTGCGACTGCTCGGACAAGCTGTATTGTCAGCTGTAAAATCACTTGTAACATCCTATTAATGTGGAGATCATAAATAAGAACAAAAAATAATAGTATGAAGTTTTATTATAATTTTAACAATAAATATAATGTGAAACATATTTATAATATATATATCTGCATATTTTTTTTATAAATATTTCATACTTTTAACATTAAATAAATAGAAGTTCTAGACAAAAATGTAATCATAAGTAAAAGAAATAAAATAGGAACCCATGGACTATATATACTTATCTACATATCGTATAGGTAATACAATAAATCGATCTGCTTCACAGAGAAAAATATATCTTTTAAATATAAATTAAATATTATTTCAACAATATTAAGTTGAAATACCTATGGTAAACTTACGTGACACACTTACTTAGACTGCATACAAACATTTACTTATTTATTTTCATAATAAGTTTGATCACCTTTCAGTGGATTTGGTTTTGTCCTTATTCGTTTTTGAACCCTGACTTGGAATAATTTTTAAAAAGCTAAACCGTCTCCAGACTAGGAATCTGGGGATAATCCAACCACAGCATATAATATAGTCCAAAATGTGTCACCTGAAATCAAAATAAGAAGTACTTGAGTCATATATCATATACAGGGTATAACAATGTCAGCAGGTGCTTTCCTTTGAGGTACAGAGTGTGTGTAAAGTTATTAATGAGTGTTTATAGAAAAGTATTTTTTATATTGGTGATTGAAATGATATGTGTTATACATGTTAGTAATAAATTTGATTGTAAGACCGCATGTACGAGAAAGAACAATAAACGAAATCTTACCTATAGACACCACACAAGTCCTTGAATTTGTAGAATGTCAGTATCATCAACACTTTTATCCTAAAAAGAACATCCAATTAGTGAAAGTGGAATTATACATATCAAGACTGCAAACTTTTACCTGCACTGTGTAGTATATATTTGCAAAGTCTTCCATAATATACAAAGAGATTAATGTACCAATATTATATCTTTTAATACTATAGAACCATATGGAGCAAATATTCCACACCGCACCGATAAAGGATAAATCACAGAGGCACTAACAGTGTTAAATTACTTGTATATAACAATCGCACTCAATAAAACTCTAACTTAGCTGCTGTAAACACAACCAAACGGATGGCGAACGGAACTCGAACTGTAAATCCCCTTATTGCGCAAGCGCGATAAAAATTATCTCGGGAGCACTTTACCATCTAGAAGGGAAAATTTCACAAGCAGAAGGCAAATTTACATATCAGACAGTAGTTTTAATGTATAGATATGTAATTTTATTCCGTTGAAGTAATTGTTATTATGAAATTTACTAACTTGTTAGCAAATTTACATGCAGTTTGTACAATTAATGAATGTAATTGCATTTTCAATGATATTTAGTAATTTTGCTTAAAGTTATGGTAAAATTGCCGACAAATAGGGTAGGTTTACTGAAAAAAATGTAAATTTCATTTGTAAATTCGCACTAATTTTTATCAGTGTACCCTTATACTCTATGGTCATTTTAACTTGAGATACCTAATATATCGAGAAATATGCATCTTACGTCAAAGGTGTCTTCGATATTAGTTTCGTCGCAGGTCAGTGTTGCCAACCCTTTGATTTCAGAATACTCAGCACGCCTGTCAAAACTTTCCATTTTACCATCATTTTGCTCACCATTTTAATTTTTCTTTTGTAACACAAAAACTACAAAAATGCCTATACCTAGTTGTATCACTCCTAACATATGTAAAGTGTAACATGTAATGTAAATTAGGGTTAGCAGATATATATTTTCCAGATTTTCCATAAAATGTCCCCTTTTTGATAAAATTGATAGGGAGGTTCTTATTTTTGAAATTTTATATTTTTATGCAAGATACTCTCATACTTTATTCCTGTGAAATTTGAAAAATCAATATATTTAACAACCACAATTATTAACTTAATGAAAAAAACAAATAAAAACTCTTTCTGGTATAATTTTTCCGTAAAATCTGAATCTGAAGGCCGCAATTCGGAATTGACACAAGTTGTTAGGTAAATCAGTGATAAAAACTGGACACAATTCAAAATCTCTGATTTCAAGTTCAGATTCTACGAAAGCACACCAGAAACAGTTTTCACTTGTTTGATTTTGTTCCTTCTTAGCCAGTATAGTCACTTGCTTAGATTATTGTATTTTAAACAAATTAAGTTATTGGAAATATGTACCTATGTGAAATGCGCTGATATCTATACTCAAAAGTTAATTTATTATATGTTTTTTTTTAAGTTTTATTAAGTTAATAACTGTAATATCTAAATTTATTGTAGTAAAACAAACGTTCCTTTTTTTTTATTTTTTTTTTTATTATATTCAATTTATTTTCAATGTGCTGCTTTGAGCATGGGTTAGTATGTATTGATGGATGTCAAATTTCACGAAAATTAAGAATGGATATAAATGAACAAATTGAGAGGGTGCTTCAAAAAAAATCTTCAAAAATAAGCACCACTAATCAATATGCAAAACATTATTACCACATTAAACGTGATTTATAATGCCGCGACATTGATAAGAAAGAGCCTGAAAGAAACATACTCACAAATTAACAAAAATCTCATTTTTTTCCCTTTTTCTCAAATTCGATTTTTGTTAGTAAAATTACTGACCAAATGAGTAATTACTCACCACTTTGCAACACTGTCGCAGGGGAGCCGCTATCGGTGATAATGGGATTACCTTTGTTTTTTAAATGGTACTACACAACTTTTTCTGCAAATAACAATTTTACTCTAAAAACAAAATCTTTTATCTGAAACAATGCTTGTACGATGCATCTATCACAAGTTATTATCGATGGAAATTTGTGGCTCCCGAGGTAGTTACAATCGCTGCCTGAAACGCTGTTCTTGTAATAAAAGCTTCTTCTCACAATAAAATCGACAACTCTTGTACGCTCATGGTTTTTTTGCATGGTCGTAGATAGCAGAAGTCGATCATAGACTGTACACGTTGCGTTTTAAAACATTTATTTTATTTTTTAATTTTTACTCCCGGTATTGAAACTGTCGCTAAATTATTCTTTTTCGGAGAGCTTTTAGTTGCCTCTCACTTTCGGGGTGCTTGTATTGAGCAATTTCTTATTGAAGTAAATGCTCGAAATGATGATCTTTAACATGAATACATTTATTGATCCGATATACTTTGAAGAGACACACACATGTGATTTCAACATGACGGTTATAGCACGCTAGATTATAAATTAAATTACAATGGTCGATGGATCGGTATAGATGATCTTTTATCGCCAGATTTGTTGTGGTGTTTTCTTAAAAACAAAGTTTACGAAAAAGTGCCAACGACTCGCGAGATGTGCGTGAGCGAATTAGAAATGTTTGCACACAAATTGATACAGAAGAACTTGGGGTTGAAGGTAATCATTGCAAGCATTTACTCTATTAAGAAATTGCTCTAAACTAGCATCCAGACTGTGAGAGGTAACGCGACAAGCAAGTTGTTTCTGGGTAGCGCTAAAAGTAGTTAATTTAACTGACTGTTTCAACTCCGGGGGTTAAAATTATAAAAAAATCAAATTCGTTTAAAAACGCGTCGTATATTGCACCGCCATCTACGATCTTGCGAAAACCGGCATCAGAGTTGCCGCTTTTATTGGGAGAAGCGGCTTTTAGTGCAATGTGCATCTACTGGCAGCGGTTGGAACTAGTGTCCGACCGAACATTCGGCTTCGGCTTCGGCCACCTTCGGCCAAAAAATGAACCTTCGGCAAAACATCGGCTTCGGCCAAAATTAGGCCGAAGGTTTAGCCGAAGCCGAAGGTTCGCGCATAGCGCATAGGTAGCAAGAATTGTGAAAAGAAAGTGATATATTTCATAGTTTGTTTGCTTTGGTGCTTGGCGAAAATGTGGGTGAACTTTTTGTGTCCTATAATAATAGATAAAGAACCGCTAAAACAACAGTTGAAGCATTAGAAGGAATTAGTAGTAAATAAATTCATCAGGCCTGACGTTAACGACAAAATACATGTAAGAAACTTTGTTGTGACCTGAAAAAGGTTATAAAATCTTTGTAATTTTTTTTTCTACTTACAATTCAATATTTTTTCACGTTTGACCTGATTCTTAAAACTCGCAAAAGTTAGTAATAATTTTTTGTTTTTTGATATTTTGCCTACGCATAATCTTCAAGAACCAATAAAAATTAACACATTAATTAAATACATATATAAAGAAAATCATCATTAGACTGAAAATTATACTGTTTTTATATTAAATTTAATGTAATATTTGTTTTGTTGCTATGAATCAATAGTAGAGAAAAAAACTAAGTGTTTTGCGACGAGAAAGCAGATGGGAGGTCTGAAGCATTTTAATATTGATTATTGATATCAGTTTTTTGTTTTTAAATCAAATACTGTCTCCAGATAGACTTTACTATACATATAATGGACCTACATTCTTTTCTCGAGACAACGTTTTCTTCAAAAATAGTTGTGGGTACTCTCAAAAATTCTCAGCTATTAGTCAGCAATTTGATAGAAGGAAAACGACGAAAAATTAGAAATTATTAAATTTGCTCAAGAATAAACTATCAATTGCTTTACAGTTCAATTAAAAATGTCTGAAATCTCAGATATCGGCCCAGTTCATAGCGAATCTGAACCGGCATGTGCCTAATTAAAAATAATAGAGATCTGATTTTGGAATTAGGATTTTAAATGTGAGAGAATAATAGATAAAACTAATCAACTAGTAAGTAACTAATTCATACAATCAATGTATACATGGTGGTATACGGGCGGGATGTATATCACCATATGATACGGTATATCGGTATATCCGTATATTCATATCTAGTTAAAATTCATATAAAATATTCAAATTTTAGCACCAGACTAAATTTAAAACAATTTTTCTTTATGACGTTTCACATTTAATTGTGAAAAACTGATAGGTTACTTTTGAGCAAATATAACAGTTTCTTGTTTTTCGGTAAATCAATATTGTAACAATAATGGCGACGTTTTTAGGACTTCCATTATAGATATAGTACGGTCCATATGGGTATACACTATAGGTATAGATAAATTTGTACATACTAATATAGTATGTACAAATTTATCTTTAAATTTCGCCACTTCTTTAACATTATGAACTTCCTTCGGCTTCGGCCGAAGGTATAGGAAAAGCCAAACATCGGCTTCGGCCCAAAAAATCGCCTTCAGTCGGACACTAGTTGGAACTACCGCCGGAGCCACAAACATCGATAATAACTTCTGATAGATACATGGCACGAACAATAGGGTATTTGACTATTTTTGGTAAACCATCTTAATGTGTTTATTCCTTCACTCTACATTGTAAATGCATTATTTTTTGTAATTATTTCCTCAATATTTCATAAAAATGAGCGTTAAAAATTGAATCACAAAAAGTCCCTCCAAAACGATACTTTCTGTTGTGTGACGTCACCGGTTAGTGATGTCAAGAGGCGATTTCGCGTGGCTAAACGGTTCGATTTGGTTCCGGTTGGCTGTTAGATGTGGTTGACAGAGCGGTTCTAAATCGTCATCATTTTTAAAACGTCAGTAACCGCTCGACGGAAAATGATCCGGTTCGATTCATAGGTTAGGTGCCCCACTTACTGTTAAGTATGACAGTAATGACATACGCAGTGGTCTACCGCGCATTCCGACAACGACATACCTATCCATTTTACCAGCATTTTACAACAAATAACCTAAAAATGACAACCCAAACGAACCGATATTTCAAACCGTCTTGCCAGGCAGGTTCAAGATTTTGACGGACCCAATCGAACCAACTGCAACCGCTACGTCATCAATCGCCATGTGAAAATGGTTGGTTCAAATCGGTAGTCGAACCGCAACCGAACCGTTCCACGCGAAATCGCCGAAGATGTCAAGATGATGTGATGTCAAGATGTCAAATCGGCCCATATGGTCTGTCAGCATCGGCATCGTCGCCGTTTGGTAATTGTGTTGTATGATGTGTTGTTTTCACAATTTCTACATAAAAATGGGTTATAAATGGTGTATAAATCCACAATGCAGAGATACGTCAAGAAAAACTCCGGATAAACTATTTGTAGCTGTTCCGCAAGATTTGAAACTGCGAAAAAAGTGGTTGGCTCGTAGAAATCCAAATGAAATAAATAGCCGCCAATACAAGTGTTTTCTGTTGTGAAGATTACTTCGACATAAGTAAAACTGACTAGAATAAGTTATCTATCGTATTTTCGAAAGGTATTATCTGATCTGACAGCTGAAGGTTAGGGCTATCCTAACCTACAAAGTTATGCTTACATGACGCTTTCGTGCTATTAAATTCAAACGGGAGAAGCATAAAAGCGCGTTCGGATAACCCGGTATTTTACGGTGAGAGTGACGCGCTGCATGAAAGGCGGACTAACGTCATACGGCGTTTATCTGCATATAAGAGAGAGACAGCCGACCCAAGTTATCTGAGCATTGCTCTCCCCATACCATACCCTGACAAACCGAACGCGCTCTAAAGGCGGACTAACGAATGACATCACTGGAGACTGACCCAATTACAGAGCGTTTTCAATCACGTGATAGGACGTGAATAAAATTCAATTTTAATTTTGGTTTTTCATAGAAATAAAGCATTTTTTTTTGAAAAGTAATAACAAATAGTTTTCTTAAACTATAATCTATTAGGATGACTATAATACATGCCATATTTTTAATACAGTCAAATACCCTATTGTTTCAGATAAAGCATTCTTACTTTTTAGCGTAAAATCATTATTTACAAAAAAAATTGGGTAGGTATTCCCATTAAAAAAAGAAAATGATGTAAACCACGTTTGCACCGATTGCACCGGCACCTGCGGCGAAACTGATATCGCCATCTATGTCGTATCTATTTTAACATGTTAACATGTATTATTTAACATGTATTTGACGTTTGTATGTTGTATTTGTTGAACATCAAAAAAATAAAGAATTATGCCCCCCATCGCATCGTGGGATGCATATTTCTTAAGTGAGTTCGGTGAATGAAGTTAAAACGAACACTCTGTATACCTTAAGGTTCATAGAATCATAGGCCGATAAAATCTAAACATTTTCACAATTTTCACTAGATATTATTTTTCTTGCTCTAGCGCAAAATATTGTCCGACATAGGCCACATGTTTCTACATTACATCACATTTATTACTTATAAGTATGCAATGCATTGGTTATAGAAATGAATTAGGACAAGTGATGTAAAATGTGATGATAACATAAAAAGCTTATACACATTAGATCTGAAAATGACGGAAAAATAGTAACAAGCTAATTTATCTGTGTACTACCAATAACGCTGGAACAAAGATGAGTTGAAGGGATTGAATTATTTGCGATCGATATCTCGATCCACTATCAGGTCTTCTAATTAACCGTTTCAAAGATATAGTCCTCTGAATGTAATTATGAAAAATGATCACTTTATTAGATACAAGCAACCAATAAATACTGCTATATTTGTATGTCTTAATAATATCTCGTCGCAAGTAGCAATTAACATCTCAAAATGTGATTTAACTGCAACAATGACACTTATTCATAAATATTTTTTTATAAATTTAGTGATGAGCTGACTTTCCTGCGCAGCTTAATTTAGACGAAAAAATATCAAAAGTCCCAACCGATAATATCGCTGCAAATAATTGCCAATAATACGTCAATATACAGTAAAAATTACTATTTTCAAAATTATATAAATATGTATTTAGAATATTTTTAAATAAATGATATTTTTACTTTATCATACGCAGTATGTAAAGTATTGTAATTGTGCCAAAAAAAAATTTTGAGATTTTAGCGGAAATATGTCTTTTTGGGTCCCCTGAACATTTTTGACCAAGGTACAAAAAAATGTCTGTGTGTGTGTGTGTATGTGTGTGTGTGTGTGTGTGTGTGTGTGTGTGTGTGTGTACCCGTTTTTTGTGGCGACGATTCCGGAGAAACTACTAAAGGTATCGGGACGAAACTTCATATTTAGAAGTTTCATAACCAAACTTAGAGCTGAAAAGCTTTCTGTTGAAAAGGGTCCAAAGGAACTCGAGGTTTAGTCTTAGCATTTTTGAAAGATTTTGAAAATAAACCGCCATTTCTGGAATTTCGTCGAAATAGTTAAATAATAAATTTAAGATGAGGAAATTCTGAATAGTTTATGAATAAGAATTTTTTTGGTACAATCAATAGTTTAGCTGCATGAGCAAATTCTATTTCATCGAGATCGGTCGTACTGCATTAAAACGAGTAGCCAGGATATGTCAGAAATTTTGATTCTAATGACAGTGATGACACTAATGACAACGCTAATGTTTTGACAATAACGTCTGTCAATATAAGCTGCGTTCGGATATTGTATTACACTTTTTACACCCAATAACACGTAAGTGTCATTTGTACGGTGTACCCGGTGTCAACGGAGAACAATATCCGAACGCAGCTTTAATCGACATATCTGTATAGTTCTACTAGTTTTATTTTAATGCAGACATGGCCGATCTCGATCAAATAGAATCTCATGCAGCTAAACTATTAATTTTATATAT
Source organism: Aphodius sticticus (assembly GCA_963966075.1). Classification (NCBI taxonomy): domain Eukaryota; kingdom Metazoa; phylum Arthropoda; class Insecta; order Coleoptera; family Scarabaeidae; genus Aphodius; species Aphodius sticticus. The sequence continues at coordinate 50,797,594 of OZ014507.1, read as the reverse complement.
AGTATGATAAAGTCATGTGCCTGGCAACATCAGATTTTTTTTATTAGGACTTTAGATAATATATTGTTTAAAACGTATAAATAAAGCTACAGAGAAAATGTGTGTGTATTTTGAGAGAAAACTGTCTCGATTAGTAACAGAGCATTAAAAGTTACTACTTAGTTAAAATTAGCAAAATTGTTAATGGAAAAAATACCAAACAATTTATTTTCACAATTTTTGTTAAAACCTAATTTCATTTGATAGGGTGCCATATGGAAAATGTTTGGTACTTTTCTCAAGTTCAACTTTGGTTTTATAATTTGCACACACTCTGTATAACTTTTCGAACACCTGCACCAATGTGTCGATAATATGTTACTTTCACAAGAATATTGAAGGACAACTTTTCTGGCAGCTATTATTACTTATTGAATCTCAAAAGTGCCAAATGTTAGGTAGGGATGTATGCATACAATCATCATACAATTGACCTAAAATTTAACAGATTTTTAAAATGCTTTACAATACAAGGTGTTCTATTTGAAATATGTAAGTTGAAAATATTGTCTCTAGCAACATAAATCCACAGATTTTCAATCTCTCATTTCAGTTCTCCAAATACTTCTAATTCTAACTTATATAATCGTTTGTAATTATAACGTATCCTGCCTATTTATAAATAAAACTACACATTTCGCGGTGATAGTATACAACCATTATAAGACATGATTGCCCACCTCAAAATGTTGTCTCCAAAATAGGTTTTTGCAAGGACGCTCCTATTTGACAATGGCCATGAAAAGGTTAAGGTCATGAGTAAATGCAAAACAACGAAGTCAAATATATCCTATATGTAGTAACGAGTCACGGACAAATACTATGTATTTCCTCAACAACTCCAAGCATAACATGCATAACACTGTGTTTTTGTAAGTACCTACACCTATAAGTACACCTTACAAACGAAGTAAATCGGGGATTCCCTCACAAATTCTGCACTGATTCGTCCGAATCTATTGATATGGATGATAGTGGTAGTTTATGGTAGTAGTCTGTCTTTAAAGTTGCGTACTCATTAGTAGTATTGGTAGTGGTAACAGACGCCATTATAATAGTTCTGATAAAAAAGTGCTAGTGACCAGGGCTGTGGAGTCGGTAAAAAATCTGTCGACTCCGACTCCAGATAATTTTGGTAGTCCGACTCCGACTCCAACTCCGACTCCGGCAAAATTTTATTTATTTCCAGCGACTTTAATGGCAAAAAAATCAAATCTGACATAATCTAATTGTAAACAAAATCAAAAAGGCCTGTTGATCGGACCACAAAATTATGGCCATATTTAAAAGAGGACGCTTTTTTATATTTTCAAAATATCTCTGAAATCATTAGAACTTCAACTGTTTTCTCATTAGAGAGCACATAATTCTGAACTAGTTTGTCACTTGAACTGATGTTCTATCTTTAATAATAACAAAAGTATAGTACAACAAAACCACTGTATAGTACAAAATAAAATTTATTTCAATGAATACAACATTAAGTGCAAAATAAGCTGAAAATAATCTCAACTCTTACTTCTGTTAGTGGTAATGACGTCACAATTCTGGCTGCAATGAGTATGACTTGCATACATGGATATTCCGACATTCAACTTAAGGTAGTTTAAATCGGAGTTTAAATCGGAAATGCAGTTATAATTTTTAATCGGCTATTATACATATATTATGCATGTTTAAGTTTATGCATTAAAAATTACGTTAGAGTGAAGTTTGTACCTTTGCTAATAATAAAAATATATCTGGCTCAATTCTGCGTAGGTGACGAAATCTGCGAATATCGGTGTTTTTTAGTTGATCGCAAGACGACTACGACATAGCCACCAATAATCTTAAAAGCCGTAACCTACACTCGATAGAATCAGTAAGAATTTAAAATCTCTTGATATTTTGTTAAATACAAAGGGATGTGATTATACCATAATATTGTATAATCAAGGATGATACTTTTGATAAATTTGTTCATGTGTCAAAAAAAAGAATCAATTTCGGTTAAACGCTTAAAGTTATCAAACATTAAAGCTAAAATTGCAAAGTTTTCCTAGTAAAGCATTATCTTTTACAAACATTCAGATATTGGGACAAATAAAGATAAAAAAAATGTTGAGAGTTGATAATACGACTATGATACCATCACGTTGTTTATACTCATTGTTCTGGTACAAAAGCAGTAGGAAACTGTTTTTTTTCTTTTTTAAATTGCAAGGGAAAATCATTAAAATACTTTTTGCAATATTTAATGAATTGTTCAGCTATTCTTTGTGGCTGAACGAATAGGAGCAAATTCTCGTAATTTTGATGAATAAGGAAAACCACACGTTGACGCTTCACTTTGGAAAGTTCTAATTCGTCTATAAGTATGCATCGAAGACCGATTTTTTTATTTGTAGATGATCTAGCTATCATAATTAGCATATTGAAGTTGGTTATTGGAAATGGGAAATACATAAACTATATATGCGACGCGGAAAGCGACTCACAATAATCATTTTGCTAATCATCACTCACCACCGACCTGTGTGTTTTGTAGTTAAACTATATCTACTTTGTAAAAGACCTAATCATGTTCAGTTAATCGTTTACTATCTGCCAACTATGAGGCAACGGCCATCTCGCATGTCTTTTTCTACATTATTTAAACATGGACCCGGAGTCGGAGTCGGTACATTTTTTCCGACTCCGACTCCTCTGAAATTTGTCTGAACTCCGACTCCGACTCCACGACTCCGACTCCACAGCCCTGCTAGTGACTTATGTTTATGTACATGCATGCTAATATGTGTCACGATCACGTCTGGTGAGAAACACTATAACGGCGGCTGTTACCAACACCAACTAATGAGAACGCCGCTTAACTGTGAAATTGTCAAGACTCATAGATCAAGAGACAAAATATATAATTTTGTGTCTTCGTTATTCCTGCTCATTTATTTAAATCAAATAAAATGTTGACTTTATATTTTTGAAGATTAAAAAGTTGAAAGAACAAGGAACCATGTAATTATGCAATGCCTAAATGATGCGACAAATCTGACAGAAAGCAAAGAATACAATAATTTTTTATTGACCATCATAACGATGAAAGTCGAAGCAGAAATGTGAATGTTGTCGCGAAAGATGTTCAGTGCTAAAGATCTTTCCACGAAGTGTAAAATAAATGCAAGACAGCAATCATAACACATTTTTTTTAAACTAAAACGTAAAACGCTAATCCTGATTTTTATTTGTTAGGTTTATAAGATCACCTCTGTTATAAGAATCTTTGTAGTACTTTATTAATGTAACGTTTAATTTTTTAACATACATACCACACTCGCAAAACTATCTTTGTTGTTGAATAGTTTCTTAGAATACTTCCCAGGAATGATTTTGTATAAGACATTTTTTCATATCAAAAAGTAAGCACGACGGACGTCGCGTCGGCGATTTGCGTTGTTTCGATGTGCGTCTCACTTTCCCAGGACGTAAGCCCGACGCAAATTGACACCCTAGTGTATATTGTTATATGTAGTTAATTTGTTCAGCGTATAATGTGGAGAATTCCATCTTGAATTTTGCCATTTTATGCAAATTATTGTAACCCTCATACCAATTGTGAATTGGTACAGCTGTTAATACAATTGTTTTAAAACAAAAAATACCCTTTTCTGTGTAAAATTCAATTTTATACATTTAATTGTTACTGATTTATGACGTCATCGACATTTATTATAAATGGCAACTCCATATTTTATTTTCAATTTAATAAAAGCAACATTCTGTATAGATACAAATAATTTCCTTGGTGCCCTAGGAATGTATAGAATAGTCTTTTGAATAGAAACAATATATCCACCTAAAAACATTCAAACCCCATACAAAGTGTTAAATATTGCTGACCTTATGTTAACAAAACATTACAGCTGTTATTATCGGGAAATACATATCAAAGTGCAAAATTATATCTAAAATCTATTTTAAATTCCTTTTGTTTATTTTTTTGTCCCATTCCGATAAGGCTTATGACTCGAACCTTCATTTATCACCGGTTTTTCGATTATTAATTACTAATCCTAGCAACCAACATTTAGTTACTAATTTCGAATCTATATCCGTTATCGTGCACCCGTGACTAACACAACACCAGTAAAAGAATGCGCGTTTATCTATCCAACGAATAGATTACTTATTTTTTTATTCCTACTCATTTTTAACAATCGACATTTTTAGTAATAAAAAGCTTGCAAAATTGCTATTAGTTTGTTTAACAGCGAAATTATGCTAGGGTACGTGATTACGATCTTGACGTGACGTCACGATAACACCGCCTGGAAAACGGACGCGTGTCAGGAGTCCGAGGCACCAAATCAACACCCGTTTTCCTTGTTCGTTCTGTATTCGTTTTGAACAGCAGAGAGCAAGCAAGAGCACCCACCACCGGAGTCTAGCTATCGTGCACATATTAGCCGCGAATCGATAATGCTCCGGCTCTCGTCATTTGTTTCTGTACGGACGTCGCGATTGTCTGGATGTTGCGAGCCCCCCGTCACCTTGATACCACAGTTTTCCGGGCTTCGCTCCTGGGAATTTGCATTTTAAAATCATCAAAAAAAAAAAACTTTAAAAACTCTTGCAGTCTTAAAATCTATATGTATTTTTACCAAACGTCAAAAATGGATGTTTCAACAATACAATTTCCAGGCACAACAATTTAAAATAAATTTGTATCTTACTTTGTTGTGTTTTTGGCAAATTATATTGTTTCCTAACATGGTTCAAACGCTCATCATTATAAAGCCTCTAGCGGATTTGGGTGAATGTGGCATCCACACTCTCCCGATTCGCGGTCTCTCGCTATGTTTCGCGTGAGTCTGAAAGACGTATTAGATACCAAGTTACAGAGTTTCGGCCAAATTTTAGCGATTTCAGTCAAATTAGGACTTTAGTAAATTAGGACAAATGAGGACGCAAAAATCCCAACCCTGTTGGATTTTTGTATACATCATGGTGGGCATTACAAATAGCGTGTACAAATTCCTCTCCCCATCGATATCGTATCTGCGTTGCGACTTATTTACGATCAAAGATGACCGAAATGAGTTTTTAACAACATCTTTCAGCTTTCTATTGATTATACGACAATAAGCGCTATTAGGTAACTTCTATAGGTGTATAAAAACGTCAAAAGCACGTAAGAGAAGCAACGTATTTATGTGCTGGGTAAACCTTTTCGTTATCCAAGTCATTTAAAACATGATAGAGCATTATATTTTATAAGAAGAACAATACATGCAGTTAAAAGTTTACTATTTCCGAGATATGTCTATCAGAAGGTTAAAAATGTATCTTATGTAATAACCACCTTGTTTTCTATCGGAAATCCAACAAAGCTCTTATAACTATATATCAAATGGACCTTTACAATGTAGACTAGTTTCGGAAAATCTCACAAAAAGGAGGTATTTATTTAAAACTCTTTTTTTCTTCTGAAGAGCATATCTCGAAAGCCGCTAACTTTTGATTAGGTATATGTTTATTGGGTTTTTAACATATGATCCCACTTAAAAAGGCCCCGTACCTTTAAGACGCGGTTTGTGATTTGTTGTGTAATATGTATAATCTTGTTTGTTATTGTAGAAAATTAAAAGATCTATCAATCTCCTTAGGAAGCAATACACAATTTTTTTCATCTTTCGAAATTATTTTTTGGCAATATCTTCTTTCCTATGGCCTGGCAAGAGTGAACAATACAATAAGCAATAAGTAATGTATTTTTACGTACACGTACCGTAAACTTGGGTGACTTTAGTCCACTTTTGAAATTTGAAGTCTGGTAACTTTTAATAGATTAGATATAATTACTCATACTTGTGCTATTTTTTGGGTCTTTGATAGTACTTCAAAAATATCAAAACACTAATATTTCCAACGTCAGGATATACTACTTTTATGTATATATATGGGTGGCCAAAGTCAGAATTCATTATTGGGTCACTTTGGCCATACTACTGTTTATCATGCCAATGAAACGATAAGCTAGTGTATGCTCGAGTTTGGCCACCAAATATGTTTTAAAAGTGTTCAAGAACAAAATATGTTAAAATCAGCAATAAGATCATGACAAAACTATTTTATGACTATTTTAAAAAATAATGCTAACATGTTATACATTGCGGAAATGAGAAAAAACACGACTATCGGAAAATGCCAAAATTCAATATGGCGCCCATAAGAAAAACAAAAGTTGGCCATGATTACGCCACCATCTTTGATGTTATTTCAAATTAAAAAATAACACTGCATTCCTTGTTAAAAAGTCGAATGTTTTTGTTTCAAATGTCTAGCTACGTTTGGTTTTGAATAAAAAATTAAAAACGATATCTTATCATTTCAGTTTTTTGCGGATATCTTTAAAATGAAAAATGATAGCTAAAATTTCTTTTCAGATAATTGTTCAGCACAAAAATACGAAACTTTGCCAAATTTAAACATAGCCTGTATCTCCACTAATAAGCGAGATCTAATAAGCCTCGAAATTGAATCACCCGGTATAGCTAGACATAATTTTGTACTTCTGGTATAATGAAGAAACCTCCTTTGGACGGGACAGGTGTTTTTATTGCTTGTAAAATGTCATCTTTGTCATACCACAGAAATGTCATCATTTGATGGCCATTTCCACTGAGAATGCCCGTCTTTACTTTCCTCGATTGACTACACCGAGCACTTTAACTACGCTGGTATTGCAGAAAGATATTCCTAACAAACCACAGGACTAATGTTATCGGTGGCAAATCATAGATGCTGATAGATTACTCAACACAAACAAAGTTGTTCATAGTAACAAAATTGGTCAATTTTCAAAGCTATCTTCTGAACACTGCCACAAAAAAAATAAATTATCATCTAACTTACATTAAGCACCTTTGTATTCAATATAGTATCTAAAATATAAATAACCAAAAATACTCGCAATGTTTGAAATATTAACAAAGATCTAAACAATATAAATAAATTTTCGAATAGTGGCCAAAGTCACCCAGGGCGGCCAAAGTCACCCAAGTTTACGGTAGTCAAAATTTAGCCGTTTTCGATAAATGTTTTTGAGAACAATAAAGGGTTATATAAATACCTCTCTTGACTTTTCAAAAGTAGTATTCTTTACTAACCTATATTTGAAAACATACTTACAGAAGTTGTGTTGCATTTCCGCAAAAATAACAAGGAGACTATTACATAATACACTTCTTAACCTGCTGATGGACATCTTCGAAATGCTCAAGTTTTAACTGCATGCTGGTGCTTTTCTTATTATTAAAGTACTGATTACATGTGCAGATGTATTAAGTGAGCCTATAAGCAACATTTTAAACAATTGCTTTACAAAAGGAATATTCCCTGAACAGCTAAAAAAGGCCAATGTCAAACCAATTTTTAAGAAAGGTCTAAAAACAGACATTAGTAATTATAGACCCATTGCTCTAATATCAACTATAGCAAAGATATTTGAACGTGCAATCCTGGAGAGAATGTTATGCTTTGCGGAAAAGTATAATTTGATTACGCCGGCCCAAAATGCATACGTTAAGGGAAGATCGCCAATAAGGGCGATCTATAAAACAATATGTGCCATACTGGAAGCTCTAAACAACAAGAAAAAAGTTGTTGGACTTTTTCTTGATCTGTCAAAGGCGTTCGACACGGTGGAACATCAGAGATTGCTAAATAAGCTTGAGCTGATGGGCTTCAGAGGTCAAATACACGCCATAATAACATCCTACCTGAGCAGGAGGCAACAAAGGATATTAACTACAAACTCGGCAACAGGGGACGACATTGCATCAAACTGGTTAACAACAAGGAAAGGAGTACCACAGGGTTCAATTCTTGGGCCAATTTTGTATCTCTTATACACAAACGATTTGCCGCTGATCCTACGACATCCAATTGGAATGTATGCGGATGATACTTCAGTAATTATTCACGACGAGACGGATGAGGCATTGGCGCGCGAGATTGGATCGAGTCTGTCTGACTTAGAAAAATGGTTTGAATGTAATGGTCTTTCGCTGAATGTGGATAAGACAACAGTAGTCAAATTTAGCTTGAGATGTGAGCAAGAACTGGAAATTAATTACAAAAACGCTACACTTACCTCACAAAATCATTCGAGATTTCTGGGTGTGGATTTGGATGAACAATTGAACTACAAGAAACATGTAGAGACACTGGCAAGAAAAATATCTGCTTTCAGCTTTGCACTCCGAACTATCTCGAGGGCCGTAAATAAAGAAGCTGCGATAACAAGCTACTACGGGTACGTTTACAGCAGGATTAAGTACGGCATTATTTTTTGGGGAAACTCCACGTATGCTATGAAAATACTAAAAATACAAAAGGCCTGCATAAGAAGCATTTTTCATATGAGAAGCAGGGACTCGTGTAAGGAAGTATTTACTAAGAATCAAATCCTAACGGTGCCATCAATGTACATCCTTGAGGCTGCATTGTTTGTCCACCAAAATTACTTAGAGCTTTTTGAAAAGTATCAAATGGAGCACGATTACGATACTAGGTCCAGGCACAATCTGAAATGTCCTCAGACAACGTCTGCAACTATCCATAGAGGGGTCCTCACGCAGCTGCTAAAAATCTATAATAAAGTGCCGGATTCGTTAAAGAATCTTCAAACAAAAAAGTTTAAGGACTATCTCAAAAAACTGTTGGTGGATGAAGCCTATTATTCGGTGGCCGACTTCTTCAGAGGTGATATTTAATTTTTTTTTGGAATTTATATTGTGGTTCTATTTGGTTTAATGTATACATTTATATCATTACATGTACTTTCTTTTTGACTTGTTCAATGCTTATTTGGTTGGTGAATAAATCTGTTTATTATTATTATTATTATTATTATAAAATATGATGCTGTCGTAGAGCTTACAATACAGGGATCCCGCACAAATTTTTTCCGGTATTGAAAACCGGCATTGATGTAAAAAATACCGCTATGTCGGTATTAACCTATTCCTATAAAAAGTACATTATAATTATTGTTTATATACTGACAGTTTGGGAAATTCCTAGGGGGAAATTCGTAATTTTAATTTATGCAACCTAAAAACCGACAGATTGAAGTTTGAACATTCTTCGAAAATCTCCAGTTCATTGCAATTGTTGGCATTCATTAAATTATTGGTCATACCACACGCCATAGATAAAAAGACTTTGAATAGCACAGAATAGGAAAAGACAAAGGTTCCGTTTGAAATCACTTCCTAACAGAACGACAGCGGGAAATTGGCTAAATATAAGAAGTGCACCATGGAAATAAAACGCTGTGGACACCGTCATACCCATTTAAAAACTAAGCATGGGCAATATGTTTTTTAAAGAAATATTTGAAATGATTATTGGAAGTATGTGTATATTATGGAATAATGTCTTGGAAGAACTTATACTGCATCAATGTTTTACCATGTTTTATCATGTTTTAACCATCTTGAGTGTATGAAAATGTAGTTCTTAAACGCAGATGTTATATGTAAAAAAAGCCATATCTTATCTCAAATTTTAGAATCAATATGCTTTGTAATACCTATGTTAAATATTTCTAAAACGTAGACGGTTTGCCAGGCCAATTTATTGGCCTGGTATTGCTTGCTATTATATACTTTTAATATATTATGTTACCACAAAAATTCTACAAAAGTTCTACAAAAATCAACATAATATGTATTGTTGAAATCAGAGTTGGTAGGATTATTATTTTATTTGATCATTTTTAGTAAAGACATCGACATTTCTAAGCTGTTGACAGTATCCCATCAAACAAAGGGACCATGTTTGGCTTTTTAATATTTTGTCGGGCCAAAATAATGCCGTTAAGGCCCAGTTCACAATTTTACTTCTACGTATTTTTTTCAGATATAGTTCAAATAGCCCAACTCACATTACTAAAATAGAGTTTTTTTATCTATACACAATTTCAGTTAAAACTTCATAATTTTTTCAGTATCCTAAAAATGCGAGTATTTTCAGAAATGTGTAAAATGACCATATTACTGCCCTCACGTGTGGACAGCTCCTTGCAGAATCCACAAGCTTTAGCGGAAACGTAAACAACGGCATATTTCGTTTTATAGTTGTGATTTTTTGAGAACCGCGCCTTAACGTATGAATTGATAACATATAAATAATTTTACAAAATCCTTTTCTCTTAAATATTAAAAAGTACTGCTGGTAACCCTAATAAACCCCATAATGTTCAAACATTATTTATTTATTGTGAAATAAATAATTAATTTGTGTAGAGGGATTCTTTGTTTGTGGAAATTAAAGTAAGTATCCATGTATAATAAAATTGTTCATAAAATATTAATAAACAATAGAAAGTCAACAATATTAATTGATGATGAACTCAATTATCGAGAGACAATGTTTTGAAACGAAAATACAGAGAAACAATTGACAAACTCGAAAATTCTAGAATAGTGTTTATCGAGCCTTTTTTTTGTTGAAAGACAGCGATATCAATTGGAATTCACTCAATTATCTAGACAGAGAGAAGACCGACAAAATCGTTTTTTTAGTTGTGTTTTTTGTAAATTTTGAGTACTGAGTAGATACTCAATATTCCCTTTTTTAATTTTGAGTACTGAGTATTGAGTATCTCTACTCAGTACTCAAAATTAAAAAAATGAGAGGCTTGTGCTAAATACAGCGGTTCTTGTTTTAACTCTCTTTGACAAACCCAAAGTTATTTCCTTTAATGAAAACACATACCAATGTCAATAATGCCGGATTCGCCGACACAAATGGCCGCCAGTTCTAAACCAAGTAAACTAAAAAAATGTCTTTGGACTCCGAGAACATAGGCCGATTAATTTCAAAAAATTAAATTTTTCTGAAATGGTCAAACTACTACCAATTTACTTTTCCTGGACTATTGCATATGGATTGACCCATAGGACAAATTCATGGCTCATGGTGGTTGGCAGTTAAAGGCCTCACGAACGTGAGGCCTTTAGTGAGTGGATGATATCTCCATTGGATTCAACGGACAGCATTTATCCATTGGCGCATAGGGGTTATCCTATCTAAAATCTTAATTTATTTCAAACAGTTTTTATCTTAGAATGGCCATTGTTTTATTGAGTCTACCAAAAAAATAGTACTTGAACTGTGTAAAACGCGTTTCGAAACATAATCGGTGTATCCGCACACATTAAATATAACATGGGAATGTTATACAATAAGAGATAGATTTATGGAAAAACGTATATGCTTGACAGAGATAGACGTACTCGCGTCAACATACCGTTACTGTTATTTCCTAGTTGCGGGATACACACTTGGGATGAATATTAAAAACTATTGTATGTAATATCTAGTATGTGGAAGATAACTAGTTATTTTTGTATTAAATTTATGATAAAAATAACATAGCAGTCAGTCATAACGATTTTTGTACTTAGTACCTTTGTAGTAAGAAAACATTTTCCTAAAATAAACGTTGAATTTTCGACAAATTATGTTTTATCAAAATTGCAATTGGTAGATACATATAGTAATCATAAGTACCTGACTAAAAAAGTTACAAAAACTAAACCAGTTCTTAGGAGTTTGCGAAAAGTAGCGTGAAATGAAATTGTTCACTGTAAATTTTATTCAAGTCAAATCAAAATATATTATCGGTGTTGCAGATTATATTTATTTAATTAACAATAATATTATTCTGTTAATTAACTAAATTAATTGTCCTGAACATTATTTTAGTCCTTGAAATTTGAGAATAATATTCACAAAATTAACTCATCTTTTATCATTAGATTACCAAATCATCACTATACAGCGTGCCTCAGAAGGGTGTGTCCGTATTTGTGATTTAACCTAAAACTTGCATTATAAAGATAAAATGATATGATCATAGATACATTATTTCGGTGTTAGTTGACATCTAAGTTTATCTCGTGTTTTGATTCATATATCGCATGTTTAATTAATGACAATGTCGGTGAATTATGAGGCAGTAGGTACTACAGAAGTGTCAACTTGTCAGTGCTGGTTACATAATATCCTTCAAGAAAGCCGAATGATGTACATATCAACCCATAGAATGCGATTAAGCTTTCGAGTTTTTGCTTTTTGTAATCAGAACGAAATTGTTATCTGTGATTTCTTTTTTAGGGAGCGGGGTCTGAGGCGGCTGAGAGAGGAACTCCGCGCCGAGGAGATGAAGCTGGTACTGCTGAAGAAACTGAAGCAGTCGCAGCAGCTTAAGGAGAACGTGGCTGTGCTTCCCCCGAATATACCGCACTCCGCTTTGCCACCGACAGGTCTTCCCAGCGGGCTCAGCATAACCCCCACGATCGTGAAAGTGCCCCCTAGCAATAAGACTCCCCAACCACAAGCCGCCCACGCACGGAACTCGCATAAACCCGGGCAGGGTGCGATGGCACCATTACTTCGGGGGGTTAGTATTATTTTATGTCGATTTATGTATTATTCTTTACTAGTTTGCATTTTTTGTTATCAATTAAAACTTGTTGAAGTTGAACTTTAGTAACAAAAGAAAACAGAAAACTAAAAGCTTACTGACTGATTTCATGGACATTAATAAAAAAAATTTATTGGAAGTGTTGCCAGAAGAAGGTAGCAACTTCGAACATTCGTAAAAATGACCAAACGTAAAACTTTTTAATAAAATCAATCGCATTTGGCTTCATATTTTAAAGGAAATTAACGGTCAAAATCACTTTGGCGCTCATAATTAATAATTGATAGCAATTTCGAACATTCCTTAATATGGTCAAACGTTAAAATGGCGAATATTCAACTTTTTAATAAGATAAATCGCAGTTGCCTACATATATTGATGGAAATGAACGGAGACAATCATATTGTCGGTCGTAATTCAAAATTAGCAGCAATTTCGAACATTCCTAAATATGGTCAAACGTCAAAATGGCAAATATTCAACTTTTTATTAAGATGAATCACGATTGCCTACATATTTTAAAGCAAATTAACTTAACGGTCAAAATCACTTTGGCGGTCGTAATTCAAAATAGGTAGCGATTTCGAAATTACAAAATATGGTCAAACGTCAAAATGGCGAGTATTCAACTTTTTACGATGATAATTCGAAATACCCCTACATGTTTTAAAGGAAAGTAACGGTCAAAATCATTTTGGTGGTTGTAATTCAAAATTGGTAGCAATTTCGAATATTCCTAAATATCAAAATAATCTAATATCAAAATGGCAAATGTTCAACTTCTTCTTAATAAGATAAACAACAATACCCTACATATTTTAAAGGAAATTAACGGTCAGAATCACTTTGGCGGTCGTATTTCAAAATTGGTAGTGATTTTTAAAAAAATCCAAACCTTGTTCAAACGTAGGTGTTCAGCGAACGCGACCGTTGTTAAGTCCGCGCAAATGCACTTAGGTTTGATTAGTATCAAACAGTTGAGTATTCGCTGAACGAGTCTGCTGCCAAAAGCATTGGATTAAGTTTTAGCCTCTACGCCGAAAGGCGGCATGTCCAGCATCTAATCACCGACAAATGTTCACTATACATATTAAAGGCTGGTTTTCCTAGGAGCAGGTTTTTTACGCAGCGTACAACTGAATAGAGGCATGTCAAGTATCAGCGTATTGTCAAAAGTGACAGTCGTCTGAGAAGACGTACGTCCAACGTTCATGTCAATCTTTTCACATATCGTAGAAAGAATGAATGCATGACAATCGCATCTTAACTAGCTCATGTCACTTTTGACATTTTGTATTTTGACATTACGTTTTGCGCTCTGTAGGAAAACACTCACACTGCTTCCCTATCGGTGATATGACGGCGTGTTGCGCTAAGCCATTTACGTTGTACGCTGCGTACAAAACCTGCTCCTAGGAAAACCAGCCTTAACAGACAGAAAAGTCAATCTGAAATACGTCGAAAAACTGTATATATAAAACTGTATGTATATGAATAGTTTGAAACTTGTCAAAATGACACGCTACCTTTGTGCGCAAACAGCACAAATATGACACTTTTTAGGGTTAGAATCATAGTTAGAATGGGCCTCTGACAACTCAACGCCCAAGTTTTCCGCTGAGACGTTTGAGCAACGATGGAGCAACGTTTGATGCGTTTGATTCAGAGCAGATTCAGCCACGATTCAGCGGAACCGTTCCGCGAACTGCTGCTGTCAACTGTCGCAGACAGTAGCGTTCGCAGAACGCTCCCATATGGCTCCCATGTTCATTCGATTGCAGAAAATACTCAAACATGAACTGTCAATATTAAACGGATTACCTACGAATTGCAAAAGTTAAAGGTCAAAATGGTCAAAATCACTTTGGCGGTTGTTATTCAAAATTGGTAGCGAATTCGAAAATCCAGAATATATTCAATCCATTGCTGAAAATTGTCATACGGAAAAATAGCAGAATGTCATGTATTACTAGCAGGAATGTTACAAAAATAATATAATGAAAAAATAAAATGGACAAGGATTTTTTAAATAAATAGCAATTTCAATTTATGATAATCAGGCCAATTCTGTAACGGTGTTGTTACGTTGCAAATTGCTACGTAGCAACTACGTTAACGACTTTCGTTAACCACCTTGTTAATGACTTTAATAAGATTTCGGATTCTATATGAAAAATTAACCACTTGTTAAGAATAATGCGTTTAACAACAATGGTTAACGGTTGATGGTCATACGCATTCAGTACAAAACAATCAATCAGCTGATCAGTACCAGTACCTTTTGATGTGCTGTGTACTCAGAAGTTAAAAATATGCAAATTAATGATGAATAGGTGTATTTGCGAGAGAACTACACAAAAGCCATATTTATGTCGTCATGGTTAATTTTATTCACAAAAATAAAGTTCTTATACGACGCACTCAACTCCCTTTACGGAAGCCGGTAACGTCGAAGAATTGTGGAAACAATTTACGCAAAAATTAAATATGTGCAAAGGTCCACAGAAGGTAGCTGCTCAGTGAAATCGCGTAAAAGGAATTATTCTTATAGTTATTCTTATTCTTCTGAGACTTCGCGTCTTAGTGCATTTCTGAATTGTTAGGTTAGGTTATTTGGACATGTATAACCACACGTTTCAATTGAATGGGCACATTAATTCGACAACTGGTTAAAATCTAGTAGTTGTGGTTAAAAGATTTAAAGGTTTTCTCGTTTATCGGATACTAAATTAATTCTTTAACAATGATTATTTAATTTAACTGTGGTAATCTTTCCACTGTACATTTAACGGTCGGCAACCGATTAAGCTGACCACACAGAAATCATGTAAAATAAAAAAGTACAAGGCGGTCGTAAGAGACAATTAAATTAATATCTGAATTGGCAAGATTGTTAATGAATATCTCATTTCAATTATCTCTATTTATTGATGATTTTTAAGTATCAAATAACCGTATAAAATAGATACAATGGAGATAATATAGAGATTTTAACACCCATGCTCTCCTAAACCGAATGCTACATACAACCATACTAAAATAAATTGTAATTAACGCGTCTTGTACTTTAATCACATAAAAAATGTACTGTAATCGTGCTTGTTGACACTTGGCGCCATCTCGTCGTGCAAATTGTCACTACAAATTGGTTATGTATTTACAGTTTAGATAGGTTCTGTCTGTTGTGATCTTGTTCGTTTTTGTTTCATTACGTGAATACAAAAGATTTGGGAATAAACAATTACAATGAACGATAAAAAGGGAAGATAATCGTTTCAAGGTCGCCGTGGATAGTGCATGTGGTAGTATATTACCAACTTCTTAAAAACGCATTTTTTTCGTTTCGCACCGACCCTAAATTTAACAAACTTGTTTTAATAGTCGATGAATACAAAATTGTATTTGACTATATCATTATTTTTTTACTTGTATAGATATACATCCTAGGTAAAAGCCAAAGGAAGTACCTATCCCCTAAGTTCCTTCTGGCAATTGTTAGGTAACCTCTAAAATAAAAATATAAATTAAATCAATATACCTATCATACTTTATTAATAGTAAAAACAAAATCAATCACCTTTCATGTAAGTCTTCTATTTCATTTACCACTTGTTACCATTTACGATACATATACCATAAACCAAACAATTCGTTTCCATTTTAAGGTTAAAGACTTGAAGAGTGTTTAGCAGCACGTCCCTGTCCCTATCGGTTGCTACGTAGTTCGTAGCCACTGAGTTTGCCACTCAGCTACTTAACCACTGGATATGTTACAGAATACCATTTTAAATTTTAACAACGTTGCTAAAATTTTTAACCACTTGCTACGTAACCACTGCGTTACGGAATTGGCCTGAATGTCTGTGTACAACCCAATCAAGCAAAACAGCTAACGCTAGCGTCGCCGAGACTCAGCGCTCGGGTCGGTTGAACGCTCGATCTAGCACAAATAGATTTCCGCTAGCCGCTAGGACTCGGCGCAGACACTAAGTGCAGTTAGAGACGCTGATAGCAGTGCTTCGAACGGTGCTAATAGCGCAGCGTTTGAGTACACAGGTGCTTACGGCGGTAAACACACACTCAGCGGCGCTTCGAGAGGTGCTGATAGCGGTGCTGCTGCCGCTGACTGTGCGCTCATGGTCGTAAGCACCTGCGTATTCTAATGCTCCGCCATCAGCACCGCTCGAAGCAATGCTATCAGTGTTGCTAACTGTTTGTCCGTGCACTAAGCACGGACAGAGCTAGCGCTGGACAGAGCCCGATGAGGTTGTACACCCCCAGTTGTAAATATTTTCTGTTATCAATGGTTGCGTTCTGCCACTTTAAGCGCTAAGTGCTTGAGCTCAGCGAACGGCAGCAATTGGGCAGCAACAACATGAACGCGATGGCCATTGGTTGCTGAGTTCAAGCGCTTAAGCGGCTTAAACTAGCTGTACGCACGGATTGCTGGTGTTTAATCAAATATATACAATTATGAGCTTTAAACTGTAGCATTTGTCTGTTTCTTAGATGTAATGTTCACTGTTGACGAAATAATACACCTACTTCACGCAATGAAGAATATTTCCTTTTTACTTTATCATACGCAGTATGTAAAGTATTGTAATCATGCCAAAAAAATTGTTTGAGATTTTAGCGGAAATATGTCTTTTTGGGTCCCCTGAACATTTTTGACCAAGGTACAAAAAAATGTCTGTGTGTGTGTGTGTGTGTGTGTGTGTATGTGTGTGTGTGTACCCGTTTTTTGTGGCGACCATTCCGGAGAAACTACTAAAGGTATCGGGACGAAACTTCATATTTAGAAGTTTCATAACCAAACTTAGAGCTGAAAAGGTTTCTGTTGAAGAGGGTCCAAAGGAACTGGAGGTTTAGTCTTAGCATTTTTGAAAGATTTTGCAAATAAGCCGCCATTTCTGGAATTTCGTTGAAATAGTTAAATAATAAATTAAAGATGAGGAAATTCTGAATAATTTATCACTATGTAATTTTTTGGTACAATCAATAGTTTAGCTGCATGAGCAAATTCTATTTCTACGAGATCGGTCATACTGCATGAAAGCTAGTAGCCAGGATTTGTGAGATTTTTTTATTCTGATGACAGTAGGTAGTCTTGGTGTCAAACGCTAAGGTTTTGACAATAACTTCTGTCAATATAAGCTGCGTTCGCACATTGCATTACACCCAATAACACGTAAGTGTCATGTGGACGGTCTACCCGGTGTCAACGGAGTACAATATCCAAACGCAGCTTTAATCGACATATCTGTCTAGTTCTAGTAGTTTTATTTTAATGCAGACATGGCCGATCTCGATCAAATAGAGTCTCATGCAGCTAAACTATTAATTTTATATATAGTATGATAAAGTCATGTGCCTGGCCACATCAGATTTTTTTTTTGTAAAAATCACTTATTTTGAATGACAAGAGGCGTCCCCAAAATGTTATTTTAAAATTATAAAAATATATTGTTACTGTTTTTCACAAACGATTTGAAATATAAATTAGTGATCTTCAAAAAAATTTACATTTTCTAAAAAGCGGGACATTTTAAAACACTGCGCGTTGTACACTGGTTTTAGTGTCTCCTCAAACAATCCTGGCGATTGTTAATTATGCTTAGTAAAGTTATGAACATTAAAAATGTTACCATATTATTAACCTATAAAATTAGTAATATATTCGTAACTTTTCACAACACCTTTGGACCATCAGGTTGTTATCTAATGATTTAAAATGTGTAGAATACAAACTTTTTACTTTTCACCATTTAAAAATGACGTCGCAATGATGTAGGTAATAGATGAAAATTAAGCAGTTAGCTTCTTAATTAAGACACTTATTACAATTATTATTATAAACTGACGTAATCCAAAATAATGTATGTAAAAATATTCATTATAAGTTAATTTATTGAAAATTGATTGCTATAATTGCATTATTTTTTCCTAACCATCTTCTTTATATCCTACAAAATAAGATTTAATTCTATTCCCATATATGCAGGTCATTATAAATGATTATAGTCAAAGTAGGCCATGCCCATGTTAACACATTTTGACCGCTTAGCTGAAGCCAGTATCTAACTAACTATTAGTATTAATTTTCTTGGAGCGGAAAACACAAATTTTTACATATGATTTCCCCGCCTACTTCGACTACAATCATTTATAATGATACATATGCATACATACATATATACATACATACATACATACATACACAATATTAAACTTTAAATGTATTAGTAGGTATTTTTGTAATGTACGGTAATGTGCTGAAGTTTTACAATAAATTAAAGAAACTGAAAAGTACACTGCAACAATAAATCTTGCTGCTTCTGCTTTCTATTAATATAAAACCATATAAAAATGATTTTCTAATTTATTCATATATTTTTCTTTTTTAGCAGCCATCACCGTCAAATAGGAATAGTTTGCATGTGACCCCCGTGACGGGTTCTCCACATAACAGGACTAGTCTTTCAGTTCCTCAACCTCCGCAAAGGTCATCCTTGGGCCGACCCCCGAACTTCCCGGCCGGTATCAAGGAACTATCGCCATCTGTTACGATAACGCCCGCCCCACCACAACCCAGCAAAGTAAGTTTTTCATTAATTCACCACGTCTTCTCCTTACGTTGAAATTTTGAGAAAATCTTGCAATACTCGTGCGAATTTTTGTTAACGCTTACTCAGTCTGGAAACGGATTGGATAGCAAGGGTCTCACGGGGAGTGTAATGCCTCCTGCTCAGATACCCGAACAGGTACGCCTATAATTTTTTGTGAAAAATATTTTTTGCATATATTTTAATTTGTTGGGTGCTTTTCTTTGCAGGAACGGTCAAAGGAGGATTCACAGACGCCCGCACAACGGCAAGCTGCCGCAAAATTAGCTCTACGAAAACAATTAGAAAGGACGTTATTACAAGTACGTTTCTTTCAGATTTTTTTTTAATTATATTTTGTTTGTCCCTTTATTTTATCCTATGATTATATTATGTTCCGCTTCCTTTATTTTGGCAGAGTAAAACTATCTTTTTGTTCTTTATGTACTTTTTGTTTTATTGGATAAAGCACGTGTTAGCAAAAGAATCTTAGGAGGCCTTGATTATACGTTAGCGTTTATTCAATTTTCTATTACTTGCTGTTGTTGGTGGAGGCCCCACCCCGTTTTGTTGTTTCTTGGACGATGTGCTTAGTGCTCGCAACTTTTGTTTTGACGATTTCAGCAAGCCCACAATCCGCACAATAACTTTGTAGGCTCGGGATTAGAGAAGTCTCTGCCAGAATACATGAAAGCAAGTATTTTACACGTATTATACCTCTCAATATACTTACTTAGTTTTCTGTTGAAACTCTAAAATGCGGCTGACATTTTTTTCTGGAAGTAGTGTAACATTTTCAGTTGGAAATATGTTATAACTGGTAGAAATTCTGTAAAGTTTCTAATAATCAGGATGTTACAAAAAAATTTTTGTTTATTTTACTTATTAACATGCTAATTTTCAACAGAAGGTAATTTTTAATTTAGCAAAGTTTGAGATTTAAAAAAAAAATAATTAATAAAATAATAGAAAGCTATTTAGTTTTGAAGATATCCTGGATGTTCGTTCGTTTTTAGTTGTTATCTTAACTTTCTACGTCTGTACAAATAAAACTACAGTAGAGCGTCGATAATCCGAACCCCGGTAATCCGAACGCCCCAAAAACAAATCATAAAACAATAAATCACTAAGTAACCGAGTAAAAAGCTATTTTTGTCGGTTCCATTTTACAAAAATATATATAGCTTTTGTTTCATAGCTTGTATCCAATACTCGATATTTGATAATCCGAACAATTTGATAATCCGAACCACTCTCGGTCCCAATTAGTTCGGATTATCGACGCTCTACTGTAGTAAGAAAATTATCTTGAGCCGGGTTGAAGTTAAAATACCCCCCACCATAAAACAATAATAAAAAGAACTAGTAATAAAATTATCTTCACCCACGGTGAAACATTAAAAAAAAAGCAAGTGAACCGATTTTGCCCGTTCACAAACTTGTCTTTACTTTTTAAGAGATGAGCTTGTATACCAAATTTCAAATCAATTACTTCAAAATGACGGCAGTTATCGTGTACACTGACGGACATAGCTAAATGGATTCGGTTTTCAATGCTGATCAAAAATTCAAGTCTATACCTGCCACGCTTCCTGAAGGGTGTTACAAATTTTGTGATAAACTCAATATAATCAATGAATGAGGTATTTTGTTTCTGTTTTGACTTGTTGCTGAGCAACCAATAAAGATTATTATTATTATTATTATAGAAGATGGTGATATCCAGGCGAGATGCAAATTTTAAATAAATTAAAAATTACAGCCACAACCTGGATTTGAACCAGGGACCTTTGCGTTTCTAGCACAATGCTCTCCCATCTGAGCTACTGAGGCCTATGACATTAGTTAGGGAAAATTGTCATATCTAGGTAAGGAAGTAGCCAACACTACCAAAGGCTAACCTATCGTGGTAATTCATTCTTCTATAAAACAATTAACAGATCTACCAATATC
Organism: Aphodius sticticus; assembly: GCA_963966075.1. Classification (NCBI taxonomy): domain Eukaryota; kingdom Metazoa; phylum Arthropoda; class Insecta; order Coleoptera; family Scarabaeidae; genus Aphodius; species Aphodius sticticus. Next base: position 50,776,519 of record OZ014507.1, on the reverse strand, counting down.
AGGACAAAAAAATATGAGGTTGTGATTTAAAAAAAAAGTGTCGTAAAAAAGGTGTCAAAGTCGAAAATAATTGAATTGTTATTTAACATAAGATGTAGGGTAAGCCATTTGAATTAATTAAGGCTCCGTTGTAAAAACATCGCAACTACGAAACAAAATGTTTAGATTCGATGTTTTTCTGTCGGGGTCCGTGTCTATGCCGTGGTTTACGTATCGATTCAAGCTTATGGTGTCTGCGATGAGCTGGCCATACGTAACAGCCGAACTATGGCCATTGTTTACATATCTGACAATTATCGCATTTTTCGGTTAGCGGAAAAGTTATAATGTTTGGGCTGAAATTGTACCTAGATAAAAAAATCTATTATTGTAGTGAGACTTTGGCTAGGGGTATTATATTTGAAAAAGGAGAAAGATCTAGAAGTAAAATCCATTTTTATTTTGCCAAAAAATTATTTTTGGCCTAGCCAAACTCCTTATTTTCTAAGAATTGACACTGAGAATTTCATCAATTTTGAACCATAAATAACGCCGTTAATAGAAAACGCGTTTTAGCACAGGTAGAACTGGGTCTTAATAAGGTTGCATTACATCATTAACATACGAATCGTAAAAATCAGATCAGCGTTAATTTTGATGCGCAGTAGATCTAGTGGTATTTATTATTTTAATGCACAAGATATTCATTTTAGGGCACAATATGAAAAAAATATTGCTCATTATAACATTTTTAATGTAACATATTTGTATTTATTGAATGCTGCAAAATATTTGAAGAAATAATTCTTAGAAGACTCCAACAACATTTTGTCAAGAACAACCTCCTCATGGAACAACAATAGACATATAGACAAGGCAGAGGGACAGAAGGTGCTTTGAAAAAGCTGATAGAGCTTGTAGCAATAGATCTTGAACAGCAGAAGCATTGTACAGCACAGATGTGTGATTTGAGTTGTGCTTTTAACTCAATGCCTCATCATCTACTGCTACTCAAAATGGAAAGGTAAAAAGTGTGAAGCGCACCCATTTTTCTATCTACAACGCTGGACAATTGAAATTTTGAGAGGTGCTAATAGACAAAACACATGCCTAATTTTTTGATACTCTTGAGGTTAGTATGACTTCCGGGTTTTCCGGAAATGACGTCATCAGTGAAATTTTAAATGGCACCCTATTTTATTTGTGCAATATTTTCAATCAGGATGACGTTCAGGAGCCTTATTCTACAATTATAGCGATAAGCGACATCGCTATACTGTTTCGATTCGACATGACGTCACGTGTATCGATGTCGCTAAAATTCGGTAAAAAAGTACCTTACTGACAGTACATTTGCTGTTAGATGTGACAGCAGTTCGATTCGTGGTCAGGTTATTATGTTGTACGTTTGAGGCAGTGAAATGTATATACTACGTATTTTCTGGAAAGGACCCGTAATGGCCAATAAGTGAGGCAAATGTATTTGGTATGCAACTCGCAGTGATGTGGGCTAGCCATCTCTATGTATTTCATTCAGTACTACGGCCGAATTACACATTTTTATTTATAATATCCTTTTTCAATTAAATTGCAACAAATTAATCAAGTTTAACTTTTGCAGAGACTTCAATAAACTAGATAATAATACAAGATTTAATAAAAAGTATATTTTATTCATATATTCCGGCTAAATAAAATTTACTGTCTACATATAGGTACTCTCAAATTATATATTAGTAGTTCAATCCAATGACTAAATGCTCTTTGTATTACTGAATTATATTTATTGGATAATATTAATTGTAAATAAAAAATTATTTTTTACATTTTAAAATTTTTATTTATTCGAAATGTTGTTATTTAAAACTACATTACTTACTTACTTAAGAATATAAAAAGCAATGTTCTTATCAACAATATTAACAATATAATTCGACGGCCTAGCTGCAATACCACGTATCATCAATAACACTTAGCAAAGCATCAAGTTTCAAAAATTTCTTGCTACATCTTTGTTTGATTTGATAATCAGTTTCTAAAAAATGTTGTCCACAATTCCTACTGGGTCTAGGATACCACTTATCTCTTCGGATAGCTATAATCCACCGTTTTAAAACTTCTTGACATTTAGGCGGGAACCTATAACATAGTTTGCTGCTGAACCATTATTAGCTGTTTCGATATTCTACACCTTTGACACACTGGTTGTCACTGGGTTCACACATTTCGTACACAATGAACGTAAAGTGAGGTTACATGCGCATATCGATATCGAATCAACTTATCGACACCTCCGAAGCTGTCGTTAAATTTAGCGACATGTCGGAAAGTCAGTCGATATCGATCAAAACGGTAGAATACGGCAATCGATGTCGCTAAGTGTTCGATATGACGTATAGCGATATCGCTAAGCGCTGCAGAATAATGCTCCTGATCACAAAAAGCATAATGATCGTCAATTTTTGTCACCAAGGCAAAGAGAAAGCTTTTTTGTTTATTAATGTAGGTGGCTATGAATTCGTGAATTGTCGAAAATTGTCAAATAAACACTGAATCGATTTTAGCTATATTGTATTACTGGCGCTCTCTAGCGTGATTTCATTCGTTTTTTGCCAATTAGTCATTTGTTTCCCGTGAACTTTGTGTGCACCCTGATTATTCGATAGATAACAATTTTCCGATAACAATTATACCAAATACTTGATTTTTGCTGAAAATCGTAGCATGGAAATGTCATTTAAAGCAGGGAAATAGAAAATAAATGTTGAGTTAATGATCAAAATTAGCATAGTGAACTGTAGTTCACTGTTTGCTTATTAATTGAGGTTATGGCCAGGTATTTTTGATTATTAATATATAGTCCAAGAGCCAGCAGCGGATTTCGTTACACCATAGAGAATAGGGCTAGAACTTTTAAAATCTGTCCCTTGTAGCGTAACAATAAGATAATTGCAAGTCTGGCAATCTTCCGGGGATTGCTTTCCGCCCATAGATTTTTTAAGGGTGAAACAAAATAAAAAAATACATTATTGTGGTGCGTATTTATGGTGCGAGATGCACTCGCCCACGCTTCCCGCACTGTCCTTCATGCGCCAACTGAAGGGGTTGTGTCTTAGTTTTCGCAACTGATGAAGTCCCCATATGGACTTAACTTTATCTATAATCGACCAAATTTTTGTTTTCCAAGTTGATATCTTGTGAAATCCTAATTTCAAAATTTCAGACCACTTCAAATTTGGTATTAACTGGAACGAGATTTGCTATTTGAAATGCAACATTCCAATTTTATATTTGAGCATAAAATTGCATTTAAAACAATTACTTCCTAAGCCATTTTTAATTTAAATGTAAAGCAATTTATAGTTTATTCCGTTGAAAATTTAACAACTTATTTTTAGTCATTTTTATTAAATCAAAATTCTGACTGATTATTGACTTATTAGAACAGCCCAAAATTTTTGTGTAAAGAGTAACTTTGTCTCGAAACACACTGTATTTTATTTAACAACTGAAAAATAATAGTCAATAATCAATATTAAAGATTATATATATATATATATATATATTGGAGAGAATTTAGTACCTGCTGTCTGTTTTCTACTTGCAAAACACGTAGCTGGTTTCTCTGCTATTTATTCATAGAAGAAAACAATACTTTAAATTATGTATAAAGACTACAGTAGAGACTCTATGGTGATTTTTTTATATTTGTATTGGGCTTGATATATATTTGATAGACATTGTATCTTGACGTTGACATGTACATGTCGGAAATAAATTTCTATTCTATTCCATTCTATTCTATTCTATTCTTGAAGAATGTGTTGAATAAGAAGAATCAGACAAAAAAATAATATTACAAACTTTTGAATTTTTTTTTGTGTCAGGCCGCACTTAAATGTACTAAATTATATGAAGAAATAGAGAACTTTCCTATGTACGTGTTTAAAATTTTACAATAATACGCCTAGATTATACAGGATGTTAGTAAATAAGTGCGACAAACTTCAAGGGGTGATTCTGCATGAAAAAATAATGACAGTTTGCTATATAAACGTATGTCCGCAAATGCTTCGTTTTCTGAGATCGGGGTGTTAAAGTTTTTCTTAAAAACTGACGATTTATTTATTGCTCTGAAACCGGTCGAGATATGCAACAGAAATTTAGTGGGTTTTAAGAGGTAGTCAGATCTATATTTGATGTTCGATCAGATCGATCAGATCGATCTGATTGATTGTGATATAATATATTGATCTGATTAATCATATGTTGCACTGCAAGTAAGGCCCTTCCTTCCTGTAAGACGTGACACTCGAAAAGAGAATGGTCTGTCAGTGACATAGAGGGCTAAACCAATTTATTAGTTATTACAATTTATTATTATTTATTATTCATGAAAGAAGGGTCACTCAAAAAAGAACCACATCCGAGAGTGAGATAGAGGGCAAAACTAATTTAAAAGTATTCGTGTGTACTTGGGTGGATCCGGAAAAATTGTAAGTCTTCAGCCAATGATTTCAAACGCTGTTGTCCTCGCTGTTTCTAACCGTTACTCGCCCTGCTTAAAAGCTAAAGAGACTACTGTTCAAAGTCCCTGAGAGTTGGAGCACCAGCATCAATGAAACTGCCCACAGTGCCGTGTCGTATAGAAATAGGATCACTAGTCTTTGCTCCAGTGCTAAAGCAAAAATCTGCCTAATTATACCCCCCACATTTACTGTGGTGAGGGTATATTGAGTTTGCCACAACATTTGTAACACCCTTAAGGTGGCGTGGTAGATATAGACTTATACATATTATGTATTTGATCACCATTGAAAACTGAATCAATTTAGCTATGTCCGTCTGTGTACACGATACGATAACTGCCGTAATTTTGAAGTAATTTATCTGAAATTTTGTATACAAGCTTATCTCTTAAAAAGTAAGGACAAGTTCGTGAATGATGGGCAAAATAGGTTAACTTTTTTTAATATTTTATGTTGGGGGTATTTTAACTTCAGCACGGCTGAAGATAATTTTCTTACTAGTTTTTTTTTGGTTTGGACTTTTCTTTGCTCCAGTAAATGATGTGCATGAATTTTTAAGATTGGACATTGTTTTTATGATGCTGTAAATAGTGGGTGTTTCAAGTAATGTGAAAAAACATTCCAGGGTAATAATATTTTTAGAAAATTTCTCTTCATAAGTAAATGACCTTACCAGTTACAATATATTTGCCTTAGGCTGATAACCATAATAATTAACAACATCTACTCAAGCGGCAAATTTCAATTCTGTTTTTCTTGCAGATTCCACCTCCTAAACCTCCACCGCCAGAGATGCACTTCATACCGAATCCGAGCAACACGGAGTTCATCTACTTGGTGGGCTTGGAGCACGTTGTAGATTTCCTTACGAAGGACACAAAAACGCCAACACCGCCTCAACCGTTTGCCTGTAGTCAGTGCCAGTGTGATTTCACTCCCGTTTGGAAATGGGAGATGCGTGGTGGCAAATCTTCAAGAGGTAGGACAAATTGCTTGCTAGGAATCTAGGATGAGAGCCAATTTTCTTTTTTCTTGCCATAAAGTTCTTTCTTCATAAGCTTATCCTCATTTTTTGTAGTCATCCTTGTATTCTCCAGTTTTGAAAATAATTGTTAAAATTCCTAAACTATTTTTGTAAGTACGTAGGCTTTTACGGCCAGAATCATTTAGAAAATAAATTGCTTCCGGGTTATGCCGTGTGTCAAGATTCGTAAATGCTGACGTTTCGCGAACTCTCCCTTATATACCTAAATTTACATCTCACTGTACACATCTGGAGCTACCGCTCTCATGTGTTTTTCCGCCTGATTGTGTTAGGATCGATTGCCAGACCCTACTAAAGTCAGTGCCGTTTTCACGATTGATGTTGTTAGGATGTTTGTAAATTTTGATGGCTTCTCTAATAAACCTTCGATGATAATTACTCACCCTTGCCAACATCTTAATGTCATTGAAATCCATTTTGTGTCCCGACTCATGGCAGTGTTGAGCAACAGCAGACTGTTGAATCTTGCCTAGTCGGGCGTCTCTTCTGTGCTCCGTGACTAGACATTCGATGCTTCGTCCGTCTGTCCTACATAGCATGTTCCGCACTCACATGTTAACTTGTATACTCCTTCGTACTTCAGGAGTGGTGTGATATCCTTTACCTTAGCTGGTGCTCTGTACCTTACCGTGATACCCGATTTCTTCAGTAATCTACCGTTTCTTTCTGATACCCCACTTCCGTATGGTAAACAAGCGAACCTCTTTGACTCTTGCGGTTCCCGTGAGACATGCAGCTTTCTTTGTGTGACACCCCGTAGGTCGGACTTGGTGTATCCATTCTGACGTAGGACCCACACCAAATGTTTCCGTTCGTCGTCCAAGGTGTTGGAGTTGCATACCTTATCGGCTCTGTTGAACAGAGTGTTAATAACACTTCTCTTCTGTTGAGGATGGTGGTGTGATTTGGCATGCAAGTACCGATCAGTATGTGTCTTCTTACGGTAGACTGTATGTCCAAGCCTACCCATTGACGTTCTGTACACCAGCACATCCAAGAATGGCAGCTGATTATCCTCTTCAATTTCCATCGTGAATTTGATAGAACGACTAACATTGTTCAGGTGGTTAAGAAACTCAGTAAGTTTTTCTCTACCGTGTGGGCAAACCACCAAGATATCATCGACATATCTTACCCAATGCTTGGGTTTGTAGGGACTTGACCTAATTCAAATTCAAATAAGCTTTATTACTGTTCAGTAAACGTCAACACAAGATAATGATAGTAACAACTGTATTCAAAAAGTAATATCTTCGACAGTGTAGGGTGGTGCTGTTAGTAGATGCTTCTTAAGTGTTCTTTTGAAGTCGGGTAGATCTTTTAACTTCCAGGATTCGGGACATCTGTTGTATACAGAAACCCCCCTTCTCAAATACTCGGCCGACTGAATTCTAATTTCCGGTGGTTGTAGATGTAACCTGCTTCTTGTGTTGTACTCATGGTAGTCTCCACTGCGAGGCAACTCGAAACGACGCCGTGCGTGGACATCTACCAGGACTCTATAAATATATTCAGCTGGTGCTGTCAGTATACCATACTTTATAAAGAGTGGTTTGCAATGTTCATAGTAGCTCCAACCCTCTATGCTACGAATTGCTTTTTTTTGCTCCAGCAAGACCGACCCCAGGTGCTTTGTGTGGCCCCAGATTTCAATTGCGTAGCTCATTCTTGCATGAAAAAGCGCATGATAGCCTACGGTTGCCGCCTCCACACCAATAGTCTTAAAGAGTCTTCTTATTGCAAATACTGTCTTTGAGAGTCTGCTGCAGAGTTCGTCCACATGTGCTTTGAATGTTAGCCTGGCATCGATCATCACACCAAGGAGTCTTACAGGCTCCCGAACGGGGGTCCACCTGTCCATAATGAAGGCAATCTTTTGGGTTTTTTGTCTGTTCAGTACAAGTCTGTGCTGCTGAAACCAGGTGTCTGCTTTCTTCAGATCGCCCTCCAACAGTTCATCTAGGGTGCTCTGATCTTTGTGGCTTGCTATTAAGGTTGTATCATCTGCGTAAAGTACGGTACTGCAGCTGAGATGTTCTGGCAGGTCATTGATGTAGATATTAAACAGAGTTGGGCCCAAGATGGAACCTTGTGGCACGCCGACTTTCAGAGGAAGTGGTGTACTTTTTCTGCCATTGATTAATACAACTTGATATCTGTTCTTTAAGTAGTCTGTTAAGATGTTCAGTGTTTTACTTTGGAAACCATAACTGGCCAGCTTCTGTACCAAGATGTTGTGGGAGATGGTATCAAAAGCTTTAGTCAAGTCACACATGTAGGATGAACAAGCTTCGCCTCGATCCACAGCCGTACAGATACTTGCCATGCAGGAATACCATGCTGTAGTAGTACTGGGTTGTTTTTGAAATCCATGCTGGCTGTTCGTAAAGTATTCGTTATTCGTAAAGTACCCACAGACTCTGTTCAGCAGTATCCTCTCCAGAATTTTTGAGAAGACAGGCAGGACCGAGATGGGTCTGTAGTTGGAACAATCTTCACGATCGCCCTTTTTGTAGATTGGGTGGACTACAGCTGTCTTCAGTGGATTTGGGAAGATTCCGCCCTCCAGGCAGCCATTAAACATTGTGGTCAGAAATGGTGTAATAAATTCGGCAACCAGCTTTACCATCCGGGTGTTGATTCCATAAAAATCGATGGAAGTTTTATTTTTGAGCCCCACAATAATATCTTTTACTTCCTGTTCGGAAATTTGAGCAAAATCGTCCAAGTGGTTAGTCTTTGGAGGCAATATAGCTATGTTTGGCTGTATGTTTGATTATTTATTATGTTCTCGCCATTAGAAGAGAAGTATTGGTTGAACGTGTGACTTTCTGGTGTTTTTGTGTTTGATGATCGGGATTTTCTACATGTCTCTTTGTTAATCATGTCCCAGATGGATTTGCTTTTGTTATCTGAATTGTTGATTCGATGCAGATTTTGACTTCTTCTATCTAACTCGGCTGACCTTCCATCGTCATGATGAGTGGAATGTGGTCACTTATGTTGTAGTTATTGTTGTGGGTCTTATATCTCGTGTTGTTAATGAAGATATTATCTATGCATGATTCGGTTGCTCCCTGTATTCTGGTCGGTCCAAAAAAGGTTTGCATCATATCATAGCTATGCATCACTCTCAAAAATTGACGTTTCTGCACAGTATTAGAGAGGAGGTCTATGTGGAAGTCGCCAATAATGGCTTCTTCTTCAAACATTCCATGAAGTAATTGGCGATTATGGGTGAAAGAGGTGATCCCATGGCTGCACCCGCTACCTGCTCATACATCGCTCCCACCCACTTGAAGTATGTGGTGGAGAGACAATACTCTACGAGATCCGGTACATCGGTTGGCAGACCTAGGGGGACAAGTGTTGTCCGAAGGCCTTCGACCGCTTCCTTAACCGGAACACGCGTAAAGAGTGATGTAACGTCAAAACTTACGAGTATATCCTGAGGGTCAATGACAACTTCCTTTAGAATCTGAATAAAATGTTCAGAGTTCTTAACAAAAGATGTAGTTTGTCCTATAAACAATACTGACAATACGGATGTAAACAATACTTTAAAATTAAATGGATTAATCATTAAAAAGAAAATCTCTCAAGTGGTGATAGAAACCACAAACTTTCTTGTGGTATTCTCCGGTCATATTTTTTGTTAGTTGCCTTCAATTTTTTTTTGTTTTTAGTTCTTGGGTGCGAGATTAAAAATTATTATATTGGAATTTTTTGCTATTCTTTTATTTCCAATATGATATAAAATTTATAAATAATCACCCAACCAAGAAAAAAGTCTTTATCTTTGTTTTTATTGCATTTTTCAGCGGGGAAAGACCCTTCAAAGGTTATATGTGAACAGTGTGTGACGACGAACGTAAAGAAAGCACTTAAGGCTGAACATACCAATAGACTGAAGACTGCATTCGTGAAGGCTCTCCAACAGGAACAGGAGATTGAACAGAGACTTGCTCAAGTACGTATATTTTATGTTTATATTTATTTTTTTATCCACTATTTCTATTTATATGACCTGTTATACAATCATAATTTTTATATTATCTATAGATGTAGTTACTAGTACCCCCACCTACATGATCTACAATCCCATGAACCCCAGGTAATACCAACTTCCTATTGCTACTCCATTGCATCCTAGCTTTTTCCATAATTTTCCTTTTGCGCATATCTTAGAGGCGTTCTTTTTCTTATACATAATTTAATTACATAAATTAAACTTGTCTACATGGTACTAACTAGAGCTAAAACACTTACCGAGTCTGTTCGAACTAATAAGATTATATTATTATAATTTTAATATGGATTGGTTTGGTGTTTATTTAGTAGTCCGTGAATGTGTTATTCAGTTTCTATATGCCTTATAAGAGGAAATAAATATTGAGTTTTTAGCTGAGTTTTTACCATATCTATACACTTTTCTTATTTGTGAACCGATTGAGAGTATTAACGTATTTTTGTTCCGAGCAGAATGGAGTGTTTACGTCGAGCAGTCCGGCACCGTCTCCGGTGACGCCGGAAGCCGTGCCAAAGTCGGTGACGCCGACACCAACGCCGCGCCATGCGGCAACTCCGCCCGCGCAGCCTTCTACGCAGCAAACTCCACCTCCGCGCACGTCGCAGCACACGTCACAGCACTCGTCCAATGTTCAAGATAAACTGAACATCAACAATGTTGCGATGCAAGCAATACAGCAGCAGTTGCTCAGATGTAAGTACTAATATATGTTTGCCATGTGTAATGAGCCTGCAGCAACATGATATTTGATTGTTTCAAATAATGATTTATAGGCACAAACTACAAATATATTTTTAAATAGTTGCTGATATTATGTAGTAGGTGTGCTGAAAAGAAATGTCTGGATTTGCATATCACTACAAAAAAAACACAGCAAAATGATGTTTTAAAAATGCTACGATAATAAATTTCTAAATAAAACGACAGTAATAGCCACTATGTCATTATTTATCAAATCTATCTCGGACGAGTTCATTTCTATGTTTAATTTTGAACTTAGAAATGTTACATTGACTTAAAAAGAGTCATACTCTAATACCTATCGTAGTGTAAGAAATGAGAACGTAATGTGTCAATACTTCAACCTCTGATAATTTTACATGAAAAGCATTCAAATAAAAGTTTTAGTGGGTGACTAAAATAATTGAACGTTTAGTTTTTGTACACACTATACAGGATGAGTCACTAGAGTTGCTGTGGTTGATACTGCATTTATCTTAAGAGATAGGAAAAATATTTTATACATAAGTTGTTTGGCCGATCGTTTTCTACAATGGAAAATTATTTTCATTTATACATGATGGTGCATTTCAATTTTGTCAGACAATTACCAAAACTAGTAGCTAGATGCCGATGTTGAAAAAAATTTAATATGCTTTGCACGGTGATCCTATCACGTACTCATTTTTTAACATTTTCAAAAAGCCTTTCTAGTATGCTTTACACCGAATGTTACTAGTTTTTGTGATATTTGCAATTTAACAAAAAATGTAGTGCCAACCTTAATATTGCTCTGTATCCAGGGTATTTGATAGTTTGATGTAAACTGTTTAAGGGGTGACAGATGAGGTAATTTAGAACCTATTTAACCATACTTATCCTTATACAAAATGTTACTGTTTTCAAGATATTAACAATTTTATATGGAATTTTTTAAGTATATTCTGCCATTTTTGCAATTGTATGGCAAACGAACACGGGACCTAAAAACTTCAAAGAACTAATAAAGTAAACCATAAAACCTGTACAAACTTTTAGGTTAACTATCAAGAAAATTTTTTGACTTCTGAAAGATGAACAATTAGCGTTTCTATGATGTCATTTATGAGCTCGCACACAAACCAAAACTGCAAAAAAAAAGTTGATAGCCATCTTTAGATTCGGATTTTTATCCAGAGGAAAGAAAAATCTATCAAAAATACCTCCAAATAACCCTTTCCATTCACGTTATCAATATTACTCATATTTATTATATTTATCACATTTATTATATCATTCATATTATTCCAATTTTGAATTGCCTCCCTAGAAATATAACCTATATATATATATATATATATATATATATATATATATATATATATATATATATATATATACGTAGAGAAGTATTCTTTGATCGTGCAAATAACAGGAAGAATTATGTTCGGGTGTTCGATTAATTCAAAACCAATAAAGCTCTCTTTCATTGGAAACATACTATATTTCGGACCTGAATGGGTCCTTCATCAGGTACAACAAATCTACAAAGATTAAAACGTATGTGTTACAAACAATCACCGCAATCACAAAACCATAAACAGACAACCAAGTCATGAATTGAACATAACTTACTTGGAGCTGGTTAGGTGGCCAACATTGAAACAAGGAAGACATCAAACGAACGGGCACAAGCACATTTAACGAAATCAACCTCACACACCCGACAGAACAGACCAAACCAGCGCACAACAAGGTCAGAACGGCTATGAAGGAGAGAATGGCCAGCTGTTAACATTGCAAGCGGTCTTACTATGAACAAAAAAAAACGCCCAATGGGCTATATTGACAATCTGACCAACATGAACACTGTTTAAAAATTCCTATTTTCACTATCTATAATACAAAAGTGAACAATTTAATGAAAGATGAAAGCAATAAAAAAAATGAAAATTTTGATGAATTATGAAAACTTTAAATTAAAAAAAAAAGAAATTAACTACTACTGCGTCTGCGTCTATCAAAATTTATAATATTAGAGTAAATGATGCTGAGGCCCTCTGTGTCTTGTTTGAAATTCACGGTGTTTTCCATGATATTGATATTGTACATCTCCAGAAACATTCTGTTCCGATAGTTACCATCCGAGTCAAGAACCCTCACATCGTCAAAGTCAAAAACATGTTCATGGTTAACAGCATGGCAAGCAAGAGCACATCTCTCCTTTTTGGTCTTACAGTCACTCTTATGTAGGGCGACACGACTCCTGAGCCACTGCGTGGTCACACCCACGTATTTACCCTCACACTGATTACAGGAGATACAATATATTATATTTGATTTAAAATTTAAGGGTATTTTATCTTTAATATTACTATAAATTTGTGACAATTTTGACGGATAATGGCATACTAATTTAACTTCATTGGGGAGAAAAGGGGAAAAAATCTTTTTTTAAATCTTTTTTCGATGTTAACAGCTGGCCATTCTCTCCTTCATAGCCGTTCTGACCTTGTTGTGCGCTGGTTTGGTCTGTTCTGTCGGGTGTGTGAGGTTGATTTCGTTAAATGTGCTTGTGCCCGTTCGTTTGATGTCTTCCTTGTTTCAATGTTGGCCACCTAACCAGCTCCAAGTAAGTTATGTTCAATTCATGACTTGGTTGTCTGTTTATGGTTTTGTGATTGCGGTGATTGTTTGTAACACGTACGTTTTAATCTTTGTCGATTTGTTGTACCTGATAAAGGACCCATTCAGGTCCGAAATATAGTACGTTTCTAATGAAAGAGAGCTTTATTGGTTTTGAATTGATCGAACGCCCGAACATAATTCTTCCTATATATATATATATATATATATATTGAATTATTTAACAATGACAGTAAGTAGATATTCGGCCCATGTCCATATCAAAATTGTTAATAAACACAGTTACCACCCGGACTATCGGGATAGCGCATCTAATTTGTCATGACATCAGCATCTAGCTATGGTTTTAGTCATTATTTGATAAAATTTGTAGGACGATCTTCCAAAATGTAGTATTTACGTAGTTTTTATAATATGTCTGTAATTGCAAATTTTTGACAAACCATTGAATATTTCAGAAACTATAGGCATATTCTCGCGAACATACTCGATATGTTGAAGTATGTTGATACGGTTACCTGTAGTCAGTGGATGACGTAATCATTTGCTTACTTTCGGTTACACCGCGAGAATACGAATAGTTAGTTCTGTCTAGTTACTTATGTCAAGTGACAAATGTATGGATGGTGTAGGTTACTAACGTAACCTAAATTTTCATACTTCATATTAATTGTCAGCGGCAGATGAGGAGGGTGGTTATTTTTGCGTGTATAAGAAAATGTTGCATTTAAGCAACCAGCATTTTGTAATAATGTATAAATAAAAACCTCTTTTCCTTTGTTTTGTGGAGTTATATTAATTTTAATACAATTTTCCACTTTGCACCAAACTGGACACATTAAGGCCGTCTGCACATGGGGCAACCCAAAAGAAACTGTAATAGTGTGGATACCAGGAGACCGCGCGACTAGACTACCGGCATGTATATTTCAATGACTCAAAGCACACGGCGCAACCCGAGTACCGGCGACTGGGAGACCGACGCGATCCGAGTATCAGAGACCCGACATGTTGGGTCGCACGTTGCACAGTCTCTTCGTGACGCGCTATATTGACAGCATATTTATTTATTTATTACTTATTTATTTCATATTTATTATTTATTTATGATTTATTTTATATTTATTTATTGTTTATTTATTGTTTATTTATTATTTATTTATTATGATCACACCCAAGAATGTACAGATTTGAGGCCAGAGACGAGTAACCTGATATGCATCGCGACTGTGTGACTATATACCGTGTGCGGACAAGGCACAACTTGAGTAGCCCAGTCGCCCAGTCTCCTGGTATCCACGCTACTACAGTTTCTTTTGGGTTGCCCCATGTGCAGACAGCCTAAGTATTACATAATAAATCCTAAATATATTGCAAAATATAGCATTCTGATACTGATGGTTATTTTTCACGTAGGTTTCAAATTCTTCAATCCCATTGAAACTCTCCTTGACCAGCATATGTTTTAAATTTCTTTTGAAGGCCCCTAGGGATGTTTGTAGGCTGTTCTTTGGAAGCTTATTAATGATGTAATCTACCGGAAGTGTACCGTAGGTTCGGAATCCTAGCGTTAATACGCGTTGTAGAGATATGAAATTTTTACAGTGCTTTTTTGATGTAGTATTGCATATTGGAAAGTATATAAAAGTAATAAAATATTAAATAACGACATTATTTTTTTTTTGGTATACATTTTTGCTTTATGAAAATGACTTTCCAAAATAGAACATAAAAAACTAGAAATGTTTTACCTATGAACTTAGTTTGAATTAATTATCGTTTTTACGTGATTTTGAACCCGCAATTAGGAAACAAATTGTTTTTCTAAGAGACCCTTGACTTTACCGTTTGTTTCATGTGTTTTTTATGTCATATATCACTTGTGGTTAGTTTCCATTGCAAATAGTTTTTCTCTAAACACTAACAAAAATGTTCTATAGTGGGGTAAACTTGCCCCTTAGCAGCTGATGGATGATATGTCCTTGGTTGGAGTTGTTTTGGTTCTATGGTACGGTATTGTAAAAACTTCTGCGTTCATGAGAATCCGCTGGGTGCCCTCACTTTTTCGTGTCTGAGCTGAGAACTCATCTCTAGCTTGTAGAAGTTGTTGGTAAATATACGGCCTCAGATTGTAATGACAAATCTGACACAGTTGTAAAGACAACTTATTTAGTGTTCATAATATGGTATAATATACAGGTCATTCTATTTAAAGTACTGATAGTTTTCCCTTCACGCCTACATGTTGTAGAAAATGATGGACCAAACAACTTTTGTATAAAATATATTTGTCTGTCTCGTAAGATATGTGCAGTATCAACCACTACGACTCTTTTGACCCACATTGTATCAGCATACTGTAAACAGCATACTGTTTCTGCTTGCTACTGGAGCTGTTTGAGTTATCAAAAGACTCGAATCTCGAATTTTGACCTGAGTAAACCTTGTTACAATCCGAACTGAGCTGAGTACTCAATTATTCGGGTTGGCTCGCATTTATTTAAGATAAATTTGAGTTTCAATATTCTAAGTGAGCGTTAACTTGTAATCGAACATATATATTAACTATTGGTGGCATTCAAGCAGAGGTATGATACGAACATAAGTCGAGTGTGACAAAATGACATCTTTAATAATTAACTCCATAGATAAAATACATATACCGGTGGTCGTTTTAACTTAAGACTCCTAAATATCTCGAGAATTATGCATGGTACGACAAAAGTGTCTTAAAAAATGTGTAAGACGGAAAGGAGGAAATGAGGTGGCGATATCCGTTTCATTGCAGATGGCGCTGCAATCGGTGAAAATGAGGTTAACTCAATTTTTTTAAATGGGAATATACAACTTTTTTATGAAATTATGATTTTACGCTAAATAAGAAGAATCTTCTGTCTGTACATTTTTTCATACGATGCATCTATCAAAAGTTATTGACAATGGAAGTTTGTGGCATCTGCGGTAGTTACAACCGCTGCCACTGCATGGGATGCGTTCGCCATGCGTTCGCCGTCTGGCAGTCAAAGCGACGTCTGTCATGTCTACTCATGGTACAACGTAGGAAGGTATGTGCATAACGGGGACACGTTTTGGTATCTCGCGCATTGCCCCCTCATGCGCATAGGGTTTTTACTCAAGAAAAAAAAATGCATCGTACGAAAAAAAATTCAGACAAAAGATTTTTCTTCGTTAGCGTAAAATCATAATTTGATAAAAAAAAGTTGAGTATTCCCAGGGTATTCCCATTAAAAAAATAAAGTCAACCTCATTTTCATCGATTGCAGCTCCATCCGCAATGAAATTGATATCGCCATCTCATTTCCCCCTTTGCGTTCTACAAGCTTATTTAAGACACTTTTGTTGTATCATGCAAATTTTGCGAGATATTTAGGAATTAGGAGTCTCAAGTTAAAACGACCACCCGGCGTACTAATATATGGCACTCAAGGCCATCTTAGTGGCCCTATCCGCTAGGAGGCGCTAGTAGCTCCGCGTGATGCTGGTACAGTACAAAAATTGGAACTGTCTCACGCGTCCTACATCCAACAACTCGCAGACATTCGGGCAGTTTCGTTACGTCGGTAATGTCATTCGCAATTTTGTTGGCGGAGTTGCGTAGTAAAGCAACCCATGATTAACTCTTTATGTCAGATTGTTTATTGTGTTGATTACTGTGGTTACTTAAATTACTTAGGTTACCTTAGGCCCAGTGTCCACCGGATCGGGCCGATAAATTTATCGGCCCGATCTGAATCGTACGATAAATATCGTGGACATGCATGTCTATTGGAACCGTCACCAAAGATAAAAAAATATAAAGATGCGACGCTTCGGGTCGGCTCCGTTGATTTAGTGGGGTCCACATTTGATGACCTTGAACGCATGTAAGCTTTAAACCATTGACCAAACAAGACGGGAATTGGCGGGAATTTTAAACTAACGAATACAATGCACGATGGGCGGCAACGTTACCGACATTAGAGGTTATGTAATACAAATGAAAACAAATCAATATTCACATATATAAATAAAATAAAACGTATCCGATAGTCACCTAAATGGAATATTAACAAAAATAGTGGATTATAATATAACAAATAACAGCGGTTTGTTGACTTTTTGAAAGTATAATTAATAATTAAGCAAATAACTGTGTGATTGTTTGCCTAGGCCATTGATCGATATTCAAACTCACATTATTATTATGACTTGTTGCTGGCAACCAATATGTTTTATATATTTTATTCTATTTTGCACACCGATTTCCACTGGGATACCTTTTTGTGTCCATTTTCACTGTCTCTACTACTTACTATTAATAAAGGTACCTCAAACTAAACAGTACGAAACCACATTAACAATTAACATTTTAATTAAAAACTGACCATTCATTAAAATGCTTATTAAAACACTACATACACAATCTTGCACAATCCAAGGAACGTAAACACCAAACTAAGGTTATGTCACCCGATGTCACCCGCTAGTATACAAACATTACAAACACAATCAGCTGTTGGTAGCCATCTTTTCGTTGACCAAATCTATCTCACTCTCGAACCGCGTTTTCTTGTCTAGTGACGTATCTTATAATTTTCTTATCTTTGCCGTCACACTGACACGATGTTTGTCATGCCCGATAAATATCGTGTCAATGGACCGGTTCCTATAAAAATACATGTGCACGATATTTATCGTACGACTCAGATTGGGCTGATATTTAGCGGCCCGATCCGGTGAACACCCGACCTTACCAGAGAATACGTAATTCAAGTCTCGGTTCAACCCAATCATAGCTCGGCAAAAATAAAGTCAATGCTCAAACTGCCTGCAGAAGTAAAATCAAATTGTTTGTTTTGGTCACAAAGTGTTCGAAAACTTTGCACGTATTTCTAACATATCACAACTTTAATTCTCAGCTCTCCAAGCAAGTGGAGGACAGGCGCACATGTTCTCACCAATCCTATACCCGTACCAGATGCTGATGGCGCAGTCAGTGGCAGCTGGGAAGGGTCCCTCCCTGTCAGATGTGCAGCGTGCTGCAGAGCTACATCGGCAATACCTCCTGGATATGATCCCGCCGCAGAGTGGTCAGCGCCACAACTGGAAGACATGATGCGCTGACACAAACTAGGTATAGATAAGAAAACAGACAAGAGGGAGCGAAAGAAAAACGAGCGGAAGGTGGAAACTAACAAACGAAGATCGGTGATGTATACTTAAGTGCTGCGGCGGTGATACGCTGGCGTTGCGAGACATTGTCGCGCATCCCATAGGACCAAAGTATCATTACCCCACCCCAACCCATTTCTGTTGTACAGTCGATAGTTTATTTCTGGTGCTTTTGTGTTTTCTCCTTTCGCCGTATTGGAAATTCCAGATCGGGCAGAACCGATTTTGTACATATTTTCTATTGGACCCGATAGTGAATATGTTGAGGATTATCAATTTTTTTTTCTTGAGTGTTATTATTTTCTCCGTTGGAAATTTTGTTGGTCAGTCCTCTTTTGAAAATGGCTATATTTGTACCGCTACTATTTAAGTAATAAATGTTTTATAGAAAATAAACGATAAAGGGAAAAAACACACGTTTTACTTTAAGAAGGTTTTCCGATAGCAAATTTAACGAATTTTAAACTTTCCAGACGCTAAATTCTCTTCTAACGGTAGAAATACAAGATTTTTTCCTTAAGTAATCGAACTATGTACATATTAAATACGTGTTTTTTACATTGTAAAATTATTACTTTCATAAGGTGCGTTTCTATATTATAAGTTATTATTATTATTGACTAGATTAATTAATTGATGTACAATTTTCCTTTGTTTTTTTGTGACCAAAAGAAGCAGCTTTTTGATCACTTTTAGACATATTGTCTACTGAGTTAATCATTATATAGCAAAATTATTTATATATACTTTTCTTCCTAAAATATATAAATTTGTACAAAATGTTTTTTTTTGTTCTTATCGTTTCTTATTTCGTACTCATTTTCTCATTTGTACTATAACAGTTTTTTGTATAACGCAGAGGTTAATTTAATATCTTGGTGGAGTAACCAAGGCTGTCGGGAGGTAGAATCGATAATAAAATATTAAAAAAATTTTGGGATGTCTCTCGGATCTATTTTAAAACTACTTAGAAAAAAAAAGTCCCAAAATATTTTAAATCAACAATTCTAATTTATATTTCAAATCGATTTAAACATTTTCTCATTAAATACTAAACAAGAAAATATACAAGCTTGGTATAACATTTAAATTTTTTATTATTATACGAGCGATATCAGATCTGGCGCTCCACACCGCAGCCCTGAGGTGTCTGTACCATATGACTCCCCATCATGTGTGGAGTCATAGCCCACTCAACCTCCTTTTCTTATCAATCAAATTTCTATAAAATTAAGTTATACCATGAGAATGTAAATAATTGAGATTTTTACTTTGATAAGTTGGAATACCTGAGTTTAAATTGTAATATTTCAGGTAATAAGTTAACGACGTAGTCTACCGGAAGTGTACCGTAGGTTCGGAATCCTAGCGTTAATACACGTTGTAGAGATATGAAATTTTTACATGGTTTTCTGATGTAGTATTGCATATTGGAAAGTATATAAAAGTAATAAAATATTAAATAACGACATTATTTTATTTGGTATACATTACTATTTTATGAAAATGACTTTCCAAAATAGAACATAAAAAAATAGTAGAAAGGTTTTACCTATGAACTTAGTTTGAATTATTTATTGTTTTTGGTGATGTCGAACCCGCGATTTAGAAAAAAATTGGGTTTTCTGACACTCTTGACTTTACTGTTCGTTTCATGTGTTTTTTTACGTCCTATATCACCTGTGGTTAGTTTCCATTGAAAATAGTTTTTCTCTAAACACTAACAAAATTTTCATTAGTGGGGTATACTTGCTCCTTAAATAGAGAAAGAAAACCCTAACCTACAAAATAAATCAAGTGATGATAGAAATTTGCATTTACCTGGTATAACATTAATATATTCGTTACTGATATAATTGACAATATATTCTCCAAATATTAAATTAACCATTCCTTTGCGATTTTCCTTGTAAATAAATATAAAGACAAAGCTCAATCAATGTTTGTTACATTCTTTATTGTTGAAGCGCAAATACCGTAGATGCACTTAGATGTTGTTCCATCCGTGCTGCGGTATTTACACACATTACCTCTGTTTCTGTTTTTTTTTTATCAAGACTACCGAAAACAAAATATTATTTGTAACTTTTATTTCAAACTCTCAAATTCAACCATCACATTTCAATGAAAGAAATAACTATTTGTACTTCAATCTCATATTATTTTTTAACCTGAAACCAGAACTGTCAAACATTCGTAAAATATGTCAAACTCTATAAACAAAAGTTATGACAGTTGCATGAAAATAAATGTGATGGTTTAATATCTTTCCATATATCTAAGCACAAAACGCAATACACAATAATTCTTAAGGGTTCAATTAAAAAAAAATGAGTGATGATAAAACATGAATTACATTGACGTGTTCAATAGACAAAAGAAGGAAATAAAATGTTCATCTTTTATTTGTAGAGCTAAAAATTAGTGTTTATAAAGTAGATAGCGCTTTTAAATTTTTCCGATACAAAAACAAAAAAAGGTTAGTCAGTGTCGATAGGATTCCTTTGTGTTTTTAATTTAATAGGAAATCGGCTGTGGCGTTCATTTGTAAAAGGAAGAAATATCGATGGTTCTCATTTCCTGTATTTATTCCCGATTGTCTAAATCGAAGGCAGAATCAAACAGGTTTTCTGTCCATTGTACGTTATTTATAGTGTCGTCTTCAAATGTGTTTATTTTCACTAGACCGAACACCTGTTTGACATTGCCCTCATCGTCTTTGTCAATATTCAGATTTAAAAATTCACTCCATAATTGTGCATACATACTTCTATGTGTGGAATAAATGCATTCTATTTTATAAGGATAATTGTATCATTATTTCATCACAATGTTTTTAAATAAAATGGCTCATAAGTTATCATGTATTGTTTTATTTATTTTTTTTTTATTTTAGAATTAAATGTAACATAATATAAATTCAGTAAAGTGTTCTCGAGAACAGTGTATACAAATAATAGTTCTGTAAATAGGTATTAAATAGGTATGTATAGTTGAATCACAATTATAAGAGCTCTGAAAGAGATAGACTATAATAATATATCAGTATATATCTGAGAATGATATACTGTATTCTCAGAGCTCTAATGATTATAATTTGACCATAGTATTTTTGGGTAGTAAAAAGATTTACATTTGGTAGAGACAAAAAAAGGGCGTGGAAGTGTACAACTAAAACGAGAAAAGGCTGGGAGCCAATTGTTCTGAGGAATTAAATTTATTATGTAATGACAATTTATGGCGCACTTTAGAGCTAGTGAAATCATAGCCCACGTCAGGGTATGTATGTAGGGGGAAGGAGGCTGGGCAAAAAGTACCCATAGCACCTAGGCCTCAGTAGGCCCTTTGTGCAGACCTCCCCTGCTCACTCTGGTCTCGTAAGCCAGTCCAGGCCCTGGACAAAGGCAACAAGACATGGTAGAGGAGCGTTCCGGATTCTGTCCATGGCTTGCCAGGGTTCCCCAAGAGCACCTACCCTCTGGTCTTCTAGGGCGGGGCATTCGCACAGGATGTCTTACCGTCTCGTCGTCCTGCTCTCAAGCACGGCAGGTGGGAGATACTGATAGATGCAGATTGAACATATGCTTCCATAGTCTGCAGTGCCCAGTAAGGAGCCCCGTAATAAGACGAAGTTTGCTTCTGGTTAGCTGCGTGTATTTCCTGGCTTCTTTAATGGAGGGATACTTTATCGTCTCCTTGGCCAGCAAACAGCCCGGCGTGTTGTTCCACCAGTGAAGGAATTCGTTATGGGTGATGTCCCTCACCATGTCCCGTTGGGCGGAGTTGGTAGGCAGGATGAAAGGTTCAGGTGCGATGGCTGCGTGCCCTGCGGCTCTCCGAGCAAGTCTATCGGCATGTTGATTACCTTTGTTCTTCGAGTGCCCTTTGATCCAGGTGAAGGTGATTGTATTATGCCTAGCTGCCTTTACTAGAGATTTGTGACATTCCAATGTGCTCACCCTGAGTGTGATTTGTGCTCACCCTGAGGTGAAACGACACCTTTCTAGAGTAAGGATGGATTGTCTACTATCAGTGATAATCACTATGTTTCTGCCCGACTTATTGGATTCGGTGATTATGTCAGTTGCAGTTTTGATGGCGAAAAGCTCCGCCTGGATACCAGAAGGAAGTTTGCCGAGAGGGATTGATCTACGCACTTGGAAGTCGTGCGAGAAGACGCCAGCTCCGGTTCCATTCTGTTTCTTAGAACCATCCGTGTAGATTTTGAGGCTCTTGCTGAGGTCGACCTCGGTGGCCGTGTTGTTGGTAAGATAGGGTTTGCTGAAAACATATTGGGGGGGGGGGGGGGATGTAATCTGTAGGACACTCTAAAAGTGGTTTACCTTTCACAGCCCTCCTCCAGTGGTCGAACCAGTTACCACCGCCGTATCTGTCCCAGGAGTATCCCACTGTGCGGAGCCTGATAAGTGATGCCAGAGCCACCTCTTCAATGAAGATGCCAAGTGGTGGCAGGTACAGCATGTTCTCCATCGCAGCAGTGGGAGTAGTATTCATAGCGCCTGTAATGCTCAAACAAGCCATTCTTTGGATCCGATTCAGTTTGGTGACAGTGGAGGCCAGCTTGACTCTGTGCCACCATAGTACCGCCCCGTAGGTGAGCATTGAACGAATTACTGCAGTGTAGATCCATAGCGTGAGCCACGGTGAGAGTCCCCAGGAACGTCCTATGGCCCTCCTGCACTGACCGAACGCTATACATGCCTTTTGTTAGACAGATGATTGATCCACAGTAGCAGTTTTGGAAGGGTTAACCGAAAGTGAGTGATCTTTGCACCAGTTCTCAATGAGTTTGAGGGCTTCCTGCATCCTGTCGGAAAGAGAATTAATAAATTTACCTCTAACAAGGATGACCAAGTCATCTGCATAACCAATGGTATGGTAATGTAAGTCGTTAAGCCGTTGGAGGAGATCATCTAAAGTGAGATTCGACAGAAGTGGAGAGAGGACCCCTCCCTGCGGGCATCCACCTGCAACCCTGCCCTTCAAGGTAGCTCCTCCAGCACTAAGGATCACCGTTCACTGAGTGAGCTTGGTAATCCAACCCTTTACTAACCGTAGTACGCCTCGATCGGAACGGGCGTTACGACCGCGTCAGGGTTTAAGAGAAATAAGGGATAATCAGTGGCGGCTTGTGAGAGTTTTATTGGGAACGAGCTGCAGCAATCAAAGTAAAAAATCAATGTGATGTGCAGGGGGCTTCATTCTATTTTTGTTCTATTATGAGTGTATGTGCTCTTACTTTCCTAAGTTAATATAAACAGTTTTCTGTGCTTTTAAATAAAAAAACTTTGGTCAAACCACCTAATAACAACCAGGGAATGTATGTTCATCAGACCACACATTCCGTAGAAACCAGAGAATCTGTTAGAGAAGAGAGGCTAGAATTAACCATGAGTTGCTCAAAATGTAAACTAATCGAAGCCGACAAGCTCGTCCCATGTGATAAATGCTCTAAAGTGATGTGCCTCCAACTGAAAAAGCGTATCCTTACCTTTGAATGTAGATGTCAAGGATGTAAATGTCAAGGCAAAGACAACATAATGATAAACAAAGCTAAGCTTCAAGAAACTCTCCAAAATATTATAAGAAGGGAACAAAAGGCAAGTGAAGATCAATTAAAAAGCATGATAGAAGACATGAAACGGGAAATAACAGAATTAAAAGGCTTATGCGGAAAGAAAATTGTCAACAATTGTTGTGACCTTCAAAAATATAGCGACCATAGTTGTACCGTCTCAAAGTAATAAATCAGTCAAACTGGAAGCACCAGCGGCACCCATAACCCACAAAACTTTTGCTAAGGCTATAAGGGAGGTGCAGGCCGATGTAAACATCACTGAGGTACTCAGGGAGAAGACTAAGAGTAATACGACGATGCGGTTAAGTCACAATGGAAAACTGAATAGAAAGAAAGAAAAATTATTGGAACCCAAGGCGAGGAAGTTGACACAAACCTAAACGCAGAAGAAAAATGTATGTGGATTTTTATTGGAAATGTAAGCAGTCCATCAAAAGTCATATAACAGAAATCATTAAGAAAAAGATTTTATGTGTGAAAGAATTAACACCTACTTTGACACTAACTGTTACAAAGTCGGAGTTACGAAAGAATACTACGATGAGATATTGAAACCTGACTGCTGGCCAAAAGGTATATTAAGCTTGAAAGATTTATCTTCAAAATGGGACCACAAAATGACAATTTTTGATCATGCCCAGATCACCACCACCCATTAAAGGAAAGATCTATCATCATCCTGGTAGGAAAACTCGTGTCCTACGCTTTCAAGGATAGAGCTTTGTTAATGCTATCAAACTACCTGAAAAATAGGAAGCAGTTTGTCATCATAGACAATGAGAAAAGCAGGACTCTATATTGCTCTATATAATAACCTGGGAGTACTACAGGGCTCAATCTTGAGACCAATGCTCTACAGCTTATACATCAATGATTTTCCCAATCATCTGAGCTGCCACACCACCTTGTATGCAGATGATACCACCCTTTTATTCACAGAAGATGATAAAGACCAAATGGAAAGGCAAATGTGCAAGACTCTAAAGAGGACCGAAGAATGGTTTGCTACCAATAAACTATGTCTAAATTCTAAATAACGTAAAGACACAAAAGATAGAGTTTACCATGGACAGATGGAAACCAACCAGCAAACCAGTGAGCCTCTTGGGTATATACCTATGCAACGTACGCTACAAAGAGGATCTACAAATCAGTAGGAAGTGAAGCTGCAGCTACTGCATACTTTTCACTACACCACTCGATGCTAAGCTACGGTATTGAAGTATGGGGACACACAACTCACTTACAGAAGGTGCTCGTAGAGCAAAAAAGAGCTGTTCGAAGTATAGAAGGCTGACCCAGTACCGAATATTGCTATAACCTATTACATGAAAACTTGCTGCGTCCACCAGTATATGGTATGTATCAGACTACATACCAGTGAATATCTTAGGAGAGGCGTAGCAACCTAATCAGTGCCCAGATATATGGACAAAGCAAGTCTAACAGTCTTCAAACGTGCTGTCAAAAATCACTTGATCAAATTGTCGCCATACAAAAAAAATTAAATACCTACAATTTCTAGATGTATTCTAATAGATCACATTATGTATTGACTTTTAACTGCAGAGTTAATAATAGTATATTATTTGACGAGCAATAACTAAGGATGTACACATGCGAGCGATTTAAATCCGTTGTGTGCGAGTCGAATACGACGTTTTATCTGTAATGTATGTAAAAGTAACTTATACATATTTTATGTAGTTGCCTAGCCACACTTTATCCCAAGTCAAATCCAGCAAGCCCCGCCCACAACGTCTTTCCCGTCCGAACGTTTGCCCAAGTAACCGTTCAACGCCCGTCACCACCAATCAACCCGACTTCTCCCACAAATGTCCCGCAACTACATAACATCCTCCAAAAGTTTGTCCACGAAATCCAAACCTGCATAACGACGCTTGCCACCTGTATGTGCAACACACTGCAAAGTCTCGACACACCCAAATCAATTGCGCGGAAAATTTTGCGCAATCATCCAGGCGAGGCAGAAAGGGGATACCCTTGCCTCTGATTTAGAAATTCATAAATATAGGTCGACTATTTTCACCAATTCATAGCCACCTAGTTTAAGGCTCCCGTCTCCTACCCCCAAAATGCCAAAGTAACCCAAAGTAATTATTGCACAAAAAGTTATCTTTGCCTTGGTGATAAAAATTGACGATCGATATGTTTTTGTGTTTAGAATGTCATCCTGATTGAAAATATCACACAAATAATATAGGGTGCCATTTAAAATTTGAAATGATGACTAAGTTCCCGGAAGAACCGGAAGTCATATTAGCTTATAAAGAAATAAAAATAAACGGGAGTACCTATGCCGTGGGTCACCCGGTATAGCAAACTATCACCGGAGCTGCTCCATATAATAAATAATAATAATAAAATAATCGTCGGTGTGTGTGCAAGGCGTCAATGCTAGAGCCGGCGCCGACACCTGGCACCGATTTTGCCGGTGTGTGTGCAAACGCGCTTAATAGGGGCTTCTATTTGTGACCTAAAACGCTAGACAGCATGCGCAGAAGACTTGCCGCCGCTGTCAAATCTGGTAACATAAAATTGCATTAAATCCCCAGATCTGTTTTGACTTTGAAAAAGGAAAACACGCGTTCCAAGTTAAATTACCAATTTCGGCTTTCAAGGAAGCTTGTACGTAATAAACATATTTCAAAAGTACGTGCGTGCGGCCAGTACAAGCCTGTACACTGTTGACATATATAGTCACTTACCAATTGCGGGGCGAATCACGGGCGAATGGCTCTAGCGTTGGCCTACTGACTAGGAGGTCCGGGTTTCACACCCAGGACCAAGCCGAAAATGCGTCTGTTTCGGAAGAGACGAATAACCGTGGGGCACGGCAACCAGTTGTGCACCTCTGGTTGTCGATATGACTGTATAGTAGTGAGGGAAAAGCTCAAAGGGCCAATTGTGGCTCAGGAGCTGCGCGGAAAAAACCGCATCCCTACCATACATTTACATTTTAGTCACTTACCAATGAAATGTTACCCCGGAGGAAATCTGGTTTATAGCTATTTTCTGCTGTTGCAGCTCCGCACAGCGCAATTAGACGTTATTTTTTTATATATATCTTCATACAAATTCACTATAATATCTTTTTCCGTCGATCGTGTATTTATGAGTATGTTTACTGAATAGAAAATCATTTATTAAAAAGCTCTATTAATGCACGATTTCTATTACTGTATGATTTGTTATAGCCAATCAAACGACTTCATTATAGCCAATCGAACATACGTAAAATAAAACCATCCAATCAAAACATTTTGTCGAGGCACAAGCCGAGAACTGTTAGTCAAATTACATAAGCTGCGTTCGAATATTGTACACCGTTACACTTTTTACACCCAATAACACGTAAGTGTCATTTGGACGGTGTACTCGGTGTCAACGGAGTACAATACCCAAACGCAGCTTTAAATGGTCATGTAACCTCAAATGGCATCGACGAATAAAATCTATGTAGACGCCGCCAGAACACGATTGACGAAAAATTTTTGTAACCAACTGTAATATTAAACGGCGATTAATGATCTCGACAATTAACGCACTCGCCAATCGCTCGTGCGTTAAACAGTCTCGATCATTAATCGCTCTTTTTAATATACTTGTTGGTTAGATAACTATAAACAAAGCGAAATAAATAAAATAATAACACGTCAACGTTGCGAATGTCACTTTGACATTAAAAGTCCTCCGGAGTGGGGAAAGTGGTCCCATATCCGAGCGCTTATGTGCTTATGTCGACTCCCCCGTCCTCCATGATGCAAACCATAGGGTAAGTAAAGTACCTACATATTCTACAATATTAAGCGTTTTAATATTATATACATTGAATTTTGCCTGACACTGATCTTGTGTTGCCAACTTAATTTTGTCTGGGGGGAAATACGCGCACACACCGTGATCACGCCCACCACGGTCTGCTCACGCGCATCTGCAAGTGACGTCATTGCGAGTAGCGATCGTTGCCATGGTAGCCAATATGTTGTTGTGACGATCATACCTTTTTGACAATTAAAGCGTTGGAATGGTTGCAAACTTGTTAACCTAATACGCGCACACACCGTGATCACGGCCCACCACGGTCTGCTCACGCGCATCTGCAAGTGACGTCATTGCGAGTAGCGATCGTTGCCATGGTAGCCAATATGTTGTTGTGACGATCATACCTTTTTGACAATTAAAGCGTTGGAATGGTTGCAAACTTGTTAACCTAAATCACCTACAAAACTCAAAAACTTAAGGATGTATTTGGTTGCCTAGGTGTCCGTGTCAACATCCTTCTCGCAGTAACGTCATGCGCAGAAATGAACGAATTTGATACACGAAGTGAGCAGACTGGTGTAGTGGACATAGATTAAAGATATAAATGTATAAATAGATAGGCGACTCTGAAACGTGTAGTTTAGTTTGTCAAACTATCGCCGGAGGCACTGCTCTCCCAATTGAATCTTTCCCGCCATAATTTAAAATTGATATTAAATCAAAATTAAGCACAAGGACCCTTTGTCCGATTTTGCACTAACTTGCACATTTCGGTAGTTTTGCTAGGCGAAACAAATAATTTGAACCTATTAGAGCAAAGTATAGAAATGTGTAAGTTATGGCAAATATCGAACAAAAAGACCTGAATTCAGATATAAGAATGAAAACCAAACTTTAAATTAAATACGTTTATTACAAGAATAACTATAATAATCGATAATAATATTTTAAACACGAACAATAAAAATCAAAAAATAAGAAATAATACAGAAATAATATGGCAAAATATAGAAGAAAAAAGAACTCAAAAGTTATCCCACAACACCACTGAAATAACTATATAACTAACTATCTACTATAATAACTTTTAGAAATAAAATTTAAAACAAATATAATTTACAAATAGTATATAACAATTTTATTATGGGAGGAACACGTATGTGTTTGAGTACGTGAAAAACACACACTGACGGTATCTGAAATACGTAGGTATATGGCTCATTTGTTCACTTTCAAGAAGCATATTATGATATGATCATATTAATATAGGTACTATGTACAGCGAATATAGGGGCTTGATTAGAAACTAAATAAAGAATTTTAAAACTAATTAAAAATGAATCTTTAATTACTTTTAATGTGATTTTCCATAGTTTCTATCCAAAGCCCTTTTGCTGTGCACGGTACATTAATATGATTGGTTTTTAAAAGTAAAGAAATGAATCCTTATACTTATTTCGGACACTGTCGGTGCAAGTGTTTTTACGAACACATACCCATCCCATATGCAATCCACCCTTAAATTAGCTGTTCATTTAACCTAATTCTATCTTGCTTTTTTATATTTTTGCACTTCCATCATGGCAGCTTTCTTTACCTTATCATTTATATTTCTAGTGTCTAACCCTTTGAAAATATTAACTACATTTGTACGTCCTCTACTTCGGAGCTTCTGGTGCTTCAGCTGGCTCAACACAGAATTGTATGTAACTTTGTTCATTTTCGCATGTAAATAGTTTGCAGTTGTTGCATAAGCCATCGCTCCAGTTATGCATTCGGTGTTAGAAGAATGTTCGAACAGCTTGGTCCTCACATGCAAGTCCTTGGCAATATGATGCCCCATCTAGCTAATTCTTCTCCAACCTCCACAACGGCGTTCAACGCTTTTGGACCCCGCAGTTATTTGTTCAACGCTTTCGGACCCGGCAGCTATCTGTTCAACGCTCTCAGCCCCACAGTTATCTGCTAACCACTTTTGGATCCTACAGTTATCTGTTCGGGTGTGTTAGTTACACGCCAGTATATATTTTTTACCAAGATCGGACCCTGCTGCAGATATTCAAAACATTTTACATCAAACATTGATTTTATTGAACTTACCATTCACATACAAGTCAGGAATCGGAAATTTCTTTAAATTGGACCTGTTCTTATTTAAAGGAAACATCTGTTTGAAAAATGTCGAAAAATGTCTCCAACATACAAGGTAACTCTTCCTGATCTTCACAATGTCCTTTTTCAACAAATGTTGTCTGCCTACCACTTCAATCCACTTCTCAAGCAACTGAAAATTTTAAAAATACTATAGACTTCAAACAGTTGTATATTAGTTGTACTATTTAACAATTTAAGGTTAATATTTAAGAAACAACTTACCTGTCGACCAGCAGGAAATCTGAACATACTATGCGTTTTGCTAGTAGTCGGAAAAGTCCGCACACATCAATACACAACCATTGTCTTTAAAATAATTAGAAACCCGCTCGTACAATAAAGAAAATCGGCACACGTTGACGACGCGTGATACTTGTCTATGCGTGACACTGATGACACTGGCACTATCTTTTTAGGGTTATCAGCGCAGGCGCGAACCTGCGTGAATCGCATTAAAATTTTTCTAGCAGCGCCGACGGCGACAGTTTGACAAATCGTGAGTGCGCTCCCCGTGGTAGTGGACCGTGGCCGTGAGCCTAGGGGTGGGCGATCTTGGAAATTTGTGATCGATCTTCGATCACAATTTGAGATCGATCTGATCGAACGATCGATCTTTTAGTCTTCCCTATACGTACGACACGTGTCAGGCCACGTACGTATCAGCAAAAGATCGATCTGATCGATCTTTTAGTCTTCCCTATACGTACGACACGTGTCAGGCCACGTATGTATCAGCAAAAGATCGATCTGATCGATCTTTTAGTCTTTTAGATCTTTTCGATGTGATCGATCTGATCGATGTGATCGATCTGATCGATGTGATCGATCTGATCGATCTTTTCGATCTGATCGATCTGGTTGATCTGGTTGACTCTTTGGTACAATATAATAACAAAACTATTATTGAATTTTGATAAGAATTTTAGAAGAACAAACAACTGACAACAACTGTACCAATTACACTTCTGATGGATTTTGAACTGGTGCTGGACGCCGTCGGTGCTTTAATTGTGGGTAGTCCTGTACTCCTGTGTTGCTGATCGGTGATTTTAATCTGCCGTCATGCTGATTGTGGGCACCACGGAGTAGGAAGGGAGGAGTTCGCAGTTACCGTCCATACGATTTGAAATCTGACCCAAATGACTACATGATAAGTACCGACCGAGAACGGCAAGTTTGTGGACATGCGCAGTGCGCACATATTGCTATCTCTTTTCTCTCATTCATAAAAATACCCATGTGAGTAGCGCCGTTTTTGGCGACTACTGTCATTGTGTGGTGAGGTTATGTTTCTAAAAATTGTCAACCGAATGTTAAAATGGTTGAAAGAAGTTATACAGAACTTAGTTTCACTTATTTTTCACGAAAACTTTACAAAATAACCTGCTACGAATTGCGGCTATACGAATGGAAATAAAACAACTGTTGGTCTACCGTATTAGCAGAGAATAATGTTAATTTAGTTTTCCTGTTCGACGTTTTGCAGCCTGGCACACAGCACTTCATAATGAAAACCAGTGAAATCTAAATTTTATTTGTCGCTATCACAGTCGGTACGTATAATGTAAATATATAATAAAATAATCGTATACACTAGACGACATAACCACCATAACCTGAAAGCTGACAACATGCTGACAACCATACGTTTTGACAGGCCGATTCGTCGATCAAGTTATGAATGAGAGCAGTATGTGCGTACTGCATATGTCTACAAACTTGCCATTTTTAGGACTTATTGTGCAGTGATTTGGGTCAGATTTTCCATATAGAGTGCGGTCTCCTCATATTCCTCCCTGGTTGGCACCGTTGGCACATTCGATTTGCATAACTTGAAGCATGTCGCCTGAACGAGCGAATGTAGATGGCGCTGCAAAAAATAGTTATGGCCGCTCTAAACGGGATAAAATCGGGTGTTTTGTGTAGATACGAGTACGATATGACTTTAATTAGACGTTTATGGAAGGCTACAAGATGGTATTGTTCCTGATAATAATGGTAATGTACTTGGTTGCGGTTATGTTGGCGAGAACATAATTGCAAAGTGTTTAACATCAAAATTTGTGGAATGACAATGCCTCACTGTAAACTGAACTACACTAAGGAACACAACAATAGTTGTTACTCTTATTGCTTCTTTTCATTGCTCTTTCCATGTGATCGTTCAATATTAGGTTTAAAAATGCACTAGTTCACCAAGTACTGGACACACCGTATCCCGTTTAGAGTAACTCACTCTTTTACCACGAGGGGCGACTTTTTCGCTCGTTTTAGCGAATTGCCAATAATAAAAACCGCTTGCTTGATCTGGTTTTTGCCAGTGAGCAGATTTTCTGGCCGGTAAAAGAGCGGAACACCCATTGGACCAGTAGCCTTTCCATCTTTTCCGAACTACCGGTTTAATTTTTGCAAGGCTGATTTCGTTAAACTTTACCAAGATTTGTGTGATTGACTGCAGTTAAAAGATTTGATGAGGCTGTGGATAATTTTTATAACGTATTGTATGCCATTTTTGCGGAATCTGTTCCAAAGATGCGGTCTTTGCAATCCGGTAGGACCTTTCCTCCATGGTTCTCTGGTGATGTTCTGCGTGGTCTCCGCGTAAAAGATTATTATAGACGCCGTTATGAGCGAACCGCGAGCACTAGCGCTCTTTCTGAGGTTAAGCGCCTGCGCGCTGTAGCGAAGCAGATGGTCTCCGACGCTGGGTATATCACTCATACGCACATGCGCACACCCGCGCACACGCACGCGTGCGCGCGCACACACACGCACTTTTTGTACCTTGGTCAAAAGGACATATTACCGCTAAAATCTCAAAACTTTTTTTCGGCAAGATTTACAATACTTTGTCATATACTACGTATGATAAAGTAAAAAAAGTCATTATTGTGTAGATAATTATCTCTTCCTTAATTACCGGATAATTCAAAATGATAAATTACCGATGACAGTAAGTTATGATAGATAGCTACGTATCCCCCCTTTCCACTCTCTATTCATTCAATACAAAATATTAGCTATCTATATTTTCTCGAATAATATCATTCGGCAAGAGAATTAAGAATTTGAAACGGACTTTGATAATCAGAAAGAATATAAATATGTACAGGTGTAAAAAAAAAACGGATTTAAAAATGATCATTGTTTGTGAACCCAGGACAAAAGTAATAAAGTACAAATAAATAATAAAGAAACAAAAATAGAGTATTTTTTATCGTTAATCATTTTTCAGACCTGTGAAATTATTTAAAATATCGGTAAATTACCAACGGTAGTATATGCTGACGGTAAATTACCTTTGGTAATTTAAGCGGTACATTACGGTAATTATTAATCCGTAAATTACTATTAATTACGGTAATTTATTTGGTATTTTACCCGCTAAATTGCTGTTTTTACATCCCTGATTATATTTGAATACCTAATAAAAAATCAAAGCATTCCTAGCTGACACGCCACTTTGCAGTATTCTACCTACATTATCGATCAAGTATATTATTATCATTCAAATTACATAAGTAAACTCTATACATTAAACATTTTACGTGCTAATTATAACATAATACGGGAAGACAGATCATAGTCATCAAACATACAGATTGCAAATCATTTTATATTACAATAGTTAAAATAAAATATTACACAAGTGGTTATCATGACTCAAAGCGTTGAATAACGCACGCTTCAAGGACGTTTTAATATAATGCGTCAATTAATATATTTTCAATTTAAATTGCTTTGAACGAACGGGAATGTTGATTTTATTCACCCGCAAGAATAAATATTTATTTTTGGGGTACAGTAATCGAAATTCTGTGGAAACCAACCTGAAATAGAACAGAAAACATCTGCACTACGTTTTTCGAACTCGTAAAGCATTGTTCGCATACTTTGGCACTGGAAAACTTCATAAACGTCTCTCAAAATAATGGTGCGCCCAGAAACACGAAATGGACTCCATTAAATCGAACTTACTGATTTTAGTTTGAGTTTACTTTTAGAACAGTCGCGGTTTGCTTCGAGTACTCAAAGCCCGAAAGCAGTTCAAACCGGATTATTTGTTCGGAATATTAACAATAACATGCGTACAGTTTGAATCAAATTTTTAAATAAGTCCGATTAGATTATTCGGATAAATACCAACAGATACCAACCGACGTAGTTGTTACGAGAGAAATTACCTTATACGGTGACCGATTTTCCTCAAACGGCATTTCACATAGGAGTGTAAATAAATGCGGTAATTATTGTTGCGGTCTTTCGATGAGTAACGGTAGTGCATGTGTATTTTCTTTTGAGTTATTTTTTTACTACGCTTTCGGCAATTTGAAACTACTCAATATTTAATGGGGACAAAAGGTAGATAATAGGATGTTAGGTTAGACGGTTTGCAAATGGTTATGGAATACCCTATGCAGGATTTTGATTCAGATGAAACTGATTTTCTACTGGAGAGTTCCGTAAATCATGTTAGTGAAATGGACACGTACACGGTGACCAGAAACAGAAAACCGAGGCGAACAAATTTCTTGTGGATATTCTGCAGGTGGGTAGGAATTTTGTTTATCAACATTACCGGTTGGCAGCAGCCGTTGTCATATCATTAGTGGTTGTCAGTTATTTGTCACAACATCGTATGTGACTGTGAGACGTTTGCATTGCAATATCGCTAGTTAATAGGTGGTAAAACAAACACACTGTCGATAAGGATTCTTCACTAGATAATCTCAACCGTCAACAAATGTAATTGTTATCGCGCTTCCTAGAAATAATGGATAATGCTGATACGCAGAGTAATCTTTCAAAGCCCGCCTCCAAAGAAGATATCCCGCTAATAACAAAGTCAAACAGCGAACCATTTTTGATTAGGTAGTGAATGCATTGCCTGCAGACTGTTTTTGATCGCTGGTCATGTGTTGTAGATGCTGCTGCTCAGTATGGAGGAGATGTTGGGGGCCGAGGGAGCTACGACCTCGAACCATCTATCTTGGCAAACCCACCCTGGGACAGTTTCCAGCAAACGCCATTCGCAATCAAAAGTACAACTTATTCACCTTTTTACCCCTCGTGTTATACCAACAGTTCAAATTCTTCCTGAATTTGTACTTCTTGATAATGGCGACCAGTCAATTTGTGCCTGACATTAGAATCGGCTACTTGTACACCTACTGGGGACCACTAGTATGTATGATTATGTATATGTTCAGTTCTATCTCATGCTTTTGATCCGATGTGTGGCAAAAATTAAAATGTTTGTATACGCCTTTCTGTTCATATATAAAATATCTAAATGTAGATGAGTCTATGTTTAGATATATTTGCTTTTAGATGCAATTGTAGACAGATAAACATTGCGCTGTTAAAGCTTACCATATCTAAATTGCATGGCTATTAATATGGCAAGTCGTACTAGAGAGAAAATAGATTTTGCTAAGTGAATTGGAGAGTGACAGAAATCATGAAAGAGAAAATGTTAGTTATCATCAACACCACATCTGTATAGGACAAACTAGGTCTACTGATCATTTGTTCCGTCTCAGCGAAAAATTCATGTATTGAGTTGCCAGCGGCTTATTCTAACCACAAAAAGTATAAATCTTTGTGACGTTTCCACGCATATCATGCTTATGGCAGCAGACTCGTTCAGAAAATGCTTAACTGTTGGATACTAATAAAACCTAAACGTGTTTGTGCTGACTCTCCAACTGTTGCAAAAAATTGCACTTATTACAAACACCATAAAATATAATAATATATATACAGTAAAGCGTCGATAATCCGAACTAATTGGGACCGAAGGTGGTTCGGATTATCAAATATTGCAGCTAAATAGTAGAAAATACGATTATTGGATACAAGATATAAAGCAAAAGCTTACATATCTGTAAGCAGGAATCGACAAAAATAGCTTTTTACTCAGTTACTGAGTGGTTTATTTTTTTATTATGTATTTGTTTTTTGTGCGCTCGGTATAGCGAACGTTCGGATTACCGGGCTTCGGATTATCGACGCTCTACTGTACTGCCAAAAGTTTTCTGCAATTTGGTCCCTTAAAGTTAGTCCTTTATACCAAAGTATCAAGAACAATACGTATTTTTTGTGCCACACGAGGTCTCAATCTGTTAATTCCTTTAATTTTTTTTTAAATTTTTTTGACATGTTATTTTCATTTTATAGCCTCTTCTTAATTTGTGAGATGTGGGAATTTCTAGATAATATTTTGAGAAAATAAGTACTGTACCATATTCTAAGTTTTGTAGTAAGTTGTTTGTACAGATTTTTTATATTCTCAAATTTAAAATTTGAAAATTTTAATTCTGTAAAAAAGATTGTCAGCTTGATGTTGCTTGTGAATTACACAAATTGTTACACAGTAGTTCTGTACTATTGCCATTACCAATACTATAATTTCAGATCTCTATCATGTTTAATTCATTTATTTGCTACATACACCCTGAGAAAACAAATAAAATGGATTAAAAACCCTAGTCACGCAATTATTATTGCAATTTGCACCTCGCAACAGCTGATGTTATTGCCCATTATCAAATTCACTGGTCAAAAATCTGTTGCTACGACTGTGAAGCATAAACTGGAAAACTGAGGGTTTCCTCTTGGGAAAATTTAACAATTTTTGTTTTGTAGCCACCTGCATGTTATATAAACTTTTTAATATGGCTATGACATTTTGGGGTCATCCAAAAGTCTTTATTAATGAGTTTTTCTCAAGATAAGAAAATTTTGATCCATTATATGTAAAGACTTCTATCATAGGACATATTCTTCAAGACTAAAAAGAAAAAGCGCATGTTAATGGTCAGAATGTCATTAAAGTACTAAATAGTGATGGGCGTATTCGGATTACATAATCGATTATAATAGATCTTTGAAATAATCGAGATATCTCGATTATTATTTTTAATCATCAATTTTTAATAATCGATTCTTAATAATTGGTTGAATATAATAAAACAAGAATGTTTTATGTAATCTGGTTTACTTAGGGTGTTTTAAACGCTATCGATTTCGGTCATTAGATGACCATCTTCAGGCGTAGAAACGTCAATGTATAAAAGTAATGATAGTGAGACATATTAAAAGCCAATAAGACGGTGTACGAAAGTAAATCCAAGAGTCAGAAGTGAACTAACAAGTGGTACGGACACATTGGCTTTTAATATGTCTCACTATCATTAGTTTTGTACATTAAATTTTCTACGTCAAAAGATAAATGACCGAATTCGACAGTGTTTAATATAATCTAAATAAACCAGTCTACATAAATCATTCGTGTTTTATTGTTTTCAACTGAAATACTATAGACTAACATTAAGAAATTCATTAAATTAATCTTAGCCGCCCTACCCATACGAACGTACATGATATGGCCGCTATCATCGCCCGAACACAATGTTGTTTTACCTACTTTTTGAATAATAACCCAAAGGTAGGGCGGTTAATAGTCGATTCATAATAATCGATTTTGAATAATGCATTTTTAATAGTCGATTTTTAATAATCAGTTTTTAATAATAGGTTTTTAATAATTGATTTTAAATACATTTGTCTCAATTTTCGCCAACTTCGTCGCCCAACCCATCCCAAAATATGCTTTTACATCAGTGACTCTCCCCTATTCATAATCGATTTTAAACAACGGATTATTAAAAATCGATTATAATGGATATGGATTGATTATAAAGAAGCGATTAATAATAATCGATTATATATAATCGGTTATGTCATAATTGATTAATAATCGAGTATTTATGGAGAACAACTTGAGAACCAAATCATACGATTATGCGAATCACTCGAATACTGATAATCGATTCTTGAAATAATACAATCATGCCCATCACTACTACTCAGGGATGTTAAATTACGGTAATTAATTTTTTTCGTAAATTACCGATGAAATTAAAATTATTAATTTCAAATATTAAATTACCACGTAATTAAAAATTAAAAATGGTAAATCACGATGGCATAAATTACCGGGTAATTAAAAATTCAAAATGGTAAATTACGCTGGTTTAAATTACCGGGTAATTAAAAATTCACAATGGTAAATTACGGCTGTTTAAATTACCGGGTACTTAAATATTCAAAATGGTAAATTACGCTGGTTTAAATTACCGGATAATTAAAAGTTCAAAATGGTAAATTACGCCTGTTTAAATTACCAGGTAATTAAAAATTCATAATGTTAAATTACGCTGATTTAAATTACCGGGTAATTAAAAGTTCAAAATGTTAAATTAAACTGTAAGTTATCTAAACTGTAAGTTATGATTACTACTAATGTTAATAAAAATGTTTGGTAAAACCTTAAATCATTATTTTGTGGATAACTAGCTATCTCTGATCTTTTGCCTGATTTGATAGTACAAAAACCAAAGCAAAGACTACATAGAAATACTATTTATATATAGCACTACTACAAAAACAGGAAAATCAAACAGAGTGATAATTTAGTTTCTTTTACGACAAGTGGCAGTAAGCCGCTGACATAACGCGCAAACGTTCCTACGCATTGACGTGTTAGAATGAAATAAAGAAGATTGCTATTTCATTCTAACACACGTCAATGCGTATAGGAACGTTTGCGCGTTATGTCGCGGCTTACTGCCACTTGTCGTTAAATAAACTCTAGTAGAAAATAAACAATTTAATTCTGTCCACATTCAGAAAATAACTCCGGTTCACAGAGGGTTTTTTGTCATTTGTCATTTTTCTAACACTGGCATATTTATTAAAAAGTTAATTCTGATAATAAATGGCTTCTGATTTCAGAACTGCATTATCGGATTTGTTGGATTGGTCGCCATTGGCAAAGGGGCTTTCCACTTCTCTATTCATTAAATACAAAATATTAGTTCTGTATTTTCTCAAGTAATGTCGGATGATTTGGAATAGTAAAAATATAATGTTTACGGGCAATGTCATTGGATGTGTTAACTTTAGCCATAGACCAATTTCCATTGGCTAAATGACATCTTGAATAACATTGTCACGCACGAGTCCGACCATGCACCACGCGGATTGTTAGGTACTTCCCAGGCAAACGCAAACAACAGTGCACTTGTCGACTGCTGATGAGGGGTGGGGAGCATTCATGCGTCTACTGATGGAAGGTCTTTGAAATTAATTTATAAATTCCGGTAAATTACCAACTGTAATTAAAATTGTCTGTAAATTACCAATGGTAATTTAAATTGACGGTTGACTCCGTAAATTACGGTAATTAAAAATCGGTAAATTACCATTAATTACGGTAATTAATTCGGTAATTTACGCGGTAAATTACGCTTTTACATTCCTGCTACTACTAAATACTATTTACTGGTATACAGGGCGATTTGTGACATGTGTGCCAGCGATGGAGTATATTATTTTTAGTAAAAGCAATCAACATAAGTTTGATGTGCTTTGTCCAAAAACACACATGACCGTAAACAGAAACAAATTATAGATATTAATCATTATCACTTTGATTTGTTCATTATTTTAGTACTTATAATATCTACATAAAATTCTCGTACTCACACATTTCTTGAAACACATGTTTTCTTTTCATCTTTTTTTTTTTACTTAATTCATAGAATATTGCGATGCAATTTTGAATCATCCTGTATTTGAAACAATATAAAATTAAGGACAGCTTAAAGCAAATTTTATTCTTCCACACAGTGTGCCTCAATAGTTTTCTATATAAAAGTTACAAAGTATCACGATAGAAACATAATTAATTAAGACTTAAATTGGATCATATTCATTTTTAAAATAATATTCGTCACTCTTACATTTATAAGATTTATGATACTGAACGTAGCTCAATTATTTCTTAACTTCACTAGTAATTCAATCTTTAAAATCTTCAACATTTTAGTGTTTTGTTTTATTCGTCACAATTTGCCGAGAGGCAATCGATGACTTACGACGACATAAGCGAGATCAGGAGGTGAACAGCCAGAAGGTGCGAAGGTTGAACCCGGATGGCAACTTTGAAACGGTTGCCGCTTCAAGATTAAAAGTAAACGCTCTAGTTGTCATTTTGTGACCGTCTTTATACGTTAATTTTTGTAGGTTGGAGATTTAATTTTAGTTGATAAAGACGAACGCGTACCTGCTGATTTAATATTATTGCGTACATCAGATCGTAGCGGCTCTGTGTTTGTCAGGACTGATCAGTTGGATGGCGAGACTGACTGGAAATTACGAGTGGCCGTGCCTGCTACACAGAAACTGGGACATGACAGGGATTTATACGGTCTTAGCGCTTCGATTTACGCTGAGAAACCCCAGAAGGACATACATTCGTTTATTGGAACCTTCAGTCGGGTTAGTAATGCTCTGTATCCCCTTTTTACACTATTTTAGCATTTTTATAAAGTTAGAAAAAGTTATTTGATAATTGTTATGTTTAACTTTTATATTAATCGTTTGTTCTTGATATTTGTTTATCTTAGCAAGATACAATTAATGGTGATGAAAGCCTCGATTTAAGGAATACGTTATGGACGAATTGTATTATTGCATCTGGACAGGCGTTGGGAGTTGTAATTTATACAGGTGAGGTCTCTACGGTATAAATAGATATGTGGGTTCAACAGAGTCAAGATCGTAGGTTCTTACAAATCAAATTGCTGGTTTGCATGCCAACAAAACCGACAATACTTTCAGATGCTCCTTGCAAAGGACCTTGACTATTTACTATTGTGAATATTTTTTTCTAACTATTCTATGTTCATAAACTAAGCTTTCAAACTTGAATGATATTCAAATATTAGTAATTATTAATTTTAGTAATTAACATAATAAGTCAATTCATTTAGTACTAAATAATGCACATTAAATAACTGGAAATGTAAGTACAGTCGAAACCGGATATAACGAACTCCGGATATAACGAACGCCCGCTTGTAACGACCAAAAAAGAAAGTCCCGTCAGATCGCCGTATAGTTACATGTATGTTTAGCTGTGTTTTAGTTTTTATCCATTTTTAGTTCTACAAGTTCGGTTATAACGACCAGTTAACGAACACTCAGCACAAAATCTAGTCGGATGTCTCCAGAACCCCTACCGTTTGTTTCACTATTCCGCGGTTACGTCTCCTCTATTTCCCACCTCTATTTTTCTTATCCCGTAAGACTTTTAGCTTGGATATATGCATTAATACAAAGTTTATTTAAAAGAACATGTAGCTATGTACAGGGGATTTCTTTAAGAGCGACGCATTACGTTTTTTTCAATTAAAAGACTTGTGGGTTAGTTATGGAAATAATTTTTATTTCAAATGAAAGTACAATCAATGCTATTATTTATGGAATACGACATCATTCAAATGTCCGCCGCGGAAGCGCTGGTACGAGTGAATACGCTGGACCCAATTTTCCATGACTCGAGTACACAAATCGGTCGAAATACCAGGAATTTCGCATTCGATGTTGGCCTGCAGATGTTCTAACGTTTCTGGCTTGTTGGCATAGACCAGCGATTTAATGTAACCCCAAAGAAAATCTAAAGGGATTAAAGACAGAAACGTTAAAGCACTGCAGGCCAAAATCGAACGCGTATTTCGACCGATTTGTGTACTCGAGTCATGGAAAATTGGGTCCAGCGTATTCACTCGTCCAGCGCTTCAGCGGCGGACATTTGAATGATGTCGTATTGCCATAAATAAAATATGCCATAAATAATTGCATCGATTACACTTTCATTTGAAATAAAAATCATTTCCATAACTAACCCACAAGTCTTTTAATTGAAGAAAAAAACGTAATGCGTCGCTCTTAATGAAAAACCCTATACTTATAAGAAATGTATGTAATGGTTTAAAACACAGATAATTTATATTTATTTTGTTTATTCTGTGTTCTTTATTATGTATTCTGTTAATTTTATTTCATTTTTATTCAATTTTAGTAAAGTTTTTATATATTAACTTAGAAAAAACATCAAATTATCGCATGTCTGCTTATAACGAACGACATGGCCCCTTGAGTGTTCGTTATATCCGGTCACGACTGTACCTACATAATGTGAAATTTACACCAACGTGAATATAAAGTCATCATATCCACAAAGTAAAAATTAATTAAAAAAATAAATCATCCTAATTGATTACACATATGTTTCTTGATTTATATCTATGATCATGTTCGGATATATATTGGTATTGATTACAAAAAGTTTACTCATTTATTCTTAGTAAGTTTTATGATATCTGCTGATTTTATCTGATAATCACATAAGCAATAGTTGTATAATTAATCGTCTAAGTAAAATAATAGGCAATAAGAACTTTTGTAATCAGCACAGTTTTTGATATTACAAAATATGGCGAAATTGTGATTAATGTTTATGATTTTGTTGCTAGTAACAAATATTAGGTAGTGCAAAGGTTTCAAGATTGATGTCAGGCTGTACTGTAACATAAAAATGTAAAACGGATAAAACTAAATAGAAAATACATAGTATCAGTCCTAGAGAGGACAGCACAAAAACGATCTTTGTAACTACTAGTTTTCTTAAAACACACTCAGTAGGTGGAGGCTGACCGATGGAGCAAACAGCTACAGTCTAAATAAATACTAAATACTTGGGCATGGTATGATACAAGGTTGTTTATTTTATTAAAAATAAATTATTCAAATTATTTTATTTGTAAGCATTTTAATCAGCGGCTTTTCATTCCCTGTTTTACTTGGTACCACTGATATTGTATAGTAATATTTTATGAAAAACAACCTAAACTGTTCAAATATGGGTAGTTTAACCACGTTTTTTTTTGGGGATGTTGCCATGTGCGCAAAGCCAGTGGCTTGTCTGTGCGGCAGTCGGGGAGACGGAATATTTCAAAAATCCCCTGCCTAACCCGGGCTGGAACCCTGGAATTCCTAGTGGAAGGCATTTGCCTTATCCACTCAGCCACCTCCGTCCCACAAATACAATACAAATACAACATTAGAACATGTTTAAAACAAAATATTTGTTTTAAAACATGTTTAAAACACTGTTTTAAAACAAATTGTTTTAAACATAACAAACCTGGTATGATATGGTATGGTAACGTTAGTGCTCGTGCACATTGGCAAGCTGTGAGCGGTGAGCCTAGAGTGGTGTGCAGTGCAAAATATATTTGTAACATATGTTTTATTATGTGATTATGTGCACATAAACGGAGCGGTGCGCGGTAGTGGAAAGGTGCGCCGCTCAAGCTTTAGGTTTCCTTAACCTGCGACGCTCACAGCTCAGTTCCTATTAGTTGGTTGTAAAGGCAGCACGTTAAAATGTGAAAATACACGATGACAACAATGAAGAATTAACTGAGAGCAAGGATATTACAGACTACCTCAATCAAAACTTCATAACAATATCCCAAAAACTTAAATGTGCACAAACAAAATGCCCAGACATCCCGTCTTCAATGACAACATCTATCTGTCTTCTGAGAACAACACCCGAGGAAATCTGAGGAATAATAAGTAAGCTACAAAATAATGATTCACCTGGTGATGATGGTATTAAAGCAAAAACTATAAAAAAGTTAAAAGATACACTTGCACAGGTCATATTCCAAGCCATAAATCAACTCCTACGGGAAGGCACATTCCCCGATGAACTGAAGAGAGCAAGGGTATCAGTTATCCACAAGTCAGGTTAATATCTGTACTTTCAGTATTTGCAAAAATATTTGAGATAGTTGATAGTTGAAGACCACTGAAGACTACTGTCCTACTTTCAAAGTATTGAATTTTTCAGTACACACCAGAATGCTTTTTTTAGCAAAATTAGCATGCAGACGGCAATTGTAATCTTAATAGAGTTCGTGTACAGTGTGATGGATGACAGAGCATTGGAATTGTGGGTAAGCCATTGCAGATGATCAGGAGCTACCTTCCGGGGTGGACAGTTGTCAATGGTGTCAGAATCAGCGATGGTGACGTCATCAGTGACGTTCCTCAGGGTAGCGTACTTGGGCCACTCTTGTTTTTAATATATATTAGCGAACTAACACACATTCAGCTCTATGGAAATCTGATACTATTTGCTGACAATACTGCTCTTTTTTATTTTGGTACTGCTCAAACAATACAAACTGAAGCACAACAAGACCTAGATACCATTGTCAATTGGACTAAACTCAACAACATCCAACTAAACGAAGCCAAGTGTCACTATCTCATCTTCAACAGCAAGGACCAAACCATGGACAAATAACTTGTAATAAATGGTGTACAACTACAGGAGATAGACAGCGCAAGGTATCTGGGGTTAGTTTTGGACAACAAACTGCTCTTCTATAAACATATGGAAGCCATCCATCCAAAATAAGCAGAATACTTTATCCCTTATACCACCCTGCAAACTTCGTTAACAGAGAAACCAAGTATAAGATCTACTTTGCGTATGTTAACTCTGTGCTGATATACTTGAGTGCTTTCTGGGGACAAGCGAGATAGCAAGACATCAAGCGGCTGCAGGTTACACACA
This sequence comes from Aphodius sticticus, assembly GCA_963966075.1. Lineage (NCBI taxonomy): Eukaryota > Metazoa > Arthropoda > Insecta > Coleoptera > Scarabaeidae > Aphodius > Aphodius sticticus. The sequence continues at coordinate 50,732,377 of OZ014507.1, read as the reverse complement.
ACAAACTTCTCAAGGTCTTGTTCTGTAAATCACTACGTTTTGGTACTGACGAACGTTATAATGACCTAAAACTTCTGCGAATCTGTGATATTGTTAAATTGGTGTTAAGCTTGTGCATCGCATAAGAAACAACCTGTTGGTGACTGACATAGGTTTAGTGCGTAACTGTGATCGTCACTCCTACAATACCCGAACAAGGCAACAGTTTTATGTGCTACCAAATGCAAAAAACATTGGAGAGAAGAAAATTACAACAGTGGCGTGAAATGGTACAAGGAACATGTAATATTAAAATTCGAAATATTGTAAAATTGAGCAGAGCTGTGATAAATTACTTATTGCTTATGCAAAGACACTAAATTTAAGATTATTTACATCTATAAACTATATTATTATCTTTGTTATTTGCTATGATATACATACACATGCTACTTTGCCTATGTATATAATATATGTAACCCTGTTATAAACATACTATGTTTTTTGGTAAGATAAGATATGATAAGATAAATTTATTTAACATTCTGTACAGAATAAGTTAGAAAAAAAGCAATTGTATATAAGTAACATGCAATTCAGCCAAGATGGCTGAAGATGAAGCAACTCAGGTTGACCTGTACTTTAAATGTTGTAAACAGAAGAAATGCAGTGTGTACGTCTGTAAGAACTGCGGCCTAGCCCGCCACTGGGCTTGTCTTGAAAGGCAGAAAGGAATGAAAATGATCAACAACAACCTAATAACTTGTTGTGGAGAGGTTAACCAAAACATAACCTTAGTGGACCATGTGCCAGAAATTCAGTCTCAGTTAGATGCACTGAAGGAAATGCTTAAACGCCAAACAGAGGTAATAGCTTCTCTACAAGAGGCAGTCGTAGCTATACACGCTGAAAACAGTGGAGACCCGACGAAAAATAATAATATTATTTCCACGTTGTCAAACATCACCAAAAAACTTGATAAGTTAACAGAGTCCTCAGTGGAGACGGAAATGAGAACCACTCAAAATCGGCCAACAGAAAAGCCATTAGCAACTCAGACTGTGACAGACAATAATACACATAGAGGGGCTCTCCAAAACGATAAAGCAATAACAACAAACTCCATATGCCGAGATACATACTCAAATGCTATGGGTCACTCTGACAAAGACCCGAAAAATAAACCAACAAACGCAGTGAGTAGCAAGACAAAACAAAACAAACCTTTTTTACGGATCCCAGATGATGGGTCTAACACACAAACAGCAGGAGTTCGTAATGAATGGGTAACTGTGCAACGAAAGAAACGTGATAAAGCAAGATCAGTAATAATAGGTGATAAAGAAATCGCAAAGGATGGGGACGGACTGAAATCGGCTCCTAAAAAGGCTTTTCTATACGTTTCAAGATTGCACGCCAATACCAATAGCAAGGATGTTGTTCAATCCCTGAAATCCACTTTTCCAGAGATAGAATGCGAGAAACTGGAGTCCAAGTTCCCTCAACATTATACATCTTTCAAAGTCACGATAGACCTCATCAACCTGGAGAAGGCGATGAGTGGCAGCGTCTGGCCGTATGGCTGCTTTGTCACTCGGTTTTTTCACAGGAAACAAAAAATGAAGGATACGACTTAGGAGCATCAGCGTGTCAGGCTGGCCAGCAACTCGTCAAAGAGACCTTTCAAATTCTGCATACCAATATCCAGTGCTTAACTAATAAAATTGAAGCTTTAGAAGAAACCTCCAAGCACCTTAGACCAGATATAATTTGTATAGCAGAGCACTGGTTGAAAAAGCATAACATGAATCTTTATAATATAGAAGGATACTCAATGAGAAGCTGTTTTGTCCGGCAGAGCCTCAGTCATGGGGGTGTATGCATCTATGCGAGGCAGGACTTGAAATGTGTCCCAGTAAAAAATATATATCAACTCTCAAAAGAGAAAACCTGTGAAATGGCATGTGTCTACATCCCGGAGCATAACCTGATTGTGGTGTCAGCCTATCGCACACCAGATTCCGATCTTATGCTGTTTCTGGATTCATTCGGGGAATTCATGGAGTTTTTCTTCCATAAGTTCGATAACAAAACCCGGCTTGTGGTTGCCGGAGATTTTAACGTGGATATAAAAAGGACGTCCAATCAAACAACGGCCCTCCAGAGCAGCATGACATCTTACGGTCTCAGTGGAACTGTCCGGGACTACACCAGAGTGCAGCAAAATTCAAAGACGGCACTTGACAACGTTTACACCAATATCTCAGAATACTGTGCCAAGGTTCTCCCGGGATTGTCTGACCACAACAATATATTATTTACGATCAATGTCGGGATATCTCATGCTTCATTTCATGTGAAGAAACGCTTGTTTGCTCGACAAAATTACCAGCGGTTCAGCGAACTCCTTGCGGAGGAAACATGGGAATGTGTCTATTATGAGAGAGACGCTGAGACAAAGTACAATGTTTTTCTCAAGAGATACCTTGAGTGCTTTGAACAGGCTTTTCCAATCAGAGCAGTGCCACGAAAAAGAAAACCCTTACCATCCAGCAAATTACGTCAAATACGGGAAACACTTCATCTAATCGAGGAGACATACAACCATCTCGGAGGCGAAGATCTTAAGAAAATCTACACAAGCTATAAAAAATTCTACTTAGACTGTGCCCGAGAAGAGCGGAGGTTAAAAAATCACAAAGCCATAGTGCAGTCTGAAAATCAGCAGAGGACCCTATGGGAGATAATGAGGAGGGAGACCGGAGCAACAAAATCAAAACCGTCTGGAACACCGTCCAGTGAAGATCTAAATAAGTTCTTCTGCAACATCGCCACGAAAACATTGTCCAATATCCCCCCCGCTATAACTACGACTGCTGCATATCTGAAGACTGCTCCAACCACGCCCACGCACACATCTTTCTTCCTCACACCAGTAACGTGTCAGGAGATTGAAGCAATAACAGGCAGGTTAAAACCAAAGTTATCTACAGACATAAACGGCCTAAGTACGAAATTAGTCAAAGAAACAATACACCACACCTCTAACCCGCTGCAAGACATCATCAACACATGCTTCCAACAAGCAGTGGTCCCAGCATCAATGAAAATAGCGAAAGTAACCCCAATTTTTAAGAAGGGAGATGCTGATAACGTCGAGAATTACAGGCCAATAGCCATTTTGCCTGTGTTCTCCAAAATCCTCGAATCAGCACTGGCTAACAGACTGACTAAATATCTCGACAGTCAATGTATTCTAAGCCCCCATCAGTTTGGGTTCCGAGAGGGAAGAAGTACGGTGGATGCAGTCCTAGCAGTTCTGGGCTCTGTTTGGGAAGCGATGGAGAACGGTGAGGATAGCGGAGCCCTTCTCTGCGATCTTAGTAGAGCTTTTGATTGTATGCAGCATCACACATTCCTGATGAAGCTTGAACACTACGGCGTGAGAGGGAGCCCGCTGCAACTGATGGCATCATACCTGGACGGCAGACGACAATGTGTTTGTTTGGAAGGAAGCACCAGCGAGATGGGCGATATCACCTGCGGTGTAGCTCAAGGGTCCTTAATGGGACCACTGTTCTTCACCATTTTTGTGAACGATTTACCACCCAACATTCCGACTCATACTTTTATGTACGCAGACGATACGACATTGGTCTCCCGTGGGAAAAGCCGTGAACAACTCACCTCTAACTTGGAAGATGCAATGATAAGAGCCACCGATTGGTTTCGAGCAAACCAACTCAGTATAAATGCAAGAAAGACTGAGCGGATCCTATTCACCTGTGATCGTCGGGGGGGAGAAGAGTCAACCAGCGTGAGGCTTCTGGGAGTCTGGCTAGACACCAGGCTAACATGGAGGACCCACGTGGAGAATCTTGAGAATGAGCTTGCAAAAGCAGTGTACGCCATAGGTCGCATCAAAGCTACAATAGGAGAGGAGGCTGCATTGACAGCATACCATGCACTATTTCACTCCAAAATGTCATACGGCATAGTATTATGGGGAGAGTCTGCACACGCCGAGAGAATTCTAGTTCTACAGAAGCGAGCCGTACGAACAGTTCTGGGAGTGTCACCCAGAAGTCACTGCCGTCCACTGTTTGCGCAGCTGAATGTACTGACGGCTCCTGCAGTCTACGTCCTAAGCCAGTCGATCAGGGCTAGATCGGAAGTTCCAAAGTTGCTGACCAGAGGCGAAGTAACAGCTGTTAACATCAGGACCAGGAACAATGTGGAGATTCCAAGACATAGAACTAGAACTACACAGGCCCAACACCGGCACCTACAGATTTTTAACAAGATCCCAGAAGACTGGAGACGACTCCCATCTACAATTTTCAAACGCCAAATGAAGCAAATGCTTCTGAAAACACCAATATACAGCGTCGCCGAGTTTATGAACTCCTATCGTCCGTGATTCATTTTTTCTCCACCTGACCTTATCTTTGCACAATACAATGTTATTTTGTCTTTTTCTGTACATGTATTATGTTTTGGATATAATAAACGATATTATTATTATTATTATTAATTGTGGATGCACTTCAAGTTGCTTCTTGTAGAGCTCTGGTAAATTCATCGGTGTTTTAATATATAAATTAACAAAAAAATATGTTCATACTTTTATTTTATTTATGTTATGTTTACCTAAATATTTAAATAAACTGGTGCGATCAGTTTTTAGAAATTTTAAAAGTAATTTGCAAAACCTTTGTTTTGCTTGATTTGTGACACTTTGTGTTTGTACATCTAATACCCTTTGTCAAACAGCATTTGGGTCATCCAAGTTCTGGATTGTCATTACTTGACAATAATGAAGATCTGCATCACCATCCGATTGTCGTACAATATTATCTAATACAATGTCTCACAAAACGGTTCTATTAGAAGTTATTGACGTTTACACTATTTCTATATATGTATTTAAAAGTCATAGATAGGTGACTATAATCATGCCTTTTGGCATTTCTACCACCTCGCCATATAAGTTAGTTAGCAATATTTTGGTGACCATAAACCTGGGCTGGCATAAATTTCTCTGACTGGATTATCCTTATTGTGTCATGGCCTCCATTACACCAGTGGGGCATGTTCTCATTGCCCCAGTAATGCCCAAGCATATGAGCCACTGTAGTTGGAGTAATTTAGGTAGATTTAAACACTGGTAATATTCTAATACGTTTAATACAGACACATGCACTCTTATATACAGAATTCATACTGTAAAAAGTGGTTCCCCAAAACTGGCACACAGTCAGACAAGTTCCTCGGTTGAACGCAGCGCGGCGTTTGACGTAACTTAAACTACATTTATAAACAACCAATATATCTCAGTAGTTTTGTTAGTTTTGTGTGCATAGCATTTTGCAAAGTTTTATTGCACCAGACTATCGTTCCGTATGTGATGGGGTGATCACCGTGATGTAAAAGCTGTAAATCATCCTCAGGGTGAGGCCTCAACTTCTACCTAATAGTTTGTTTGCATGACCATGATTCTTATGATACTCAGCCATGATTTTTGGTATAAATTTATTAATAAATATAATTTATTCATGATAGATCATTTAAAACGCTTTTCTACCTAACAAAATACCTTATTTTGAAATTTTACTGACGAAACCTTAAATACTTACCCAAATTGTGGAAACCTCCTTTATGTCAATAACCAAGTACTTGGGACATATCCGTTCATACTAAAAGCTGAATGCTTGGATAATCTTCTGTTAAGACTGTGTGGGCAATAATTAAAAAATGCTTTATTTACTGTTTTTCATGGCTAGGTCCAGAGACACGATCCGTAATGAATAATTCCCAGCCCAGATCAAAAGTTGGCCTGCTTGACATGGAGTTGAATACGTTAACAAAGCTCCTCTTTGCTGCGGTCGTTGGATTGGCGATACTCATGATGGCACTAAAAGGTTTTGGGGGCCCTTGGTATAGATACATGTTCAGATTTATTCTGTTATTCTCTTATATCATTCCCATAAGGTAAAGTAAATCTTAACTGAAAATTTGTAATTCTAATTTGTTATTCTTCTATTTTGGTAGTCTTCGTGTCAATTTAGATATGGGCAAATCGTACTATTCGTGGTCGATTGGGAGAGACCCCGCCATGAAAGGTACTGCAGTGCGGTGTACCACCATTCCAGAAGAATTGGGAAGGATCTCGTATTTGCTCAGTGACAAAACTGGTACGCTGACGCAAAATTCAATGGTCTTGAAGAAGTTGCATCTCGGGAGTACGTGTTACACTCAGGATGGATTTACTGATGTAAGTATTTGTTTTCTTAATTACAACCATTACTTCTGGATGAATTATTTAGAAACGAACATATTTATTGAACTTACTTAACTACATTTGACATACATAGATTTTACGTGATAAACTTATTGAAATAAAAGATATAATAATATAAAAAGACTTCAAATACAGTACTGTGTTTTAGTTGCACTTTGTATGCAATAGTTTTAGTATTAAACCGACTTAGTATTAAGCCGTCAAAATCAAGTGTCAACATCAACAATAATCTGAAGAAATTCATGGGTGAAAGGTAGCAATATAATTTATTTATAAAGTAAAACCTTTGTTATCATTTGTTTGAACTAATTTAATTTATTTTATTGCTATTACATCATCTCCTTTAATCTAAAATACTGAATATTCTTGGTTTTCTTTTTTGTTACTAACTACATATTAATTTGTAAAGTATAAGTTGACCATTATAATTTTGTTGTTAAAAAAACTTTTGTTGCAAAGTTTGAAAGTTGTGTGTGTAAAGTAGCAAAAAAATAATAATATGGGCATGACCCACAGTCTATGTCGGCCAAAAACAACATTTATGATGATCCTGTATAATATGTGTATTAACTATTAGGGGTTTGACATTTTTATATATTTTGTGCAGTACTCTCTCATTTAAAGACATATTAACCTGTCCCCACGGGGTTCAAACTTGAAAATAAGTTTAATTTGATTTTTTTTAAATAAAACGAATTTTTTATGTACAATAAACTTACCAACGCAGTTATTAGCTTAAAATAAATCAATATATTTTATATACTATTTTATTATTTTACTATTTTATTTTTATTATTATATTTTTATTTTATATACTATTTTAATATATTTTATAGAGTTGATATTAGAGCAATTAACATATTTCCAACTACTTTAATTTATCAAAAATACAATAATAGAAGAACTATCCTGGCCACCAATGAACAAAATCGAACATGTGAATACTGAATCTGATATTCTTTCTGTCTAGTTTTTGAGAGAGAAAAAATATTTTTGACTTATTTAGGTTTGATTTTCTCAAAAACTATACTCGGTCAAAATTTCCATAGCAGCATAGATACCAGACTCAGTTGTCACATGAGAGTTTTGTTTTTCCCACTATTTTTGACAAATTAAGTAATAGCATGTTGCTGACCTTGAAGTGGAAATATAATCTAATAAAACAAGATATGAATTTACGGATATACTGTATCATACGGACTTACCGTAATGATGAAATAATCAATGTATAGTAAAATGGTGATATACAGGCGGGATGTAAATTTTTAAATAAATAGGTTATATTAGGTTATGATAGGTTATGTTTGGTAGTGTTTTGTACTTTCTTTGCTTGATATGACGATTTTCCCTAACTGTCATAGTCCCCAATAGCTCAGTTGGTGAGAGCATTGTGCTAGCGACACAAAAGTCCCTGGTTCTAATCCAAGTTGTGGCTGTAATTTTGAATTTGCTGTAATTTTTAATTTGTTTAAAAATTTACATCCCGCCTGTATATCACCATTTTACTATACATTGACAATCTAATAAGCTAATAACTGTTTATTTAATTTATTATACTGTATAGACCAGGCAATAGAGACTTTTTCGTGACAAAAATAATATCAGCAAGCCGCCGGTCCCAGGTCACGTGGAACAGTCCGTAGATGTATTGTGATGTGTTTTCGACTAGCAAATATCATTACTTAATTTTATATAAACAAAAAACCTCAAAAAATCGTGCTTTTTTTCGTTGTTCGCTTGTAAAAGCTGAACCGATGGAGCAATCTTGATACTGTCAACAGACGAATTGTCGAGAATGAAAAGACGAAAAAAATAAACCCTACACGGACCCGATCGGATTAATATTAACAGAGGAAATTCGGAAGAACCGGAGAAATATGCATTTTTTTCAAAAATTCATAACTCCGCCATTTTCAAAGCTGTAACGCAGGCTTTTCGCGAGAAAGTAGCGATTGATGGGTACTTTAAGTGTGCACAACCCAGGCGTTGTCCGATGATTAGTTTTTGCAGAATTGCGATTTGAATTTTTTTTATGCAATATGGTTCGGCGAGCCTGGATGCGTCGGAGGTGGTCCAATTTTAATTTTTTTAACGTATTTCGAAAGTAGAAGTATTGTGCTACAAAACGTCTATTCTGATTTTGCGTTAAAATGTTACGAAATAGGCGAAAAATGCTTGCAAACTTGACCGAAATGTGCCGCGCGCTCAAACGCTGTCGAGTAGTGGGGTAGGCGGCCGACTCGGGGAAGCGCGCAGCGCGTTGGGATTACTATAGATACGCGCTTCCCCGCGCCGGCCGCCTACCCCCACTACTCGACAGGTTTGGAGCGCGATGCAGATTTTGGTCAAGTTTGCAAGCATTTTTCGCCTATTTCGTAACATTTTAACGCAAAGTCAGAATAGACGTATTGTAGCACAATACTTCTACTTTCGAAATACGTAAAAAAAAATAAAATCGGACCACCTCCGAAGCATTCAGGCTTGCCGAACCATATTGCATAAAAAAAAATTCAAATCGCAATTGTGCAAAAACTAATCATCGGACAACGCATGGGTTGTGCACACTTAAAGTACCCATCAATCGCTACTTTCTCGCGAAAAGCCTGCGTTACAACTTTGAAAATGGCGGAGCGATGAATTTTTGAAAAAAAACGCAGATTTATCCGGTTCTTCCGAATTTCCTTCCGTTAATATTAATCCGATCGGGTCCGTGTAGGGTTCATTTTTTTCGTCTTTTCATACTCTACAATTCGTCTGTTGACAGTATCAAGATTGCTCCATTGGTTCAGCTTTTACAAGCGAACAACGAAAAAAAAGCACGATTTTTTGAGGTTTTTTGTTTATAACAAATTAAGTAATGATATTTGCTAGTCGAAAACACATCACAATACATCTACGGACTGTTCCACGTGACCTGGGACCGGCGGCTTGCTGATACTATTTTTGTCACGAAAAAGTCTCTATTGCCTGGTCTATGTAACGTAAAAAACTGAAAAATATTTTCAATACAGGGTTAGTGCATACAAAATTTAGGTTAAAAAATAAGGACCATCCTACGTTGTATACTGTGCTAAAGTTTAAATCATTTACTAGTCACCAGATATACAGAGTGTAATTTTGAAAGTGTGTATTTAAAATATTACAAAAACGTTTACATTAAAACATATGTCTTAAAGAATGAGTAGCCTCTTGATGTTTTACTTTACGATTGTACTATTTGGAAATAGCATAGGGAAAGTATGTCGGGTGAGGCAGAGCTAGAGATAGCTCTTTTAAAACCAAAAAGTCTTAAATTGTTTTTATTTATCGTCATCAAAGAGAATTAAAGAGAACGGATTGGAGTTATTGTAGATACCTTAGGCAATCTATATTTTATTAATTATCTTACAAAATAAATATTTATAATCGTATGGTTTAGCTTTCGGCTGTTTTAAAATTGGCCTACGCCATGACGTCTCAAGATACAAAACCGGCAAGTAGTAAGTTTCGAAGATCCGACAATACGAGAATTTTGGATGGAGTACAGGCCCTAGCTCTCTGTCACAACGTTACACCTGTCTATGAGAATGGGGAAACCAGTGAAACTAGTGAGTGCTGTTTTGATATACTTTGTCCTCAGATGGACCTAACATTTGGATGCGTTAAAAAATCCACAAAACAAGAAACAAAGAAAGAAAAAAATATCACAATTTTTTGTTAGGTTCAATTGCATCTGAAGCCGAGGCCGACCAGCACATCCAGATCTCGATGCATGATAATCCTGTCGCTTACCAGGCTTCGAGCCCGGACGAAGTTGCTCTAGTCCAGTGGACCCAGGAAGTGGGCTTGACGCTGAGCCATCGAGACTTGAGCTCGATGCAGTTGAAGGCACCCAACGGTCGGCTGTTCAACTACAGCATCCTGCAGGTGTTTCCATTCACGAGCGAGACCAAACGGATGGGAATCATCGTCAGGGATTTGCAGACCGGCGAGATAACATTCTATCTGAAAGGCGCCGACGTTGTCATGGCCGCCATCGTACAGTACACCGATTGGCTCGACGAGGAGGTTGGCAATATGGCCAGGGAAGGTCTGAGGACTTTGGTGGTCGCTAGAAAGGTTCTCACTGAGGAGCAGTATAGTGACTTTGAGGTTAGTTTTTCTTTATTTTACGATTCTTTTCCTTTTACTCCATTTTGTGTTATCTTTATCCTTTCTGTTTCTTTTATATTCTTTATTGCTCTATTCTATCTTAATATGTATACAAAATTATTTGTTCTTCTAGAATCGTTATAAGGTGGCAACAATGTGCGTGACGGATCGTTCTGCCAGGGTGGCTCAGGTGGTGGAATCGCTCGAGCGGGAGATGGAACTTCTATGCGTAACTGGTGTCGAGGATAAGCTGCAGGATAATGTGAGACCCACGTTGGAAGTGCTGCGAAATGCCGGTATTAAGATTTGGATGTTAACCGGAGACAAACTGGAAACGGCCACCTGCATAGCTAAGAGCTCCAGACTGGTGTCAAGAACGCAAGGTTGGTTGTGATATATTTTTTCTTGTTTTTTTTTCCTTTTTAATTTGTTCTATTTCCACTTTTTCTTTTACCCATAGATTTAAGGGGGCAAAAGGCTGCCACCGCAAAGCCATTATTTGTGGTTGTTTGGTCACGTGCGGCTTCATAGGGCTTTCTTTAATGATCTCAAAACAATTTTATTCAGAATTTCTTTTGCAAGTTTTGCTTACTAAACGTTGGAGAAAGTTTATACTACTAGGCAGGGCTGTGGAGTCAGTTAAAAAATTCTCGACTCCGACTCTGGATATTTTTCGTGGTCCGACTCCGACTCCAGAAAAAATGCATACAAAAATATTTTCAAATAATTCTGTGTAATAGAAATCTTACAAGTAAATAATCACAAATTTGACTTAGAATAATACAACCAAGCAATATTAAATTTGCTATGAAAACAAAAAGCACTACCAGGAAAAAAATAAACAAATCAACAAAATTAAATTTTTATTCGAGTATTCTGGTTGTATTAAATTTATGGATGAGAATATCAAATTAATCACAAACGAATGTTGAAGAATGTTGTTAGCAAAAACATTTAATCTAACAATCTAGATGTAACTAAAAACGGCTGATAACATTTCAAAAAGACCTATTGATCGGACCACAAATAAAAAAGTTATGACTACATATTTATAAAATGTAAATTCTTTGTTTATTAAAAATATCTCTGAAATCATTAAATATTAAACTGTTATCTTAGAGAACATACATTTCGGCATGACTTTATCCATTTAACAGACTTTCTATCTCTAAGGGCCGATATATTCACCTATCGTCAAAGTTGTCGTTAGCCAACGAACAGATTACGCTAACGTTCGCGTTAAAAATGATTCTGTCTTTTCACCGATCTGTAAGTTATCGTCAGGCAACGAGGACGTAAACATCGCTAACGAATGTTTTTCGGCAGTATAGTATCAAATGTCGGTAAAAAAGGTGTACTAAATCAACACTTGGATCATAACTTGGATTAACTGCCGCTAGATGTAGCGCCGTAAATGACATTGATAGACATTGACAAAACGTAACCAAAATTCATTCGTACCCATTTCTAACCGCATCAATTAAAAAAGACGACCAAAAGTAAAAAAAAATGGTATGAAAGACGAACTCAGCAAATTCGGCCATATTAACTAAATAATGACTTCAATTAATACAATACCACGTATGTACGTAAATATTTGTCAGTTTGACTTTTTGTTTGACATTCAGCACATGCTCTGTGACCAATCAAAGTGTTCGTCAATAGTTTACGGCAGGTTCATTCGATCGCTAAATAAATTCGATCGTTACGCGTATTTATCCGGTCGGTAACGTTAACGACAGGTGAATAGACACATTTTTACCATTTATCTTGTCGTTTAGATGACGAACAGTTTCACGATGGGTGAATATATCGGCCCTAATAATAACAAAACCACCCATAAGACACAGTGTATAATACGAATTAATTTTTCATTCTAATAAAAACAAAATTAAGTGCAAAATACGTTTCTAAAATTTGAAACGTTTCCTGTCTACTGAGGAAACGTCCATCTCGCATGTTTTTTTTCTACAGTAATTAAACCTGGACTCGGAGTCGGAGTCGGTACATTTTTTCCGACTCCAACTCCTCTAAAATTTGCCTGAACTCCAACTCCGACTCCACGACTCCGACTCCACACCCCTGCTACTAAGTAATAACGGAAGTTTCGAGGCCTTAACACATTCCTCTGTTGTAACTGTTGATGCCACAAATAATTGTCACAAAATAATTCATAGGTATCAGGAAGTATGGGTTACAATTTTCTATAATGATACTTTTGTTAATAATTACTAATTAATAAAATCTTAATAATTATGTTCAAAATGTGAGATTCTTGTGTTGGTCGAAATGTTGTCATAGCCCGCTCCTATCTCTAGCACGCGAATTTTACAAAATGAATGTAAATAATGATATGTTCGATGATTCAATAGTCAACTAACCAAAAATTTGAAACAAATTGCAAAAACTGGCACCGTTTGCTTTTAAACAAGCTTCTGCATGCTTCTGGAAATTGGGAAAATTTAATAGGTTTGACACTGACCACAAAACAACTCACAAAAGTTGACCATGTGTTAATAATCCTCTTCTCCCATAGTTAGGCTAAAATACCCCGGCAGGACTATCCCTTAATCGCTGGATCTTGGAAACAAAATTCCGACTATTGGGACACGCCTATTTAAAAATCCCTGCACATAAAGTCTTCAAGCGGCCGCTGCATTTTGCCTTCATTTACCATAAATATACATCATATCCACATACTCACTTGTAAAATTATCCATTTTCTGTGGAATAGTTAGGCAAAAATACCCCGGCAGGACTAAATACCAACATTTACGGGCTTAGTGTATAACGAGTTTATATTTGTACATTGCCTAGGTATTTTATATAATGCCTCATTAGGCAGAGTTAATTAACTTCACTTTGTGCAAAGTGGCATTTCATAATCACACAAACTATAATTAATAAATTGCAAAATATTTACTTGCAAAGAGTGTTTATTCAAAACGAGTGCTCGGGTGAAAGTAATGTACCTACCATTTCTTGTAGAAACTGACCGACAATTTTGATTATAACTATTTGTACCGTCCGATTCATGGAAAGCTAGATATTTGAGAAAAACTCAAATAAAATAATTCATCATGCCTTTGACCTCAAATAAGTTGGCTCTGCGTAACAATTTGATGTGACTACTTAAAAAACCAAATCAACCCCATGAACAAACAATTCAAATCAGAAAATGACCCATTGTATTAACTTCCTTACTATAGATTTCACGAGTGCTGCAAATTACTCATTGATTTCTGAGTACACTTTTACGCGATGAGTAATTAGCAGCACTCGTCGTGAAATCTACTATCCAACATTACCATCTATATGCTGAAAAAACAAAATTGGTGTTTAACGTGACCCCTGATTGTTCAAAATAAAATGTGATATAAACTTTTCTGATTGTTTTGTAAGCTCAAAATTTTTGCTCTAATTTCAAAACAATTACTAGCTGTAACAGCTATAATTTTTGATAAAATTATAATAATATTCGATGAGTAATTAAATTGAATTGAAGCTTAATGGCAGGAAAGTGCGTTTTTATCTATCTAGTTCCTTGTTTTAATTTGTATTTTTGTGGTCACTTTCTTTCTATTCTGTTGATTTATTTTTGTTTTCTTTATTTTATTTGTTATTGGGTTTTTTCGTATTCTCTTTCTTACTTTTATACTATTTCTTCTTTATGTGTGATACCTACTCTTTTTTTCTTTGTGTTCCTATTTTGTACAATATATTCCTCTCAGGTTTATACATACTGAAGAAAGTGACGACCAGAACCGAAGCACACTTGGAACTGAACAATTTCCGCCGGAAAACCGACTGCGCGCTGGTAATAAGCGGGGAGAGCCTGGAGGTGTGCCTAACCTACTACGAGCAAGAATTCATGGAATTGGCTTGTCAGTCCCCAGCAGTCGTGTGTTGTCGTTGTTCCCCTACGCAGAAGGCCCAAGTGGTCCAGTTGATCCAAAAATACACCGGAAAGCGCACAGCTGCAGTCGGTGACGGCGGAAACGACGTAAGCATGATCCAGCAGGCTGACGCAGGCATCGGCATAGAAGGCCGCGAGGGAAAACAGGCGAGTTTGGCCGGCGACTTCAGCATCCCGCAGTTCTCGCATCTAGCGAGATTACTTTTGGTTCACGGGAGACGGTCGTACAAACGTTCTGCGTCCCTCTCGCAGTTTGTCATCCATCGCGGTTTGATCATTTCGATCATGCAGGCGGTCTTTAGTAGCGTGTTTTATTTGAGTTCTGTCGCTCTGTATCAGGGCTTCTTGATGGTCGGGTACGCCACGGTGTACACGATGTTTCCGGTAAGTGACTTGTCAACCGGTGCTTAACTGGAGAATGGTTTAATCGTTGTTTTTTATTGGGTTTATTTATAGGTTTTCAGTTTGGTGTTGGATGAGGACGTGAAGGTGGAAATTGCACTTACGTATCCGGAACTCTATAAGGAGTTGGCAAAAGGGCGGAGCTTGTCGTACAAGACGTTCTTCATGTGGGTGCTCATTTCTATTTATCAAGGTAAGCTTTATTAATTTGTTTTAAGCATTATGGGTGTTGACATGATAATGTTAAACCTCCCATAAGTGGACACTAGGGTAGTTCAAATTGGCTATTTTTATTTAGAAAGCAACGATCCCCCCAAATCGTTTCCAAATCCAAAAAAAGTGGACACGTATTTTTTCTTTTTTCGAAATTTTTTTTCTTAATGGTGCCTGTCGAGGCTTCAAATTTACATAAGAAAATGCATGGGAAAAAGAAGTTTTTTCGTATTTTTCGAATAATTGTTCGGGGTTTGGGAAAGCTTACGACTAAAGTTATAGGACTTGCAGAGGACTTTCCAAGGAAGAATTTGACCTATCATACATATGGATTTGATGCCCCCAACCCACCCCCATAGTACCCTGAAAACTACTCTTAAATGAAGAAATGTAGATTCTTCAGAAAATTGACCCTTCTAATTATTTCAATCTCTTTTTTCTCATAGAAATCATTATTATAAGTGTAGTGGGATGTTTATAAACATTTGTCAGTTAATTTCCATGTGTTTAAACAAATTTTATTTGTTTAAATAATTCGTTTTTCTCGAAAATCCGTCTGAATTCTATTTTCTGAGTTCGAAATGGCAGTTTATTATCTTAGAGTGCCATTATTCATTAAAAAAATTCCTCCTATTGTTTAAACAATAAATTATCATTCATTTTCAACATTTTTCTAATTATGGTAGAAAATTCAGCTTTTTTGAGAAATTAACCTATAAATTTCATGTTTGAGATATCTTGTCTATATTATCTAATAAACCCACATTTGTTTAAACAAATCCCATTTGTTTAAACAATTCTTTTTTTGCAATTCAACTAAAGTTATTTTTTCTAGATCGGTCTGGCTAACTGTTATTCTCAAGTGACATCATTTATATTTTGGATGATTTCCATTGTTTAAATAATAAAATATTATTTGTTTTCAATATTTCATCAAATTAGAGTACAGGGAACAGTTTCCAGACAGCAACAAATCAACATTATCTTGCGACACAGAGTGGTAGGAAATAAGAATAAGAAATGCAGAAAGAAATATGATTAATAAAATTGGTTGACTTAGGAAATGTAATACTGTTAAAAGAAATGTACTCCCCAATTCCCCGAAAAAAAGGATTTTAAATCAATTCAATTTTTTCGAATAAATGATATTGAAAACGAATAATATTTTACTTAATAATGATTTGAACCAGGTCCCAGGTCCCTGGTTCACATCCAGGTTGTGGCTGTAATTTTTAATTTATTTTAAAATTTACATACCACCTGTATATCACCATTATGCATTTGAATAATATTTTACTAGTTAAACAATGGAAATTATCCCAAAATATAAATGATGTCACTTGACAATAACAGTTGACCAGACCGATGTTAAAACATGAATGTTAGGAGAATTGCAAAAAAATTGTTTAAACAAATGGAATTTGTTTAAACAAATATGGATTTATTAGCCAATAACATAGGCAAGATACCTCAAACATGAAATTTATAAATTAATTTCACAAAAAAGCTGACTTCTACCATAATTAGAACAACAGTTGAAAATTAATAATTATTGATTGTTTAAACAATAAGAAGATTTGTTTAATAAATAATGTCACTCTAAGATTATAAACTGTCATTTCGAACTCAGAAAACAGATGTTCGACGGAGTTTTGAGAAAAACGAATTATTTAAACAAATGGACTTTTTAAACAAAGTGGAAATGGAACAAATGGAAATTACCTGAAAAATGTTTATAAACGTTCAACTAGATTTATAGTAATAATTTCTATGAGAAAGAAGAGAATGAAGTGATTAGAAGGGTAAACTTTCTGAAGAATGTACATTTTTCATTTAACAGTAGTTTTCAGGGCAATGTGGGGGTGGGTTGGGGGCGTCAAAGCCATATGTATAATAGCTCAAATTCTTAATTGGAAAGTCCTCTACAAGTCCTATAACTTTAATCTTAAGTTTTCCCAAACCCCGAACAATTATTCGAAAAATACCAAGAAAAGTCTTTTTCCCATGCATTTTCTTATGTAAATTTGAGGCCACGACAGGCAACATTAAGAATCAAAATTTCGAAGAAAAAAAAAATACGTGTCCACTTTTTTTGGATTTGGAAACGATTTGGGGGGATTGTCGCTTTCTATCGTCACAAAAATATTTGCAATGCATTTTTGAACCACCCTAGTGGACACGTATAGGTTTCTAACATTTTTATCTGTTTATGGGTGGTGTTCGGTGAGAGAAAAGGGCTGATTATATTATTTTGCATTTAAATTTTTACTGGAAGAAAAACCTATAAACTGCACTCTTTTTTAAGCCATCACTGTAGGATAACCCCTTAAATTCACTGTTTGAACTCATTCTTAACAAATAATTCTTGTGGTACTTAATCTATACTATAAAATAAAGTGCTAACGTGGTTTCTGTCAGTTCGGGGTCGCTAGAGATGAGGGTTGACCGCAGCCCCAGGACTCCTATACATATGACTCCCCATTGTGTGCGGATTCATATTCCGCAGAGGGTAGGTTGAAGGGGGAAGGAGGTCTAGGGTTGGCGAGTAGGGTTGTGGGGGGTATGACTGCACATAATGGAGAGTCATATGGTATATGGCTCTTGGGGCTGAGACGAGGAGTGCCAGGTCTTTTAATGGCTTGTAAATTGTGTCTTACTTTCATGAAATAAAATAGAATGCAAAATTTTCGCTCTCTATTCAATGGATGATGCATGTGTAAGGTGCTCTATTTTCTCGCCCTATGCTCAGTTATAACTCCAAAAATGTGGGCCAGTGGCGGCTCGTGCATTGGATTGCAGGTTTGCGCAACCCCCAAAAGTAACAAGGAAACAAAAAGAGTTTAATTGTATGTAAATAATAGTGTAATAGTCAATACGCAACGATCTATAACATATAATTTAATAAAATATCGAGCATTTTCTCGAGAATTTCAAGCGCAAGTCGGCTATACGGCCTAGGACCGCAGCAAGGCCGCAACCGTCTGCTACTAAAATACAATTTCCCCACAAATAATGAAAGTTATGTTTCAAGAGTCGAATCATTTACCAATTAATGTTTCGGAACATTTGAAACAGTTAATGAGTCGATACAGTGTTTCGAAACATACACTCACGAGCCATCACTACTGCGTAGAGTCCATCAGGACGGCAAAAAATTATTTCTCGTATTCGGTTTCTAGCCTATTTTGGTCGAAATTCAAAATTCATGTTGATCACATACACTCCCGCAAGAACATGTTGTCCTAATTTATAAGCGAGTCGTTGCTATCTACGTAGCACCAGCACGGTAAAATTTATTTTTCGTATGGCTTTCGTTTGCCGGGCACGGCGCCGCTACACCTCCCGTGTCAACATGCGATCAATATTTTTGTTAGGCCGAAATTGCTCAATATTTGTGATTCCCCTGGCTACGTATTCATGCTGCTGCTTCAGACTGTACCATTTGAATTTGATTGGTCGAAGAAAATGATGTGGTGTTTATCCAACAGATGGCTGCACCGTACGACTATAAAATATGTTATTCTCGTCTCATTCACATGTTCAAAAAAACAACGGTTAAATCATTACAACATTCATATTTTGTTGTCATTTTTTTTACACAAGTTCATGAAGGGTCAATATTAAATGTTGTAATATTGCTTTTTTGATGTTTGGTTCGGATTTGGAAAAAAAAAATAACAATAATTACCAATTATTGGCTTCTTTAGCAAGGGTAAAAAACAAAACAACAACGCAAATGTAAAAAAGTGGCATTTGTACCCGGTGTAATACACCTTTATCTATAATTTAATGTATTACACGTGATTATTAACACACAATTAAGCTCAGGATGTTTGGTTTTATGTAGTGTTGTTTTGTAGTAGGCTACTACCTCTAGTGATTCCTCTTAAGTAGTTGCGCAAAATGTCCACCCAGATGCTGTATACATAGTCTAGCTCTTCTTAGAATTGAATTGGTAGCTCTACTAACAGTCTCAGGATCAACACGAATTGTTTCTGCGGCATCCATAATTCTAGCTACTAGTAAACTACTTGTTCTCGCTACGGCAGAATATAAATAACAAATGATCATTCACAGCCACCTGGACTTATAATAACAATATCAACAGCCGAACCTAATACCTGCATTAGTGGGCTTATCTAAAACTTCAAATGCTTGTAGCTCAGTTACGATAGCGTTTTGGGTGTATGTTCATAATGCCCGTTTGTACCGTATTTGCTAAGCCAGACTTAACTTTAGGAATGACTTAAAGCTGAGTCGAGCTTAACAAAAAGGATATAATCCTCAATGCGGCAAATTGGCCCAACAATGTTGTGGTATCTGCATATATTTTTAGATGGGCTCACTCCAACAGAACAAAACTCCGAGAAGATCAACATCACAGCACCTAAAAGCAAAAAACAATATCTGAATATAATCAAATTGAAACTGTTACATCTGATATTCAATGTATAACCAATAAAACAAGAGCGTTGGAGATATTACTTGAAACATACCATATTAACGTTGCATGCGTTACTAATCTCCTTTTTATAGAAAGGGAACCAAAAGCTATGCCCTTTTTATTGACAACATTCCCATACTAACAATAATTGCTACGGCTTTATTTATTTAAATAATAGTATTTTTCACAAAGCCGTTGTGTTACCAATTAGTGTATATTCGGTTTCCTACATGTGTGGTCACGTGACTTTCAGACATTGCATTACGTATCTACTTGTATTGATTACAAAAGAAAATCCCTAAATATTTGCAAAAATCCCTAGAAATATGGGAAATTTTCTAATTTGGCAATTTACGTCATCTGCCGGAGAGTTGCTTATGGTAAATCGTTTGGGACTTATAGAATCGCACTGCTGGGAAGAACATCGATTGATCAATCCGATCTATAGGGGATCTATAGTCTATTGGGGCTCACAGAATCGCATATTACTTAACAGCTCCTGGTTTTGGCATAGTGACAGTGGCGGACTGGGTCCAAAAATATTGGTTGCCAGGAAGCTAAGGGGGGCCCACCATTTTTTTGTTTATGCTGCCGGTATGTATATATATATAAAGGTGTCCCACTTTTTTCCCCGAAAATTATTTTTAGAAAGCAAATGTCATTCTGAATAAATTTTTTATAAGGACTTCTTTGTTTTCTCAATTCTTTGAAAAATTCAGCTGTTTGAACACACCCACTACACATTACAACCATCAAAAGTAAATAAATTTGAACATAAATTGAATAAGTAAATGAACAAAAAATTTATATGAAGCTTTTTATTAATTTTTTTCTATAAAACAAATATCATTTTAAGTAAAAAGTATCATATGGACTTATTGGTTTTCTCAATTGCTTAAGAAGTTGGCGCCTATTAAAATACGGTTTTGTTAATAACTCAAACCGTTGTAACTTTGTCATAAATTGAAAAAATAATAAATCCATATGAAACATTTTACTCAGTATCTCAATTACTGTACGGAAGAAAAATTGCGGGGAAAAAAATGAAAGGGTAACAAAGAAAAACTTACAAAAATATTATGAAATAGAATGTTAAAAATAAGAAATAGAACGAATAAATACAATATATAAGATCGATAAATCAGCTTTCCTAAAATGTCTAACTCGGTGGTCTATCGTCAACAGCTAAAAAGTTATTAAGCATCTAATGTGACATTTGTAACTTATGCACAATATTCATAAATTAATATTAAATATCCAGATTGTTCGACGAAATTCAACAATCTCTCAGTATTCAGTATTCAATTAGCTTTGAAGAAGCGAGCAACATGGTTTGCGAAACGTCAGCATTAACAAATCTTGACACACGGCATAACCCGGAAGCAGTTTAATTTCTAAATGATTCTGGCCGTGAAAGCCTACGTACTTACTTAATCTCTCAATTAGAATAATTCTTCTTTTCATGCAGCAGCTTTCAGTAATAGCATTCTGCAATTTTGATTTATACAAACGTATAATTTGTGATATTTATTTTCTTCAAAGAATTAGTAATTTATATATCAATCTAACATTGTTTAAATAATATTTATCAGACATTAACTTGTTCATGGTGGTCCAAAGCTTTGAAAAACTAGATCGCCTGATTTAATCGCGTTTGATTTGTTACTCTGTAGACATATTGAGGAAAAAATGTATGGGAATATTACAACTACTATAGCGAACATGAAGAATAGTAATAACGAGGCGTCAAAATATTTTTGTGGAAACCATGGAAAATGTAATATTTCCACCGAGAATGTGAAGCAAGACTGTAACGCATTCACCTGACAGGGTTGATATGTGCTCTCTTGACAATCGTACTGAAATAATAATGATTTTTTCTACTTGGCGTTCCTTATAAACTCATAACGAAACCGCTTTCGGTGTCGTTATGAAAACACTAGATCACAAACTTTTAGTAACTTTTAGTTTTCCAAGATTGATGATATTGACATCAAGTGTCAAATAAGGCTGACATCTCCATCGCTATTGGCTCGCGTCAATCGTATTTGTCAATTTTACCACAAGTACCAACTGTTGAATATGAAACTACGCTAGATTGTAAGATGACAACCACAATTTTCTAAATTTATGTAAATTAATGTCGGAAAGTAGAAAAAATAGTATATAACACTCGTTTTATAAGACGTATTGGCGCACTCGTTCCATTTGGGCACTCCTCGCTACGCTCGTCGTGCCCAAAACAACTCGTGCGCCAATTTTTGTCTTATAAAACTTGTATTATAATATACTATATTCAGTTCAGAACTATCCATTTATTTAATTAATTTTTTGGTTTTTATTTTATTTTATTTAATTTTATTCTTATGGGAGTACAGAAATGTTAGGATTTCTGAAGAACACCACATTGCTACCAAAGCACTCCTTGTTTTTGTTATCAGTAGTAACTGGAGCATCCCCATAAACTTATTCCTCAACATATCCCGAAATAAATAAATTAAACTGGCGATTTAGCTGGCTAAGGCGTTAGACCACTACAACCAACCCAAGGATCCATTAAAATTCTTTAAATAGTTTATAACATTACGTAAATAAATAAAAATTTTAAATAAGTTTCGACCGGCACTAATAAAATTAATTCTTGGATGATCATAAATTGCTCGTTTGTGTAACTCATAGTAACAGTTTGCGATGACTAAATGTTGCTGCAGAAGAATCATTACATTTGTGCGATTGCTGATTTTCGTCGTGGCAACTAGATATGTTATATTAATTTGTGAAATATTTTTTGTATGCGTATAAATGTTAAATTAGATTCTTAATAACTTTTTAGCTGTTGACTATAGACCTGCCGACTTAGGGCCGATCTTACAAAGCATGTTATACCAAGGTATAACTAAATATTGGTATAAATACCAGTATAAGTTATTATTACTATGACAACACAAATATTTTAGCCAATGGGAGGCGGAATAGCACTATTTATACTGGGAATAACTATTCCACTACTTATACGTACGATCGACCCTAAGACATTTTAGGAAAGTTGATTTATCGATATTTCGAAGTATGTCAAGATATACAGGGTGTTCCATTTAAAATTCTTGTTATTTGACATTTAGCTTATCTCCAGTTATTCCGGATAAGTCATATTAGAATTTAATTTATTTAGCAAATGAATAATAACTGTAAAAAATGCGATACTTTTACTATCCAAAATGAGTTCTTTTATTTCTTTATTCTTGTTTATTTCTTTATTCTTGTTCTTAATTATTCTTAGAATAATTTTTTGAAAACGCTCATCTTTGACAATCCTTTCACAATATCTCAGAAACAGTTGATAATAGCCTAATACAAGTTGAAGTCAACACAATTAGGCTAAAAATCTTCATCAAAAATTGAAATAATATACCTAGTGTTCCATTTAAACAAACATAAGTTTGTTGGTACGTTGTTGTGGGACACGATATAAACATGAAAATATTTTCTGGCTATATAGGGCGAATAATTATCTATAACTTTTATAACACCCTGTACATCAATTTTATGATATCTTCGAAAGTGAAAAAGGTTTTTTATATTATGGAGCAACACAAAAATACGCAACTTTGTTTCTAATTTTTTTGTATTTTTTTTTTAATTTACATATTTTATTCTATAAATAAATTTAATTTTATTTTTACCGCATGTATAAAAGAACATTCTGTATAACTGATTCATTTTTGTACCCAAGTAAAATTTTATTTATTTGATTTATTTTGGTCCCTTTCATATGTTTAGCAAATATTCCACAATGTTTTCCTGTATGTCAATTATCCGATTTTAGTTTTAATTTTGTACATCATAGCATTGCCTTTTTTATTTTTAATTTTTCTTGGTAAAAACTACCACGTCATGCCATAACAATTCTGTACTTTGTGTAGAATCGCATCATTCCTTATAGAAAGATAAAATTAAGTAAAGTTTATTCTTATAACATATCTACATGTGAAGAAAAGTAAAAATAATTGTATATATGATTGTGTATATTATTGTGACATATTGGTATTTCAATTTCGGATGAATAATATTTTTGCTAGAACCCGGTCAACCAAATTTAAAAAAAAATGAAAGATAAGCGTCCAGTAAAAAGTTTCAAGTTCAAATACTTAGTAATACATTTTAACAAGGGCCTTTTGGAGAATTTTTATTGTTTCCCAAAGTGGGTTTCTTAAAACGCACCATGCAATTTTCTCATTGGGTTCTTATTTATTGCCAAACAAAAATAAATTCTTAAGGCGACCCCGTGCAAGTTTCAGTATAAATAAATATATTATTAATATTGTCATATTGTCTTAAGGGGGCCCACTTAAGGGGGGGGCCACTTAAGGGGGGGCCCACTTGCCATCAGGCAACCTGGCACCACCTGGCCAGTCCGCCACTGCATAGTGACGTTATAGAAGTGCAAAGAATCGCTGAGAATACCCAATAAGCATATTTATGAGTATCTATAATGGCATCTATAGCTTATTACGGCTCGTAGAATTGCATCATTCCTTATAGAAAGATAAAATTAAGTAAAGTTTATTCTTATAACATATCTACATGTGAAGAAAAGTAAAAATAATTGTATATATGATTGTGTATATTAACATTATTTTCATTCACTGATTAAATATTCATCTTGAGTATAGAAGGCCATTTTAGCGAGGTAGTCCTTGATCTTAATTTTGAAGACTGGTGCTGGTAGGTGTCTGATGTAGATCGTTAGTCTATTGAAGTATCAGTAACCCCAAAATCTGGTGCTTGTCTGGCCTTTCTGTAGTCTTATTTGTGGAGTATGTAAATCTCTCTTGTCGTACAAACAAAAACAGCTTTGTAGATATTAGTTTAATCCTGGTATGCAATAATTCAGAGCGACTTATAGCGGAACGGAGCAGCGGCTGCGCTCCATTGCGTCTATCAAGGTTTTGCACCCTTACATGATCGGTAGACTGTCTTTTTTCAGTTCCCTTATAAACTAAAGTATTTGAGGAAAAAATTTCAGCTCTGTAGAAATAAGTAAAAAAATAGTATTTATATTATTTATTTACAGGTTTAAAAAGTGACATGAGCTAGTTACGATGCGATTGTCATGCGTTCACTCTTTCTACAACATGTGAATAGATTGACATTAACGTTGCACGTACGTCTTTGCAAACGATTGTCAAACGATTGTCAAACGGTTGTCACTTTTGACAACCCCGAAGATTCCTTGACCCAGGAATATTAATGTAATGTACTATCCGCGCCAAAAAAAAGTCGTACAGCTAATTTTGACATCATGTAATTCTGGCTTGTCAACTTGACAGTTGGTGCATGTTTCATGCCTATGATTAATGTCAGAATGACAGCGTATAGGTTATAAAAGTACCATTTACATACCTACACGGTGTACGACTTTTTTTTGGCGCGCATAGTACATTAATGTACAAGATGAGAAAAGACAGCTTTGTAAGAATAAGTACCTCAAAAATGTCTTTGCCTGCCGGACTTAATAGGTTTTGGTGTGCCTACCCAATCCAGCATGGAAAATGTGGAATTGAAAACGATTAGTCATGTGCTGATGAGGTTGCAGATTTTCTAGATTATGGGATATATGAAGTTTTCTTTTGTATTGTGTTAACAATGTTTTGAATGTTAATTTTTTTATTATTATTGTCACCTTGTACAAAACGCTGATAAATGATGGAACATTGCTGGAAATGCTGGAACATTGATATTTTGTTTATTTTACCTATACTGCTTTTTACTAGGTATGTAATGCATTCGTTTTTATGAACAGGTGGTGTGATAATGTACGGAGCCCTGTTGCTATTCGAGGATGAGTTCATCCACATTGTGGCAATCAGCTTCAGTTCCCTAATTTTAACGGAATTGATCATGGTTGCTCTGAATATACGAACATGGCACAAGTTGATGGTTCTGGCGGAGCTATTCTCGCTGGCACTCTATCTGCTGTCTCTAGTAGTTCTGCACGACTATTTTGGTGAGTACTTGTATCTGTTTAGTTAAGAATATTTTGGAACTTGAGATTGTTAATTTTACTCGTAGATTCCGAATTTATAAGAACGACTGACTTCTTTTGGAAGGTCCTGGTGATAACACTTATATCATGTCTGCCGTTATATGTATTGAAAATTCTAAGGAAGAAGTTCTCCCCGCCGAGTTACAGCAAACTGTCGTAGATGTCTTTAATCAGCCACCGACTATAAAACTGCATTTACACTTGTGATTTAACTCTAGATATTTTGGGACTGCGTCTACATAGAAATTGCAAATTTTAACTGTTCTCTCTGTCTTTTTAGATTTTAACAATTATTTTGCTACCATTTGTTTTTTGTTGTAATTAGGAAGAGTAATATAATTTTTAAATTTAAGATTTACAGTAATTTGTTTGTGAGAAGAAATATATACATCTATACGTGTATGAATCAGCAAAACGCCGAAATAACGTTAATTAAATGACATTACACGCTTTACACTGTTTAAAAAAAATAATGTCACTAAAAAAGCTATAGCGATCCCTAGATGTTAATCTTTGTTGATTCACACTGTATATTTAGTATTTAATGGAAATTATTGCATTTATTCATTTTTATAAAGACAATGTTGATCAATTTAATCAATATTAATATTGTAAAGATTTTCTAATTCATTCAATATAAAAGATCTCAAATTTAATAAAAAAAAAAACAAAGATATAAAACCATAATCAAAGAAAAATAAAAAAAATTGATATCAATTTAAAAAAAAAAAACAATGCAAAATAATTGTATATTGCTATTCTATTCAACGATGATTTACGTTAGGAACAGGGAATTGTGTCAATTTTCGAACTGAGTATGGCAAGGATAAAATGCTTGTATAGTTATTTTTTGAGATCGCCTAATATTAGCATGATGTCGCGAGTTTTTTGCCAAAAATATAGTTGGTAACGTGTATGTCTCGAATAAGTCCTCTATTTCCGTTCCGTATTGTTTGTTGCGTTGAATTGTGTTTATAAGCAAAAACAGTTATGTACGTTAAGTATAATTACAACTGAGACTTTTAACCTACCTATTACTTTGTCACTGGTGATATAATAAATGTGAATATTTTTAATGATTGTAAGTAATAACTGTGTTGTTAATAATTTATTAGAATAATATATGAATATATATGTATACATATTATTTACTAAATATACAATTATATTTAATGTGTCTTAATTCTTTTAAAAGTGATCTGTAATGGGAAATGTTACAAATGAGAGGTAGGCAAAACATGTACAGTGAAAGTGTGTATAACGTGTATAACGTCTGCGAAGGGACCGCGGAATTTGGAAGCTAAATCCGGACGCACCTTTTTTCGATTTAAAAATCGAAAAAATACAAAAATTGTAATTTGAAACAAGAAATAACTCTTCTTAGAGTAAGAACCAGGGATGTTAAATTACGATAATTAGTTTTTTTCGTAAATTACCATTGAAATTAAAATTATTAATTTCAAATAATAAATTACCACGTAAAAAATTAAAAATGGTAAATTACAATGGCGTAAATTACCGGGTAATTAAAAATTCAAAGTGGTAAATTACGCTGGTTTAAATTACCGGGTTATTAAAAGTTCAAAATGGTAAATTACGCCTGTTTAAATTACCGGGTAATTAAATATTCAAAATGGTAAATTACCGGGTAATTAAAAATTCAAAACGGTAAATTACGCTTGTTTAAATTACGGGGTAATTAAAAATTCAAAATGTTAAATTAAACAGATCACTGTAAGTTATGATTACTACTAATGTAAAAAAAAAACAAACATGTTTGGTAAAACATTAAATTATTATTTTGTGGATATCTCTGATCTTTTGCCTGATTTGATAGTACTAAAACCAAAGCAAAGACTACATAGAAATATTATTTTATAGTACTACTACAAAAACAGGAAAATCAAAGAATAATAAATAATAAATAATAATAATAAATAAGTAGAAAATAAACAATGTAATTCTGTCCACATTTACAAAATAACTCTCCGATTCACAGAGGGTTTTTTTTTGTCATTTTTCTACAATTTTTCTGACAAATGGCTTCTGATTTCAGAGCTGCATTATCGGATTTGTTGGATTGGTCGCTATTGGCGAAGGGGCTTTCCATTTCTCTATTCATTAAATACAATATATTACTTCTGTATTTTCTCAAGTAATGTCGGATTATTTGGAATAGTAAAAATATAATGTTTGCGGGCAATGGGACTGTCATTTGATGTATTAACTTTACCCATAGACCCATTTCCATTAGCTAAATGACACCTTGAATAACATTGTCACGCACGACTGCGACCATGCACCACGCGGATTGTTAGGTACTTCTCAGGCAAACGCAAACAACAGTGAACTTGTCGACTGCTTAGAAGGGGTGGAGCGCATTCATGCGTCTACTGATGGAAGGTCTTTGAAATTAATTTATAAATTCCGGTAAATTACCAACGGTAATTAAAATTGTTGGTAAATTACCATCGGTAATTTAAATCGACGGTAAATTACCATCGGTAATTTACGCCGTAAATTACGGTAATTAAAAATCGGTAAATTACCATTAATTATGGTGATCAATTCGGTAATTTACGCGGTAAATTACGCTTTTACATCCCTGGTAAGTTGTATGTACACATTGTACACATTGTATGTACGTGGTATAACAAATACATAATGTTTGGTATGTTGCGTGATGCCGCACCTATTGATGCCTATATAATATAAGTTATATTATACATGATGCAAAATACCAAGGTCGAGTCACTATTAGTAGAGCGCTGAAACCATACTATATGTCTCTCAGATTTTAACCCAGATAACAATCGTGCGGCGCACGAAATCATCACGCGTAATTTTTCGGTGCGATGAGTGCAATATCGCTCGCACGCGTGCGTTTTGTATCCACACGCATGAGAGCCGATCAAAACAATACACAATGCGTCGCACGTTCGGCACGATGCGTCGTCCGTGACGAATAAAACGCACGGGCGCGAGCGATATACGCCGGCCGCATATCGCCACTCGAGTGAGAATGCGGGCGGTTTTGAACCTCCATTGATGACGCATTTGTGTGATCATATGAACGCACGTGCGGTTGCAATTGCATCATTATGCGTCGAACGATTGTTATCTGGGAAGAAATAACCGATGTAGTCTGTCCGTCTCAGCGCTGTACTACTAGTGATTCAACCTTACTAAAAGTTTGACGTTGGAAGGTTTTTGTAGCATGGTGTAGCGCCTGCTTTAGAATGAATAAAACTCGATACACCCAATACAAGTTACATTTATTGGTTTCTTTTCAGATTACAATTTTACTTTATTTTATTTTTGAAAATTTTACTCGTGTCTTCTCTGGCCTTACGTCATGCTGGATGATCCTGCCTCACATCTCTTGTCAGAAAACAATGGCAACCAAGCACCAAATATTACAACATTATATTAGTAAATCTTTATCCAATTATGAAAGGAGGTGAAGTTCACATACCATTTCAAAGCCATCAGGTTAAAGGTAAAAGTTACTAACATTTCGTCATTCGTTCAAGTGTTTACAGAATCAAGGTGCTGGTCTTAATAATTCGAGATGTTAGTTAGTGATTTTTACCTTTAATCTTACAAATATTAGTGTTAACTTAAGATATGATATTTTGTGAATGTGACCTGAAGTATGCGTTCACATACCAGGTTAAACTGGTTTGGCCAAGGATAAACTAGTGGGGCCTAACACGCTTCGACCGAACTAGTTAGGCTTAGGACACAACTTTTTCCAATATTCTAATCTAAAGGAATCTTAATTGAAATTTATCCTTCATAATCTACTCGAAATGTCTTAATTACCAATGTAATAATTACTCCATGCGGCTAACCAACAATGTAAAAGACTATTTAATTAACTCTTTAACAATGTAAAAGACTACTATTAAACTACTATTACTTAATTAACTTTTTAATTTACTATTATTTACGATAGACTTATTAACAATCTAGTAGCAACTAGTTGCCTTAAATGACTCTAAAATGGATACCTATGGGACTTTGTTGGAGGAACAAAGTCACTCAACCCTTATTTAAACAAAGACTACTATTCTGAAGCTAACGGCTTCCAAACAATGGGCAGGTTCAATAATTAAAATGCTGAAGTACAAAACAATTATTCTATGTTCACAAATTAAATAAAAACGTGCCTAAAGTATGTTCTTTCTTGGTCTTCAAGTGTGGTTGCAATTAATTAGTGATTTTATAGGTATGTTTATCATGTAAAGGTATGATTAGTGCAGCGCAGTAAAATTTAAGATCTCACTATTTCTTATTTTTTTTCTAATGTGCTGTGCAGAACACTTTAAAGAGTACAGCTACAAAATCATTACAGTTTTGTATTTGTATCTTCCAAGAACCAACCATGAAGGCATTTTGGTATGGGACCATTGGTAGTAAATTCAGCTCTGCCAATTTCTTTCATTGTTCTTGCGTCTAATATTAGCAGACCAACATGATTGGTATCTTCACCTCCCCATAGCAAAGCAGATAAAAGGATGCCATCATCTTCTTCCTATAAATAAATGGTTCAAAATTGTTTGCCTACTTTGTTTCTTCTAGTTTTCCCTTACGTTCGACTCAGGACTGGGGACAAAGATAGGTTCACTAGGGAAGCAATTATGTTCGTACCACGTAAGTGTTGTTTTATACTTTACATCGACTTTGATTAGCTGAAAGATTCAAATAGTTTTAATCATACTTAGACAGTTTTATGGGTTTTAAACTTACTGATCCAGGATTTTCTGCATCAACATCAGCACTTATTGCATAGAAGTATCTATAATCTTTACCTAGATATAATATGTGTTTTAATGCTAACAAATATAAATGTCAAGAAAACAAACCTAAATACTTTTCGTAATTAATTCTTGGAGTTTCACAGCCCAAATTGCAAAGCCTTTCTGGTTCCACAAATATCTTTCGATTCGTTGTAACATACGCTTTTCCATTGGTATTTAGTAGTCGAATAAGATTTTCATTTTTATTAGGCCTCTTGTCAATATTCATAGGCAAAACAAATCTTATAGGCCTCCCTTTGAACATTTTCGCATAATCAGGATTTTGGTGCAAATGCTAAAATAACAGTATCTAATTTTTAATTTTTTTAGGTAATAGGTAATTTCTAGTGATGGCCGCATTCGGATTGAAATAATCGCGATATCTCGATTATTATTTTTAATAATCGATTCTTAATAATCGAATTTTAATAATCTATTCTTAACAATCGATTTTGAATAATCGATTTTTAATAATCGGTTTTTAATAGTCGGTTTTACATACATTTAAATCAGTTTTGTGCCCCCCGTCACCAACTTCGTCGCTCAACCCAACCCAAAATATGCTTTTACATCATTGACTCACCCTATCCATAAATCGATTATTAAAAATCGACTATTCATAATCGATTATTAAGAATCGATTATTAAAAATCGATTATTAATGGAGAACAACTCGAGAGCCAAATCATACGATTATGCGAATCACTCGAATACTGAAAATCGATTCTTGAAATAATACGATTCTGCCCATCACTAATAATTTCTTCATTCTACCTTCATAGCGTCAATGTACATGCACTCCAACATCGTCGGATCACGATACGCACAAACATCGACAATTACGTACTCATCTGTTTCATACTGATTTATTAGGTGTAAATAAAAGAATGAATCTGCGTAAAATTCACTGATCAATTTGCCAGTTTTTCGAGACAAGATATTGATTTTGGTCTGTAAAACGAAATAATTAATGTGACACAGCGATGCGCGTTGCCTTGACTTTACCTTTTCTTCGAAAAACCATTTTAAAGCGCCAATAAGCGGCTTGTTTTTGAATTTGCATTTGGCTATATCCACAATGGATACGCTCAATGGTTGTTCTACGATGATGAAATAATTTTCGGTGACACCTAAAAGAACATTATAAGAGTATTATTCATTGCCACGTATTCTTTTATACCAAATGTGTGCATATATGATGGATTCATCGGCCATTTTGCTGGGACGCTCGCAATTATTGAAGCTCTATCAAAACAAGTACGTTCGCCTGAAATGAGTAAATAGGTTTATTCAATATCAACAATGGCCACAAAAGAATGATAATGTTTCGTGTGTGATGGAAACATGCTTTTTTCTACTTTGCGTACGTTATAAACTCATAACGAAACCGCGTTCGGTGTCGTTATGAAAACACTAGAGCACTAGCTTATAGCAGCTTATAGTTTTCCAATATTGGTGATATTGATGCCAAGCGTTAAATAATGCTGACATCTCAATCGCTATTGGCTCGCCTCAAACGTATTCGTCAGTTTTACCACAACTACTCTATATTGTAAGATAGCAACCGCAATTCTCGAAATTTATGCAAAATTAAGGTCGCAAAGTAGAAAAATAGTATATAACACTCGTTTTATAAGACATGTTGGCGCACAAGTTGTTTTATCAAATCGTCTTATAAAACTTGTATTATAATGTAGGTACTATAAAGTAATACATAAAACATTTTATTTCTGCCTACTTACTTTTGTCATTACATGGAAAGCATACAATACAATGCACAGGACCAGTAGTTCCAATGGATAATGCTAGATTATATACAGTACCTACGATGATAACGGTTTTATTAAATACTAGATTCAGGAATGAACAATTTGAAAATACCATCTTCCATTACGTGAGGATGAGAAGTATGATTAACAACAGTCAAATATTTTCTTAATTCAATTTTCTTCTCGGTTCTTAAATTCTGGGGATTTACTTTATGCATTATTGGGGTTTCGGCAAATGCATACAGCTCATCGTCGAATGGATAAACGGAGATCATCGCGTTATCCGATTCATTTTTTGTGGTGAAGATTGACGAAATTCTAAAAAAAAAGAAAAGCATTTTTGTCGCCATAAATAAAAATATGTATTGTATTTACTTGTGGAATATTGTTTGGCACGGGTCCGGTACAGCTTTTGTTCCAAATTCCGTGTAAACAATCCTTTGCGCTTTCATGTTGCGTTGGTAGACATCTGACTGAAGGAATCTACATTGATACGTAACATTTCCGTTTTCTATGTGAAATCTGAAACAAATAGAGACTAAAATAGAGAGAGTATAGGTAAATATTTTGAATAAGGAAATGAACATAAATACTTTTACAGTTGACATAGAAAAAAAAAGTTTTAAATCTGTCTTTCTTTTTAAATAACCCTATATTGACAAATATTAAATATTTGCAGTACCTGGCAAAACGACCAAATTGATCAAAAAAATCGCTTTAAAAAATTGGCTTACCTGTGTAACAAAGCAGCACTATCAAATAGATGATCGTAGGAGTATTGTCCAACTTTCAAAGATCCTGGTCCATTTCTTATTAGCGTTCCACCCAACCAAGAGGGAATTTCTCCTAAAAGGAAAAACGGTTGGAGCGAATAATCGCATTGTGTTATTTTAATAGTAACAATAATACTAAGAGCCAGGACGTCGTTACGTATGGGCAGGGGCAGGGTAGAGTGCTCCCCCTCTTGAATTTTTGAAAAACTTGCACTGGCAAAAAGATACTGCTAGAAAAATGATGACTATTACTATTAGCTATTGTCATCATTGTCAATTTAATTAGATTTCTCGTCTCTATTTTTTGTGATAATGCCATTCTGTAAAGCGCATAAAACTTACAAGTGCCTAATATTTGCCAGAGCAAAAATTAGGTACTATTAATTAAAATGAACAAGTTCGAATATAATATAATCCTACTTGGTAGGTTCCACATTACTTCGAATTTTTTGCACTGCTAATCATTTTTAATCTTCAAAAATGGTCATGATAGACGAACTTTTGATAAACTCCGGAAATACACCGTTTTGGAACTGCAGTGCGTCGTAATGTGGTCCCAACTTTAGAAACTGCATTAGCAAAGTAGGATCATTGGGTGCATTCAGCAGAATCTACCGGTACCGGACCGATACCAACCGATTTACGATACCGATCCGGAACAGTCTCGTATCTGCTGAATGGCGCTATAATGCACCAAAGTTTATTTTTCATCCAATAGGAGGCGCTATATGATAAAACGCTGAACATAACCTCATTGTTCGCATAGAGGTACGCGTTATTTTGGTTATTTTGCTTTATTTGCCATTTATTTGGCTTTCACGACTCACATACCGTATATATGACATATTAAAACAATATTCTCTTTCTTCCATTTTAAATGTAAAATGACAGGTCTGCAACCAACACTGGTACAATCCACCGCTACCGCTAACCGTAAAAATTATATGATACCAAAAATGGCGTCTGATCCACCGTAAGTTGGTATCTACCGGTCAACAAAAGTGACATATAGCAGATTTTCGCTAACCTGTTACTTCACAGTTACCAACCGGAGTGATCTGCTGAATGCAACCATTGTTTCTCATTAATTCGGTAAATTTTAAATTTTTCATCAAATTTCGGTTTTAAACAACCTCTCTCGATAATTTGGGAGTCTGGTCCTCCGCGTGGCCACCCCTATGTCATCCGATCAGACTGGTGCTGCGTACAGCATTCGGCCACCGATGCTAATACCCTCCTCTTTGCCGCTCGCGGTTAACCGATTTTCAGCATCAGCCTCAACAGGCCTGTTGTTCTTTCGGCTGTCGTGGGCAGTTCTTCTACGACTCTACGTGCTTTCTGAATCTGCGGTTACGGTCGAGGCCCAGACCCAGAGGCGGATTCCCCATAAGGAACGTTAGGCACGTGCCTAGGGGCGCGCAAAGGAAAGGGGCGCAATCGCAAGTATTCCCTAGCATCAAAAAACGCCGACTTAGCCGCGTGTGGCGGCAAAACTTAAAAGAATAATTGCGGCGAATAATAATTAATAATATTTTAATGATCTTTTACTCAGATTAAACCTTGGTCCTTTGTTTTTATGCACACCAAATTTTATAAGAATTCATCTAAAAATTACAAAGTTAAAGAATTTTGTCCCCAAAAGGCCCTTTTGCCCTACTGTGCGGCGCGGGCGCTGACAATACGCGTATGCGCACACGGTAAACCTAGACACGGTATGTTGGACAAAATTCTTAAATTCGTTCTCCTCGCGCATGACGTCAGGTGAGTGTCGATTCAGGTGAAGGCGAGCTAATTTGGTTGGCTACGCTACGGTAAAAACGTCACTTGAGTGCAAGTGGTGGGGCCAGTAATCTGCGCTCCAACATGCCGTGTTTGGGTTTACCGTGTACGCTAGTAGTGTACGCTAGCACTAGCAAAGAAATGAGTGAAAAGATAACTTAAAAAATTAGCGGAAGAACAAGTGCGAAAATTTCGATTTTTGAAATAATTCGATAAACATGACAGCTTTTTTTTGTGAGAAATTTCTATTTGCATAATTTAAGGTCTTGGGAGGGGCGCTCAGACAAATAGTGCCTAGGGGCGCCTCGGCCAGGGGCGCCGTTACGTATGGGCAAGGGGGGGCGCTGGCCCCCCCCTGGATTTCGAACCCAACTGCCGCTACGCAAGAAAACGGCAAACTATTCAGCGATGTGTCGTCGCTGCCCCACCCCCCTTAATTAAAAAAAAAACTCCTACTGACATTTTACTACTATAGGTATATTGTGTACCAAGCCTACAAAGTGATTCTTTACCGAGGCTGAGCATTTTTTTAGGCCCGAAAATCCCTTTTTTTGCGCGGCGTATACAGTTTATCCAAAATATATTGGGTGTTATATAAAAGTGTAAAATATAGAAAAATTATACTGAAAAGTCAACTTTTGATACCGAACTCATGTCCAGAAACACACCTGACACAGTTTAGGTAGGTGCTGCATAGAGCCGGAATATGGTACCAACTTTAGAAGCTGCATTAGGAAAGTAGGTAGTGTGAAGTATCATATAATAGCTACATATTTCAAAAGCAAATAATTTGTCTGTGAACTTTATTTATTTAACGTCTGTAAAAAGAATTAAAGAAAACCCAATATTGCCTAAAATTTGTACAAAAATTACAAAACGCTTCTCTTTAACTCCTTTCAAAGACATTATTGAATAATAAAAAAATCGGACAAGTGTTATTTGGTTTTAAAACTGCGATCATATGATACATAACAATATTTTCCTTATGCTGTTTGTAAAATTTGTTCAATCTTCCGACTCTCTCCAGCGTTCAAACTGTCGTTATTGTTTTATATCTAGAATAAGGCTTTCTACAATGTAACTGATAATTGTCAATATCTGGAACAGATCATACGATAAGTAAAGAATTATTATTATTATAATTATTATAAACACTTTTTCGGGAATGAGTTCCTTCAAAAATTTGTCTACTACGGTCTGTATGGTATGTATATGTACTTCCTATCCAGTTTATAGATAACAACAATTATTATTAATTAGTTAACTTTGTACGTCGCCGTGTTTAGGTATAATAGTAATAATAACGATTTTGTATTTTTAGAAAATAAACTGCTTCCGGGTTATGCCGTGGGTCAAGATTTATTAATGCTGACGTTTCGCGAACCATGTTGCTCGCTTCTTCAAAGCTAATTGAATACCAGTATTCAATACCAGTATTCAATTAGCTTTGAAGAAGCGAGCAACATGGTTCGCGAAACGTCAGCATTAACAAATCTTGACACACGGCATAACCCGGAAGCAGTTTATTTTCTAAATGATTCTGGCCGTGAAAGCCTACGTACTTATTTGTATATTTAAGTAGTCATTGTTTCTCGTTAAGACCCAGTTCTACCTGTCCTAAAACGCGTTTGCAAATAAAAGCGTTATTTATTGTTCAAAGTTTATGAAATTTTTTATGTAACTTCTTAGATAAATAACGAGTTGGGCTGGATGAAAAAAAAATTTTTTTAAGGATAAAAATCAATTTTACTTCTACATCTTTGGTTTTTTTCAAATATAAAACATTTAGCCCAACTCATGATACAAAAATAGATTTTTTATTTAAGTACAATTTTAATCTAAACATTATAATTGCGATAACAAAGCGTAATTGCCAGAAATGTATGTAATTTGCCTATATTACGGGCCCGGTGTAGACAGCAGACGTTAGGAATTTTAAACACCGCCTATAAC
Source organism: Aphodius sticticus (assembly GCA_963966075.1). Taxonomy (NCBI): domain Eukaryota; kingdom Metazoa; phylum Arthropoda; class Insecta; order Coleoptera; family Scarabaeidae; genus Aphodius; species Aphodius sticticus. The sequence continues at coordinate 50,695,869 of OZ014507.1, read as the reverse complement.
TACGCCACGCCTACTGCTATTTTTTAGATTAGACTGTTCACAAGTCCGTAGCGTATATTGAATCGGGAGAACAGAGTTTTCGCATTTCACATTTATACGCACGGTCTACAAATTTAACACACGATAAAAGTCATATATACTGTATGATATTATACTTAGTGTAGGTATACCTGCTAGGTGTTAGGTACATTTGTTTAATAATGGGTAGAAGTCGTGGCAAAATACCTAAACATCCGCGTCTGTCCTCTAGACGAATTAGTAAAAGACGACTACGTACCACTTAAGTTAAAATATATGTATAGATAATCTAAAAGAACAATATTGTAATTATTTAATTACAAATGAGACAAAGAGACCAGAACAGGACTCAAATGAACATTTTATTTAAAATGTCGGTTTTGTGGACAGGAAGAGACAATTAGCAGTGACGAACTTGGGTCGGCTCTAATGGATATTAGTTCAGCGACTGTATTGGGCAGTATTACAGCGGGAATTGGATATAGCCAATGCCAGAATTTGTTTTCATTCATGAATCTTGCATTCATGGCGCCCAAAACGTTTATAAAATATAGCGAACTTGTAGGTGACAAAATATTTGGGATTTATATAAATGGTTTGGGGAACTTTGGACTATGTACTATGATTTTACTTTATCATACGTAGTATCTAAAGTATTGTAATCGTGCCAAACAATATTTTTGAGGTTTTAACGGAAATGTCTTTTTGGGTCCCTTGAACATTTTTGACCCAGGTAAAAAAACAATTCTGTGTATGTGTGTGTTTTTTTTGTGGCGACGATTCCGGAGAAACTACTAAGGTATCGGGACGAAACTTCATATTTAGAAGTTTCATAACCAAACTTAGAGCTGAAAAGCTTTCTGTTGAAAAGGATCCAAAGGAACTGGAGGTTTAGTCTTATAGCATTTTTGAAAGATTTTGCAAATAAGCCGCCATTTCTGGAAATTTGTCGAAATAGTTAAATAATAAATTAAAGTACAGGAAATTCTGAACAATTTATGACTATGGCATTTTTTGGTAAAATGAATAGTTTAGCTGCATGAGCAAATTCTATTTTATCGAGATCGCTGCATTAAAACTAGTTAGCCAGGATTTGTCAGATATTGTGATTCTAATGACAGTAGGTAGTGTCAAACGCTGGTGCTTTGACAATACCTACTGTCAATATAATCAAAATATCCGTCTAGTTCCAGTAGTTTTATTTTAATGCAGACATGGCCGATCTCGATCAAATAGAATCTCATGCAGCTAAACTATTAATTTTATATATGGTATGATAAAGTAATGTGCCTGAACGCATCAGATTAATTTTTTTTATTTTTGTCTTCGTGTCACTGCCGTGCGTTCGTTCGATATCCAGCATGTTTATAGATGTATTGGGCCCTCATTGCATTGCTCGATTTTAATTAATTCCTTTCTAAATTGAAGTCCATAATTCACCGATAAGTTATCATGAGTTAATACATTTTTGGCAATTTACTATACAGTATGTATGTCACCCTGTTAAAAAGATTAAATATTGTAATAGCAAGGGCGCTCTCTCTAACTTAAATCAATATATTTTCTTTTACCGCCTGGCGGCCGCCAGCCAGCTGTATGCAGTCCGGGATGCAGTGATGAGTGAGAACACTAATACATTGTAACTTGAGCGAAAGCGAAAGCGCCGACGCGCGGCGACAAACTGGCTGAGTACTTCCCCTTCGAATGTACTCGTGTCGACTATGCTCCGCCTTTGCCTGCTTCCTCTAAACCCCCAACTTCCCCTTATCATAAAACTGTGGCCTGGTTGACGTTGGTGGGGGCCAGGCAGACCACTCCCAGCAAAAAAAAACATCGCAACGAAATATTTCGTTTGGAAGTTGCGATGTTTTTAAAACGGAGCCTTAATGCGGTTCAATTTTCAAATAATATTGTCGCCTTTTTATTATTTACCAACTTGTTATTAAGACTTCATCGGATGCTCGATTGACACGATTATAGAATTATCAATTATGTCCATTTTGTGCATGTATATTTGGCTCTCTCTTCAACTGAGTGAATTCCAACTAATATTGCCTTCGCATCGTTTATCAATTTGCTATAAGAATTGTTGGCTCGTGTTCATCGAAAGCAGTAAAAAGACGACAAAATTAGTTGGCAAGCACTCGAATTATTATTGAGAGATAACGTTTATAACCGTGGACAAAATTGAAAAGTCTATAATCGTGTTTATTGAAGAGTAACAATTCTTCATTATACACACATAAGGCCTTGCTCGATGAACATTTCATCAATTCAATTCTTATAGAAAATTAACAATAATTACTCTGGAAAAATAATAAATAATAAAAATTCTACAATATTGGTTGACAATCAGACCAAATCTTAAATTCTACGATAAAAGTTCAATTACTTTATAAAAAAATTTTAATTACACACCAATATTAATCAAAATTATTAATTACACTATTAATTAACATTAATTGGTAAGTTGTCGAGCATACAGGGGTCACAACCATAAAAGCAACGGAGATTTTTCAGGGTGTTGCAATATGAGTTTAACGAACAACACGGACTGTTTTTTTCATATTTTTTTTTATTTTCGTGATGTCTCATTTTAGTAGAGTAGTAACTAACAAATAAGTACTTATTCTTAGTTTTAGTCTCTAATTATCAATGGCATTTACAGCAAATAACACAAGACAATATCACCCTTTATTAAAAAAAAAAATCTTGCCCCCCCCTGGAAGATTTTGTAACGGCGCCCATGGCCTCGGCCCTTAAATCCGCCACTGCCCAGACCTTTCGTCCTCCTAGTCCAATAGTGGCTCTTCGATTATCACCGGTCAACCACCCAAGTATCTCTATCATGGCGTTATTGTATTCTGACACCATCATAACGTCTGCATTTACTAGCGCGGCCGTTGCTAGTGCCTAGTAGCATAATCTTGTGCTGCCATTCTTCTCCTTATAGTCTAAGATCCGACGGCACGATTTTTTTTCAAACAATTTCGTTCAGGTATTTTAAAGATAAATTATAATTATTGCAAAGAGAGATATATAAAAAGCTGCTTTATTCGCGAGAAAAATTTTCGACAAAGGCAATTTTAATTTAATTTTTTTAATTAATTAATTTAATTTTAGTTTTTCCTCGCTGGAGGTAGTCATTTTCAACAGTTCTTGTAGATTAAGAGACTATACTTGTTATTTTTGGTAATACAATCTTCAAAAACAAAGCGTCGTTTCAAAAATTTACAGAGGACAAAATATTCTTAGAATAGTCCTGGGAATAACCCCTTGAATGTTTGCCGTATGTTTAATAAACACTGTATATAGTACACTAGTACTCTGTTGTAAAAAAAAGAACAACTAAAACTCCGCCTATTGTACTTAGACAATTAAATACAATAAAAGAGGTTAAAATAAAAGATATTTTATTTTAACAAAACTTTTTTGAGAGTTTGTATTTATTTGGCAAGTATTTTTTTGTTAATACTTAATTTAATACTTAATTATTAGTCATTTTTGATAATTCCCCTAGCCTTTGCGTCGTTCTTTAGGGCTTCCTTGTACGCTGGCCATTTGATGGTATATGGATGCTAAGAGCAATTGACGCCATGAAACGCTATAGCAACTGAAGCTCTCAAAACCAGTTAAACGTACAGAGCTGAACGCGTAAAGCTAAATATTGGTTCTTATAGATTATAGCAATTTCAGTTGTCATGATAGCGGTTCAATCACTATTTGCGCTCAGGATTGTTCGAGCAGCAGCAAAATTAGTACCCGGACTAACAATGATTGTTCTAGGCATCCATAATAAAATTTAGAAAGAACAACAATTGAAACAAATAATTTTTCTCATATTTTACCTGTAATTGTCCCTTCCAATGGTTCCAAAATCTCCTCTTCACATGATCTCAACCATAATTTATTATCACAGCCGGGAAACAACGTCCCATTCTCTTCAAATTTTGTGCCATTCTAACAAGAGAACATAATTATCTAATTACATAGGCAATTGCGGTATTTTATTTTTATATTCAACAACTTACGTCATGCTTATTGGTGAAATATCGTTTTTGGGGTAACGGTGACCAATTAAAAGCAGGATACGCACCGGCTACGCCAAAATTATCCGGGACTCCGTCAAACTCGTTTGATGTCATTTCTTTCAACGAAAATGTTTTTGACATGAAACATGGGATAAGCAATTTATTCAAATTGCCTGGAGAGGCCCACCGGTTATTAAATTAGCGAAGTAGCCGATGCAATAGTTTACTAGTCAATAATTTTTCAAAGGTCACGGGGTATCGAAATTAATTATCATAATGGATTTTCTTGGTACATCAACCCAGCCGGCTAATTACGCCAATTTAACATTGATGTAAGTTAATTATGGATCTGATTGTTTCTGTAACGATTTTTTTATACAGAATGCACAAAATTATACATATATCCATTAGTTATTAAAATCTCCGATAACTATAGCGTTTATACAGGGATATTATAAATGATTGTAGTCAAAGTAGGCCATGCCCAATGAATAACTTTTTTCCGCTATACAAAACCAACTGTCAAACTTCAAATAAAGCAGCAACCAGAAATATTTACATTTGATACCATGGCCTACTTCGACTACAATCATTTATATATGCTTTTATTACTTTATCATACGCATTACACAGTATTATAAAGTAACTAGTTGACGTTTGGACCGAATAGATAGGTAGACCGCCTAATTCGGTAGACCGCGTAATTCGGTAGACCGTATAATTCGGTAGACCGCCTAATTCGGTAGACCGCCTAATTCGGTAGACCGCATAATTCGGTAGACCATATAATTCGGTAGACCGCATAATTCGGTAGTCCAGCGAAGCCAATAGACCGCAAACATGAGCAGAAGAACAAAGTCGATGGGCCGCTGAAATCGATAGACTGCTCAAAACTGAAGAATTCAGTTGATAGGACAAAATATATGAATTATACAGGCCGCTATTCCATATGACTCCCCGTCAGGGAAGTTTTTTTTTATCTACCTATACAATGCTACACAATGACGGTAATACTGCAAGAAAGTTTTTTTCAATTCCACTTGTACCTCTGAAATAACAGGTGTTGATAACAGAAGAACAAAGTCGATGGGCCGCTGAAATCGATAGACTGCTTAAAACTGAAGAATTCAGTTGATTGGACAAAATATATGAATTATACAGGCCGCTATTCCATATGACTCCCCATCAGGTATTTGCCTTACAGGTGCATTGTTTAGTGATTACTAAATTCACTCCTCGGTTTCAAAATCACTCCTCGGTCCGGTTGTATGTTCTGACAGATTGCATAATATGATCATTATATTATTGTCAATTGTATCATAGCTTTCAATCTCTATTTTGTAAAATCGCAGTACTTATCAAAGTCAAAAGCTTTTAATTTTAACAGGTTTGTTGAGAAGTCGAAAACTTCTACCAACGTTACATCATAGTTAGTATAAAGCTCATGGCTTAAAATTGGATTGGATATCGATGTCAGTGGCAGTGGGGTGTTAAGATCCTAGATATAAAGTTGATGCACAAAAGAAATTGCTCCTTAGCCAATAGATCAAAATTTAAAATGGAGGTTTGCAAGGCAAATATGCACAACATTTTTAAAAATTTAGATCTCTTGACTTGTCACCAAGTTGAGAATTGAAATAGAAAAACGTGTTTATTAGAGTGGTCCAAAAAACAGACATTTCGCTAGAGGGCAACGATCTCCCGCAATATGTTCCTTTTCCAGAAAAAAAAAATCCCCCCAAATTTGAGAAGAATCGGTTAACGGTAAAACGTGCCCCTGAGCACCTCAAATTTCCCATTTAAATTACATTGCAAAAATGCATCTTTTTTCCTTATTTTTTTCTACTTTCGGATTTAGAAAAAAAGTTGCGGGAGATTATCAGTAATTGTTCAGAACTCCCCTAGGAACAAATCCACCACCACTATTATTTTGTTCACCACCCCGTACCCTCCCCATAGTACTCTAAATATGAGACAAAAGTTTCCCCAAATTTACAATTTTACAATGTTACGTAGGTACTTTATTATTGTTTTTGGCAGAAGTGATTATTATTGGATTATAGACATATTTTTTGTCATTTATTAACTAATTTGAAATTGTTTAAACCATTAGCATTTGTTTAAACAAAAATATACGATGATACGAACATATTTTTCCATTTTTTGCAGAAGGTATTAAATTATTGTTTTTTTTTGTCATTTATTAACTAATTAGCAATTGTTTAAACAAATACCATTTGTTTAAATAAATATATATACAATGTTGCGGACATATTTTCTATTTTTTTTAAGTTATTATTAGGAGCATTTTTGGCCATTTATTAACTAATTTGCAATTGTTTAAACAAATACCATTTGTTTGAACCATTTGTTAACTAATTTTCAATTATAACCTATAATAATAATTAGTGTTGCAACCACAATACTTGTTTGACTGATATCGTAAACCCTCCAATATCACAAAAAAGACCAGAAATCCTATAATAATTTTTGTCAATAAATAGGTACGCACTAACATTGTATATTATTGTTTAAACAAATTTATCTGTTCAAACAATTGCACAAATAGTATTTGTTTAAACAATTACAAATTAGGTAATAAATGTCATAACACTGCCAATAATCTAATAATAATTTATGCAACAAATTTAGAAAATTATGTCCATTACAATATATTTATATATATATATATATATAATATGTATATGTATATATATTTTTAAACAAATGGTACTTGTTTAAAGAATTGTAAATTCGTTAATCAATGACAAAAAAAAGCCAATAATTTAATACTTAATAGTTTCTACAATAAATATAACAAATATGTTCGTAACAATGTATAAATTTGTACAAAACAAAGTGTGTTTAAACAATTACGAATTAGTTAATAAATGAAAAAAAATCCAATAATCTAATAATTTCTGCAAAATTAGAAAAATATGTGCGTAACATATATTTTTGTTTAAACAAATGGTAATTGTTTAAACAATTGCTAATTTGTTAATACATGACCAAAAAGCAATAATTTAATAATTTTTGCAACAAATGGAAAAATGAGTTCGTAACATCGTATATTTTTGTTTAAACAAATGGTAATTGTTTAAACAATTTTTTAGTTTTTAAGTTAGTTAATAAATGACAAAAAACATGTCAGTAATCCAATAATAGTCATTTTTGTCAGAAAAATAATAATTCACGTAACAATTTGAAAAATTGTGAATTTGGGAAAAATTTTGCCTCATTTTTAGGGTACTGCAGGAGAGGGTGGTGGTGGTGAAAAGAAAAATAGTGGTTGTGGATTTGATCTTTGGGAAGTTCTGAACAATTTCTTTTTTTCTAAATCTGAAACGTGAAAAAAAAATGAAGAAAATATGCATTTTTCCAATGTATTTTAAATTGGAAGTTTGAGGTGTTCGGTGGCACGTGTTAACGTTAACCGATTTTTCTCAAATTTTGGGGAATCTCTTTTTCCGAAAATGAGCCGATTGGGGGGGGGGGGGGGGGTCGTTGCCCTCCAGCAAAAAAAAAAGATTTTGCAAGGTATAAATTTGGACCACCCTAGTGTTTCTGCATTGAACCGTAATATATAACCCACATTTTTCGAAGACGTGATATTACCGGTAATTTTTCAAAAAAAAAGCAATGGCTTTACACCCCTTCAGCAGCCGAAATTATTATAACGTTCTGGAGTTACCAGAGGTCATTATAGAACATCTTGACCGAGCAGAATGACGGCCACATCGGTTAAATTTCCATCGATCATACTCTAAATTTTAAAATACAAAAGAAAATCAAATGAAACACTACTTTGATTGGTTGAAATTACTGAAAGCTCCGAACAGACCAGATTTTAAAATTTTTGCCACCACTGAAAGTAGTTTTTCAGAAATCGGGAACTTTTAACATTTTTAACAGTTATTATAACGTTCGTAGTTTAAAATATGCCCATATATGGGATTTTCTTTAGATTGTGTATGACCGCAAAGAAGATTGACAAATGAAATCTCTGTTCATTGTCTACATTACGTAAAAGCTTGTCTGTAAGCAAGAAGGCTTGTTTCTAGATGCTGAAAAAATCCCCCGCGCCTGGTTAGCTTCAATTCTAATGTTTAAATGCCAATAACTTGAAAAATATTGATTGCTCTGCTCTGAATTAACTTTTGGATAAGCTTTCTTTGGTTAGAAAAGCGTTTTCAGGTTGCTTAAACAAATAATGTTGCTATATACCGTGTCCGGTGCAAAAAGTGTTTAGAAATATTAGCGGGCATTAAATACGAAATTATCATTTCTTTCGTTGCAGATAATTACATTCTAATATTTGCATTTTAGGTTTAAGACGAAAGAAGAATTAAATCAGAAGCATTTATGAAGAGTACAATTTTCTGAAAAGGTTATATTAATAATTTTGTCCCGTTAGTGTTGTCAAACTTTCTACCGGACACGGTAAAATATCTATATGCTGCCCATATAATTTTTAATTAGCGATAAATAATAATTGTCGTTAATTTCAAGATCGATTTATACTGTTATTCTAAATTAGTAAGCAGCTTTTTTTATATAAATTCGTGTTACGTCGTTGTAATTTATATTATCTCCTGTATATTATGATAAAAAAATAAACAAAGCATTAAAAACATAATATGTACCTTAAACAAATCATATGAAGCGTTAAAAAACTTTAAAAAAAACTCCCATCTGGATTTGAACCGCAGTTATCCACTGGAAAAATTGAGACGTCAACGCCTTACACCTCTCGGCCACGGCACCACTTAGCAAAATGTTTAGAATTTCACGTATATGACCTGTCTCCTAACCTCTAATGATTAAAATCTAGAAAATTGTCTGTCCGCGTCGCTTTTTCTAATAAAAATTGCATGGCACCTGATTTGCTTGCGTTGAATCGATGCAAACTTCACTAAACATGGCAACTTGAACACCTATTACCTGCGTTACGTCGCATCGCGAACACCATGGGAATTTGACGATCTCGGCACACATATGGAGCAATGTTATCGCGCTTACATGAAACATGGCAATTTTCCTCCGTTTTCGCAGTTTTCCGGTCATAATTATGCCGATTGCGGCGTCAGTTAACCTATACATACACAGTACATACACATTACACATGTAAACGCAAACATGCAATTGTCAGTTTTGACAAATTAATCTGACATTTCTCGGAGCGCGAGACTCTCAGAGACTGTGACGTCACACGCCGCCATATTTGCTCGGGGGATCTGCACTACCCCATTCGGGGGCGTTTTTGGGGCACACGCGCTTGGATGACCGTTGCCAAAATACATTCATGTGATTCGAAAAAGAACGACGCTCATTTTGGTGGCTCTCGCTTCGCCGTACGTTTCGCCAGTTCAGAGGAGATACGCCAATAAGTTTGGGCGGGCTACGCCGTTTCGCAATTATAAAGTATGACTAGTTGACGTTTGGACCGAATAGATAGGTAGACCAGCGAAGTCGGTAGACCGCCTAATTCGGTAGACCGCCTAATTCGGTTGACCGCCTAATTCGGTAGACCGTATAATTCGGTAGACCGCATAATTCGGTAGACCGTATAATTCGGTAGACCGCATAATTCGGTAGTCCAGCGAAGCCAATAGACCGCAAACATGAGCAGAAGAACGAAGTCGATGGGCCGCTGAAATCGATAGACTGCTCAAAACTGTAGAATTCAGTTGATTGTACAAAATATATGAATTATTTATTTGACAATTAAGTTATTATCAAAACCACAATCCGTATCAGAGCGCGCCACAGGCCGCTATTCCATATGACTCCCCATCAGGTATTTGCCTTACAGGTGCATTGTTTAGTGATTACTAAATTCACTCCTCGGTTTCAAAATCAGTCCTCGGTCCGGTTGTATGTTCTGACAGATTGCATATGATCATTATATTATTGTCAATTGTATCATAGCTGTTAATCTCTATTTTGTAAAATCTCAGTACTTATCAAAGTCAAAAGCCTTTAATTTTAACAGGTTTGTTGAGAAGACGAAAACTTCTACCAACGTTACATCACAGTTAGTATAAAGCCAATGGCTTAAAATTGGATTGGATACCGATGTCAGTGGCAGTGGGGTGTTACGATCCTAGATATAAAGTTGATGCACAAAAGAAATTGCTCCTTAGCCAATAGATCAAAATTTAAAATGGAGGCTTTGAAGGCAAAATTGCACAAAATTTTTAATAATTTAGATCTCTTGACGTCACCATGTTGAGAATTGAAATAGAAAAACGTGTTTATTAGGGTGGTCGAAAAAAACAGACTTTTCGCTAGAGGGCAACGATTCCCCGCAATCTGTTCCTTTTCCAGAAAAAAAAAATTCCCCCCAAATTTGAGAAAAATCGGTTAACGATAACACGTGCCCCCGAGTACCTCAAATTTCCCATTTAAAATACATTGCAAAAAGGCATCTTTTTTCCTTATTTTTTCACGTTTCGGATTTAGAAAAAAAGTTGCGGGAGATTATCAGAAATTGTTCAGAACTCCCCTAGGAGAACAAATCCACCACCACTATTTTTTTGTTCACCACCCCGTACCCTCCCCATAGTACCCTAAATATGAGACAAAAGTTTCCCCAACTTTACAATTTTACAATGTTACGTGTTTTATTATTGCTTTTGGCAGAAGTGATTATTATTGGATTATTGACATATTTTTTTGTCATTTATTAACTAATTTGAAATGGTTTAAACCATTAGCATTTGTTTAAACAAAAATATACGATGATACGAACATGTTTTTGCAGAAGGTATTTTAATACCTTAATTTATTATAGTTTTTTTTTTCATTTATTAACTAATTAGCAATTGTTTAAACAAATACCATTTGTTTAAACAAATATATATACAATGTAGCGAACATATTTTCTAATTTTTAAAGGAAGGTATTATTAGGAGCATTTTTGGTCATTTATTAACTAATTTGCAATTGTTTAAACAAATACCATTTGTTTGAACCATTTGTTAACTAATTTTCAATTGTAACCTATAATAATAATTAGTGTTGCAACCACAATACTTGTTTGACCGATATCGTAAACCATCCAATATTACAAAAAAGAACAGAAATCCTATAATAATTTTTGTCAAGAAATACGCACTAACATTGTATATTATTGTTTAAACAAATGAGGAATTGAAAAAAAAGTATATATCGATGGCCTAGCTGTAGTACCTAACCTATGGTGTAGTGCGATGTATAACCTATGCTTTAACCATGATGATACATGGTATTGCAGCTAGGCCATCGATATACAATATTGAACTCACAATAACATTTGCTCTCTACAAAGGGGGACAGGCTGTATATGTCATATTATTGTGTAAGACAAAATTAATTTATTGTTGTTTGGGGACTTTCGACTGTGATATGTGTTCGGGAGGAGAGAATAGAAACGGTTATCAGTCTTTGAGAGTGTAATTCTTGGAACTTTCACATTTGCCTACGTTTCGCCATTGTAATCTTCGGCTTCTTCAGGACTGGTGTGTGATCAAGATAAGTCACGTAAGGTAATGCAGGTGGTCACCTTTGCGGGGGTCCAAACAATTAAGTTCATATCGATGGCCTAGCTGCAGTACCATGTGTAACCTATGCTTTAACCATGATGATACGTGGTAGGGGAGCTAGGCCATGGTAATAAAATTTTTCTCTCACAATATTTGCTCGAAAAAAAATAATTTTGTCAGCAAAAAAGTGGGGGACAGCCTGTATATGTCATATTATTGTGTAAGACAAAATTAATTAATATATTTTGTGCTGTAGTTATTTGAATTAGCTTTTGTTTCAATATAGACTATTATTATTTTTAGTTAATAAGTGTAAAAGAAAATTTTGACAACCATTTGTAAATTTGTTTAAACATATTTTGCAAGTATCAGTAAAATTTAATTTTTCCTTTGCATGATGCAGTACCCTCACAAATGAAATGCAATGATTGTCTTTTCCTTTTTCGAAAACTGCACTTTATAAAAAAATAAGTAAGCTGTAATTATTAAGCCTTTGTTTATTAAAATTAAAGTATTTATTATAATTGTAAAGCAAAAAACCATAATAAGTAGTAGTAATAATATTAATACAGTAGTAGTAGTAGTAGTAATACATACTTTACCTTCAAGAATTTCAAATTTCCAACTTAAAAAAAGCTCTACTAAATTTTATGTACATATTGTACATACCGTGTCCGGCACTAACTTTTCAGAAAATTTCATTCATAAAAGTTTCTAAATTGTCTTAAACCTAAAATGCAAATATTACAATGTAATTATCTGCTTCCATATACTGGGTGTTACCAAAACTATGACCAACTCTTAAGAGTAAAGTACCTTTCTTTTAAAAGCTATGCAAAATGTTATTTGAAAAAATTGTATACCGTCTCCGGTGAAAAAAAGTGTTTAGAAATGTTAGCGTCGTTGCATGAACACCCGGTATATGGAACTTCAAAGGTGATTATAATTTCTTATTTACTGCCTCCTAATATTTTGAAATACTCTTTCAAATAATATTTTGGCGTAGCTTTTAAGATAAACGTACTTTAGCTAATGTCATTTGTATCTTTTTGGTAAAATAAAAACAGCCTATAATACCTATAATATTTCTAACTACTTTTTTTTCAAATATCATAACTTTGCATAACTTTGAACATAAACCTTTACTCCCAAGAGTTTGTTATAGTTTTGGTAATACCCGGTACTTGCAAGCAGAGAATTAGATTCTAATATTTGCATTTTAGGTTTAAGACAAAAGAAGAATTAAATCAGAAGCTTTTACGAAGAACATATTTTTCTGAAAAGGTAATATTAATAGTTTTGTCTCATTAGTGTTGTCAGACTTTCTACCGGACACGGTATAATATCTATATGCTGCCTATATAATTTTTAATTAGTGATAAATAATAATTGTTGTTAATTTCAAGATCGATTTATACTGTTATTCTTAATTAGTAAACCGCTTTTTTTTATTATTTCCATTTTCTATACCTAAATTCATTTTCTTGTATGTGATTCGTATGATAAATTCGTAATACGTCGTTGTAATTTTTTATTATCTCTTGTATATTATGATAAAAAAATAAACAAAGCATTAAAAACATGTACCTTAAACAAATCATAAACATCTAAAAAAAATTAAAAAAAAACTCTCATCTGGATTTGAACCGTAATGGAAAAATCAAAACGTCAACGCCTTACACCTCTCGGCCACGGCACCACTTAACGATTTCTTAGAAATTCACGTATATAACGTGTATACGTCTACTAACCTCTGATTAAAATCTAGAAAATTGTTTGTCTGTGTCGCTTTTTCTAATGAAAATTCCGTAGCACCTGATTTGCTTGCGTTGAATCGATGCAAACTTCACTAAACATGGCAACTTGGACAGCTATTACCTGTTTTGCGTCGCATCGCGTATCATTGGAGTTTGACGATCTCGGCACACATATGTAGCAATGGTGTCGCGCTTACCTGAAACATGGCAATTTTCCTCCGTTTTCTCAGTTTTCCGGTCATAATTATCCCGATTGCGTCGATACATTCACCCGTAAACGTCAGTTAACCCATGAAATGTAGTGCGAACGCAAACATGCAATTGTCAGTTTTGACAAATAAATCTGACGTTTCTCGCAGCGCGAGACTCTCAGAGACTCTGACGTCACACGCCGCCATATTTGCTCGGGGGATCTGCACTACCCCATTCGGGGGCGATTTTGGGGCACACGCCGGTCGATGACCGTTTCCAAAATACATTCATGTGATTCGAAAAAGAACGACGCTCATTTTGGTGGTTCTCGCTTCGCCGTACGTTTCGCCAGTTCAGAGGAGATACGCCAATAAGTTTAGGCGGGCTACGCCGTTTCGCAATTATAAAGTATGATGATAAAAACCCATTTTTGTGGCGACGAATCCAGAGAAGCTACTAAAGGTATCGGGACGAAACTTCATATTTAGAAGTTTCATGACAAAACTTAGAGCTGAAAAGCTTTTGGTTCAAAGGGATCCAAAGGAACTGGATTTTAACGATTTTGCAAAAGAGCCGCCATTTCTGCAATTTCGTCTAAATAGTTAAATAATAAATTATAGTAGAGGAAATTTCGTATAATTTATGTCTATGACATTTTTTGGTAAAATTAATAGTTTGGCTGCAGGAGCAGATTCAAATTGAGATCGGTCGTGTCGACGTTAAAACTAGGTAGCCAGGATTTTAATTCTAATGACAGTAGGTAGTGTCAAATGGTGATGTTTTAACAGTACCTACTGTCAATAATATTAAAATATCCGCAAGAGGTTGCAGCGCCGGAACCACCTGACCAGCCTGGGGACGAGCACGAAGGCGATGAGGATGCAGGACTTGTGCGTACTTTGTGTGTTCATGTTTTATTCAATAATTTTTAGATCTAAACGTTTCACGTTCTTTTAACTATTTTTGTGTGTGTGTGTACCCGTTTTTTGTGGCGACGATTCCGGAGAAACTACTAAAGGTATCGGGACGAAACTTCATATTTAGAAGTTTCATGGCCAAACTTAGAGCTGAAAAGCTTTCTGTTAAAAAGGGTCCAAAGGAACTGGAGGTTTAGTCTTGGCATTTTTGAAAGATTTTGTAAATAAGCCGGCATTTCTAGAATTTCGTCGAAATAGTTAAATAATAAATTAAACTAGAGGAAATTCTGAATAATTTATGACTATCACATTTTTTGGTACAATCATGAGCAAATTCTATTTCATCGAGATAGGTCGTACTGCATTAAAACTAGTAGCCAGGATATGTCAGATTAAATGTCAGATGTGATTTTAATGACGGTGTAGATCAAGGTTGGTGAAGCTATATTTTACAGAGGTTATGCCGATCCCTATACTAGCAATGCATTCTACCGGTGTGCCTACAAACTCGAACCGGTGACGTCAGTGGTGTCAGACCGAGCCGAACATCTGACATTTCAAATTCGAGCGCATACAAACATTGCACTATGCATTGCACGTTGTATGCAGTTCACAGTTGTATGTACTTACATTCAATTTATCTGTTAAAGATATGCCTGCCACTTGCTCGGTGCCATTATGTACTTCGAAGTGTGTCTCCAAGACGAATGATGAACTGCAAGTAGCATTCTTCCGTTTCCCACAAGATCGTAAAGTTCGGAAGATATGGGTTCAGAAGTGCTTGAGAGGCAGACAAGTTCAATCAGGACACAGGCAGAATATGTTCTCTACATTTTTCAACCAACGATGTTCTGAGAGATTTTAAATCGGAAATATTAAATTTAAAGCCAAAATTAATTTTAAAGCCTGGCTCTATTCCATCCATTAATCTGCCTAATAAGCCTAATGATTCAACTCAACAATTAAAATTTTCACACTGATTTTAACACTGATACAGAAGTATTAAAAGCGTTTATTCGACAAAGACCATTTGTTAGAATTGATTTTTTAAATTATTTATACAATATGAACAAAAATTCAACACTTTTAAAACGAAAAGTTCGAGAAATTCGGCAAAAATTTGATAAATTAAAACGCATCAGCACCTAGTTTATAATACCTATTTGTTTTTGTAATTTGCAACTACTCTATATACGTTGTATAATTCTATATTTTTATGTATTGTTGCTTTTGTATACATACAATTTAACGTATGTTTTTGTTAATGTAAAGAAGAACAATTAATAAAATAAATGTCGTTCATTTATGTACCTAATGACATTATAATTTTTGTTGTATATGTTTGGCGTATTGTATTATATTGTACCCCGTTCTACAAAACTAAAATTACATAGGCAAAATGGCCAAGGTCGATAGCTCGTTGTACACCAAATGGAACGTAATCAAAATTATACTTACTTCAATAAAAATAATAATAATAAATCAACAAAAAAATGGTTTATTTTGGTTGTTTGTTAGTACGCCACACGATAAAGAAAAAATGCATGCAAAACGCAAGCCAGGCAGCCTGACTTCTGAGAGTGATTGGGCTACCATAAAATACCTTGTTTACAACCTTTACCACAACAACTTTAAAAACACAGACGTAAATGTATAAACAAGCTTCTAAATTTTCTCCGAATAAAATTTTAAATGTTTTTGGTAATTGGTTTACGAGAAATAAACTCAAAAAGACAACCGTGAAAGTAATATAACACTGCAAAGTTCGGGCAGTTTTCTACTCCTCTCGCACCGATGTTTAAACCGAGTGGTAAAAGATAGTTTTACATGTTATGTAGAAATGATTCAGGAATATTTATTATTATTATTTATTTATTATTTATTTTTAACTTTATTTCACTTTTTTTCGTGCAGTCGTTCCCTTTCAAATATAGCCTTTATTGCTATTCAAACCTATAGTTAACTCCGTGACAAGACACCACTGGACGTCACGCCAGCGCCTCGTCCCCGCCCCGCAAAACGCTGTCAGCACAACCTCTGTCAAATATGGCTCGACCAATCTTGGGTGTAGATAGCGTCAAACGCTAATGCTTTGACAATACTACTGTCAATACAAGCTGCGTTCGGATATTGTACACCGTTAAGGTGCGTTTTCATTAGTGCTAATGGCAGTGGTAGTAGACGCCATTATTTCTAATAGAATTTGCTAGTGACTCAAGTTTATGTACATGCAAACTAATATGTGTCACCATCACGACATGTGAGAAACACCATAATTTCGTCTGCTACCACCGCCATTACCAACCATTGCCACCAATCGGAACGCACTTTTCACACCCAATAACACGTGTCATTTGGACGCCATTATAGTATTTCTAATAGAATTTGCTAGTGACTCAAGTTTATGTACATGCAAACTAATATGTGTCACCATCACGACATGTGAGAAACACTATAATTTCGTCTGCTACCACCGCCATTACCAACCATTGCCACCAATCGGAACGCACCTTCACACTTTCTACACCCAATAACACGTGTCATTTGGACGGTGTACCCGGTGTCAACGGAGTACAATATCCGAACGCAGCTTTAATCGACATACCTGTCTAGTTCTACTAGTTTTATTTTAATGCAGACATAGCCCAGATAACAATCGTGCCACGCATAATGATGCAATTTCAACCGCACGTGCGTTCATATGATCACGCAGATGCGTCATCAATGGAGGTTCATATCGCCCGCATTCTCACTCGAGTGGCGATATGCGGCGCATATCGCTCGCACCCGTGCGTTCTTTCGTCACGGGCGACGCATCGTGCCGAACGTGCGACGCATTGTGTATGGTTTTGATCGGCACTCGTGCGTGTGGATACAAAACGCACGCGTGCGAGCGATATTGCACTCATCGCACCGAAAAATTACGCGTGATGATTTCGTGCGTCGCACGATTGTTATCTGGGAGCCGATCTCGATCAAATAGAATCTCATGCAGCTAAACTATTAATTTTTTATATAGTATGATAAAGTCATGTGCCTGGCCACATCAGATTTTTTTACTTAAAGTATTATTATTTGTACGTAAAGTATTATAATCGTGCCAAAAAATTTTTTGAGGTTTTAGCGGAAATATGTCTTTCTGGGTCCCCTGGACATTTTTGACCAAGGTACAAAAAAATGTCTGTGTGTGTGGATGTGGGTGTGTGTGTGTGTGTGTGTACCCGTTTTTTGTGGCGACGATTCCGGAGAAACTACTAAAGGTATCGGGACGTAACTTCATATTTAGAAGTTTCATGACCAAACTTAGAGCTGAAAAGCTTTCTGTTGAAAAGGGTCCAAAGGAAACTGGAGGTTTAGTCTTAGCATTTTTGAAAGATTTTGCAAACAAGCCGCCATTTCTGGAATTTCGTCGAAATAGTTAAATAATAAATTAAACTAGAGAAAATTCTGAATAATTTATGACTATGACATTTTTTGGTACAATCAATAGTTTAGCTGCATGTTTAAATGCTATTTCATCGCGATCGGTCGTACTGCATTAAAACTAGTAACCAGGATATGTCAGATAATAATAATAATAATAATCTAATGACAATACTACTGTCAATACAAGCTGCGTTCGGATATTGTACACCGTTAAGGTGCGTTTTCATTAGTGCTAATGGTAGTAGACGCCATTATAGTATTTCTAATAGAAATTGCTATTGACTCAAGTTTATGTACATGCAAACTAATATGTGTCACCATCACGACATGTGTGAAATACTATAATTTCGTCTGCTACCACTGCCATTACCTACCATTACCACCAATCGGAAACCACCTTCACACTTTATACACCCAATAACACGTGTCATTTGGACGGTGTACCCGGTGTCAACGGAGTACAATATCCGAACGCAGCTTTAATCGCCATATCTGTCTAGTTCTACTAGTTTTATTTTAATGCAGACATAGCCGATCTCGATCAAAAGGAATCTCATGCAACTAAATAATAATAATATAATAATATATATAGTATGATAAAGTCATGTGCCGGGACACATCAGATTTTTTTTGATGCAGTAGTGATGTGTAAGGAAGTATAATAATCATGCCAAATAGGAGGTGAAGTGTCAACTGAATTTCCTTGCTTTAAATTTTTACTTTATCATAATGTAATTATAATGTGTTACCATGATAATGACATACCTGTCTAGTTCTACGTAATCGTGCAGAAATAATTTTGAGATTTTAGCGGAAATATGCCGTTTTGTGTCCCCTGAACATTTTTGACCA
The DNA here is from genome assembly GCA_963966075.1 of Aphodius sticticus. Lineage (NCBI taxonomy): Eukaryota > Metazoa > Arthropoda > Insecta > Coleoptera > Scarabaeidae > Aphodius > Aphodius sticticus. Next base: position 50,677,150 of record OZ014507.1, on the reverse strand, counting down.
AGGTACAAAAAAAGGTCTGTGTGTGCATGTGTGTGCCCTTTTTTTGTGGCGACGATTCCGGAGAAACTACGAAAGGTATCGGGACGAGACTTCATATTTAGAAGTTTCATGACTAGCTGAAAAGGCTTTTGTTCAAAAAGGTCCAAAGGAACTGGATGTTTACTCTAAGCATTGTTCAAGGATTTTGCAAATGAGAAACCATTTCTGAAATTTCGTCAAAATAGTTAATTAATAAATGAAAGTAGAGGAAATTTTGTATAATTTAAGTCTGACATTTTTTGGTAAAATTAATAGTTTAGCTGCATGAACAAATTGTATTTGATTGAAATCGGTCGCTTTTGCATTAATATAGAACTAGTTCGCCATGATTTGACAGATATTTTCATTAATGACAGTGCGTAGTGTCAAACGCTGATGTGTTGACAATACCTACTGTCAATAGAATTAAAATATCTGTCAAATCCTACCTACCTATTTTATTTCAGTGCAGACATGACCGATCTGGAGGAAATAGAATCTCATGCAGCTAAACTATTAATTTTATATATGGCATGATAAAGTCATGAGCCTGACCACATCAGATTTTTAATTAGTACGTGTTGCGCTGCAACCATCAATGTTATTCTGTTTTAAATTTATCTATTTGTGGCAATGCAACCATCAACTTTATTGTTTTAAATTTATCTAATGTTTTTATTGTCCGCTCAAATCGACATGAGAGCTTGGCTTGAACCAAGGTTGGTATAACCGTATTTTACATGGCTATATTGCTAATGTATTCTAGCGACCCCCGCAGATGCCTACTAACTCACGAAAAAGTGACTTCAGTGGCGTCAGGACCAATAAAACATCTAGTAAACTACGAGATAGCAGTTTTGGTTTGGGTCGTCACTGGGAGACCTCGTCCCCGTCCCGCAAATGGCTGTCGGTGGGCTTGAACTTCAAAGTTATAATTAGTGACAACATTTTTAACCTTACTTACTCGTAACCAAATTGTCAGTTGTCATTTTGAATATAGCGCCTGGAAGTTTTTCTTGTTAAAAATTGTGTAAACCTCAATGTCTTCATTAAACTTTCAAGTGTTGGTAAAACTTAAGGGGATGTCCATTACATTAATATTTTTCAATAAATCTCACAATTAAAAAAAAAATATCAATTTATTACTTACACGACGTGTTTACATTAAAAATTTATTAAAGCTAACTAATACTAGAAAAACGAGATTTTACATCAGTTCTAGTTGCCTTTCGAGTACCGCTTCCAGAACTTCTTGACTTCATCGTGGCCGTTCTTGCCGACAACCATTGTCCTCTTCTCCTTATTGCTCCAGATCAGGTAACCATTTGATTGCGCGTACTCCTTCAGTACGTTGAAGTCAGCCTGCGACAGGAATTGACTGTACAGAACGCCCTCCGAGTATGTGAGCCTGTTCCGCTCCAGCTCCCAAAGCTTGATTTGGTCCACGACGGTTGGGGGCAATGGATTCCGCGTCTCGCCTGTCAACATCTGCGAGTGAACGTGTTGCTTGAGGTAGCCTATTATTTGATCGGCGGTTATACCGCCTCGTAATGCCTGACGCACCGACTCTCTAGTAATTACACCAACTACAACATTTGGAAACCTGAAAATCAAGAAAAATCGTGAAAAAAGATTATTGGAACATAACCTAACAATTCACCTATATAACAATTCGGTGAAAAGACCTAATAATGCGACTTGCAGGTTAGAGTCGGTATATGCATACACCCTGTAATTAGTCTCTAAGATAATGTACCCCTTCGGAGTATCCTCCTCGAAAACAGGGGTGCCCTTGCTCTGAGAGCAGGTAATATTCAACGCCAGCCTTGTAGGATAAAATCGACCTGCTTTTCTCTGAAAAAAATTGGAAACGTGTAACTACATACGTTTGTTAAAAAAAAGTGAACAACATCTAAATTATAAAAGGACCTTTGTAACTTTGCAACATTCAAAAGAAGAAAGTTATTTTTGTAATATGTTGTTTTTTTTAGAAAAGATTTGCTACAAAATATTCTAAAGATAAAATGGTAATATTCATTACCATTTTAATCTTCATAAATTGATTTTTTTTATTAGTATTCAGGAGGATGCACAAGCAATCTGTAGTTTTTGTGTGTAAAAAGAAAATTGTCTGCATATCTCTTTGATAAATTGATGGTCCACAATTGACATTCTCTATAATTATATTCTTCATCACATACAATTAATCGATATTACTAAATTAGTGCAATTTATTTGAATAGCTTATGCAGATGTAATTAAAACAATATTGATAATTTTTCTTTGGTAGGTCTTCAGCATTCAGTTAGCTCTGAAGAAGCGAGCAACATGGTTCGTGAAACGTCAGCATTAACAAATCTAGACACACGGCAAAACCCGGAAGCAGTTTATTTTCTAAATGATTCTGGCTGTGAAAGCCTACGTACTTACTTAATATTGATAATTAACCACAAATTAACTTACCTTTCTTTGGTATACTAAGCCAAATTCCCGTAAATGTTGTAGAAATATAAGGAGACCTTGACTCATACCCTCCGTACTATAATCCTGAAACAAACAAACATATATATATATATATATATGTAAATTTTTACAGATTTGAATAGAAAAATAAGATTTTGCTGATTTAGATAGAACATTTCAGCCTACCTTTCCGAAGGTACTAAAACTTAACTGAAACAAGAATGTCAGACATTCGGCAAGATCCAGTCCACGTTGTTCGACTGTATCTAAATACTGCAAAAGGAAGTGCCAGACTTGTGCTTGCCTGTCCAGCAGTAAAAATTGGAAACCTTGCCTAGTTATCACAGGACTGCCATCATCTTCATCCCTACAAAAAGAAAATAATAATGGTATCATGAGAAATAAAATTCAGTACTTAAGATCAATACTGAAGAATAGGGTGTTCAAAAAAAGAGTTTTGGAGATAAGTATCTTACCTTTTCATTAAACCTGCATGCAATAAAATTCTAACAGCGTCTGCTGATATGCCTTCTTGTTGTTGGGAGCCAACCATATAGTGAAGAACGCACTCCCACCGTTCTACCGAGTAAGTATCCAAAAACGCCACATCCCTTGCTTTATTGTCTGCCTCCAGAGCAGATGACATACTCCATGGTTTACCACTAGAAATATACACTGGTCAATATTGAATTTTTGCTGACCATTTTAAGGGCTGACTGCGACTATATTAGCTATCATTATACACCAGTGGCGTAGCGTGGGTGTCAGCCGACCGGGGCGCAGGAAAATTTCGCCGCCCCCCAATTTAAAATACTAAAAATATACAGTCATTCTAAAGAACTATTATGTTTTATTGTATTGTGTATTGTTCGGTTTACAAATGATGATCTTACATAATTTTTGATTACTTTTAATTTTGAAAATTTCCTCTCGTAGCATTGCTTATGGCAATTGTAAGAAATATTCGGAGCATAATTATAATATTGGGCAAACTATCTTCCACAAGGTTTTTTGTTTAAAACGGTTTGTTTTAAAAGAATGTTTTAAACATGTTTAAACATGTTTTAAACTGTTGTTTTAAATGTTGTGGATAAACATTTTTTAAACTACCGAAATTTGAACATTTCTGTCGTTCTTCATAAAATACAATAATACAATAGCAAGTAAATTAAGGAATGAAAAGACGCCGTTTAAAATGGCTACAAATAAAATAATTGCGTGATTTAGAACATGTTTAAAACAAGTTTTATTCTCTGTTTAAAACATGTTTTTGTGTGATTTAAAACATGTTTTATTTCATGTTTAAAACATGTTTTTTTGAAGTGTTTAAAAACATTTTATATCAACATCATTTTATAAAAAAAAATATTTGTTTTGTTTAAAATAAAAGAAAACGTTTTTATAACAACGATGAACTTCCAGCTTCGATTCCACAATAAATTTTAATAATTCAAGTGGACAATACAATTTGTCAATAAAGTTCAATAATTTAACAATCACTACACGTAGGTATGTATACATACCTACTTTTTGTGGTGACAAAAACTGAATTGTTACATTGTTAACCATTTTAGAAATATGAAATTTTACCACTGATGGTGATTTAAGTAAGTAATAAGTATAGAATTAAAACTTCGTAAATTGGAAAAATGTAATAATTGACATAACAAACGGAAAAATTGTAATTCCATCGGACAATGCCTTTTGTCTCAGAACCTTGCTCAAAGATTTTACTACTTTGATCGTTTTGTTTAGTTTGTGAGGCAAAAGTTGTTATAATCCAAAAAATTTAAATTTTTACGAAATTTTATTATAATATAAAAAAATTCATTAATTCTAGTTTTCTAATTTTTTTATGAAAAAAAATCACATCTTATCGCATACTGAGCGGCTTTTTATTGTAGACTTTGTAGACCTTTTGTAGACTTGCAGTGGTTTAGGCACAAAAAAACGGTACAAATATTCAGTTACTCGTATTTCCAATAAGATTTAGTCAATTCAATTATTTCTCTCAACTTAAGACCCGAAAAGCTTATATTGTGAAGATTACAAAGGCACAATAATATGACATTTCAATGCAATGTTATGTTACTTTAGGCATGAATGTGCACCATTTCAGGCACGACACATCCATTTGCGTAGGTACTTCAGTTATCTTTAAAGAAGATGGAGAAACAATGGCCAACTTTTCCCTTTTTATGGAAAATGTTAAAATCATGCATGGGCATGATTTTAACATTTAATTTTCTAATGATGACTCTTGCTTCTGATTCACGTATTGTACCACAAATAATGGGCTGTTTTCTTTAAATTAAATACATGAACGCAAAGAATGGAAAGGGTTGCTTTAAATTTATGTGCCATACTCAAGAAAAGTTAATTCTAGCTCCGAATAAATCTTTGCAAAAGCAAACATAAAATACTAACATTTAGCTAAAATTTCCAGCTAAACAACAAGTGTGATACATCACAATTGAAACTGAAGAATTGAAGAAAATACCACCTGAAATGTTAAAACCAAATATGGCGCCCATATGAAAACCAAAATTAGCAATGGTTTCTCCAGATTGAATTAGAATATACTTATATAATTACCATGTATTGCCAGTGCAGTTCTAGGGTGCACCAGTTTTACCAAAAGAAAACGCTATTAGTAATGCAAAATTCCGTGCTCATTTCAATCGCCCCGAATCGTAAGTGCGACAAAAATATGAAATGAAATGGTTCAAATTTTTTTAGATGAAATTTTGCCGCCCTCTATACGTGCCGCCCGGGGCGGGCCCCCCCCCCCCCCCCCCCCCCCCCCGCCCCGCCCCTACTACGCTACGCCACTGTTATACACTTATACCTCGCCATAAGACATTTTGCTAAAACAGTTTACGTTACTATTAAAACTCCTCCAGAAACAGCATTTTAGAACAAATTCAACTTCAACGATGCTGTGGACATATGGCTATACAGGTGTCTCAAGAAACATGATGTACATGGGGATCTCGGAATCTGGAAGAGCTATGATATCGGTTAAATGGGACAAAGGTTGCGTAAACGTGGACCCTTTCGAGGGCAGTTTTTACGTTTCAAAAATTTTGCTTGGATCATTAGATATTATTTTACCTTTAGCTGGACGATATGCAACTTTTTTATTTCTTATGGACACCATGTTGTATTTTTACAGATTTAAATAGAACATTGAAAGAGCTTTACAACCATGTATAAGACGTGTATGAAATTATCAAAAAATACATTGAAGGTCCCATTAGGTGGCCCGAATCCTATGGAAAAAACGAATCCTATGGACTGAATAATCCCATTCTGGTCCATGGATTGTAGTGGAGGTTCGGATTAGTGGAGCTTTACTGTACTTACTTAATTTTACAAAAATAGAATTATTATTTAGGCTTTATGACGGCAATACTTTATTTATTGTGAGTTACAAATTAAAATCTCCCTAAGTACTGGATAAACTGGATTTGTGACGCGGCTCATAGCAGGTTTTGTCGGTACCCGAAGGTATTATTTACGACAGGGGTCTGATTTATTCGAGCATCAATGCAACCCGAAAAGTAGGTTACGAATGGAATAATTATTTAGTATTGAAATAAAAAGATTAAAAAATATTGAACACAATAAATTTATATGCAAAATACATCAAGTTTACATTGATATAAAATTTAATATCCGATAGTATTTTTTCCTCTATTTGTGACGTCCCCACTATTATAATTTGTCAGGAAAAAAATCACATAGGCAAAGTTAAAATGGAAAATTTACCAGATACTGATATTTATTTCTGTATTATTGAAGAAATGCAAATGCATATCAATAAATTAACCATCCGTATTACACTACACTGCTACACTAATCGAGCCAAAGACACACAGTTTACCGGTTAGCCAAGTTACAGGAACAGCAAGGTCTACCTATGTTGAAGAATTTGCAGAAACAACGCCACATGAAATTTTGGAGATCATTAACAGTTTGAAAAACAAAAACTCTACCGATATTTTCGGCATCAACGGTGCCATCAACGGTGCCATCAATGGTGAAACATACTGCTGAAATTATTGCGCCTTTCCTAACAAAATTCTGCAATAACTGCATCAAAAAAGGAAGCTTTCCTGATATTCTAAAACGAGCAAAAGTCCACCCTGTGTTTAAGAAAGGAGATCGAACACAAACCAGCAGTTACCGACCGATAGCTGTTCTTCCAATATTTTCTAAAATTATTGAGAAAGTTATTCTAAATAGGGTAAAAGAGTATTTATATGCACATGAGTGCCTCTCTGCCAGTCAGCATGGTTTCCGAGAGCAGAAAGGTACTGGTACGGCTTTACAGTCTTATATGACAAAAATATGTTCTGCATTTGACAAAAAAAAAGCTTGTTCTTCTCACCTATGCGACCTGTCCAAGGCTTTTGATAGCATATCCCACTCCATCTTAAAACAAAAGCTGCAGAATCTAGGTTTCCAACATACGACCCTGGATATGCTATCAGATTATCTGACAAATAGAAGCCAAGTGATATGGCATGATGGACAATTAAGTAACCCGAGTCCAATACCGACAGGAGTACCTCAAGGTTCAATTCTCGGACCAATACTATTTAATATCTATATTAACGACCTACCAGACTACCTCGACTGTGAAGCAATACTTTATGCAGACGATACCACTCTTATTCTCTGCCATGAAGATCCTGATATACTTAAAGTCCAACTAAAGAAGGAACTAACCAACGATGAAACCTGGTTCAAGCGCAACGAGCTGCAACTAAACTTATCCAAAACCCAAACTCTTCATCTTACTATGGACAGGTGGGTGGAGCAAGGCGACACAGTCAAACTACTTGGAATACAAATTGATCCCAGACTAACCTGGAAACCACACATAGTAGACCTTTGCAGCAAGTTAGCCAAGTCAGTCTATGCCATCAGACGTATACGCCAAACATCCGGTCAAGAGGCAGCACTTACTGCTTACTATGCCCTCTTCCATGCAAAAATGTGCTATGCAATCGAAATATGGTGTCATTCAGCACATCTGAATCTCATATTGCTTGAACAAAAGAAGGCGGTGAGGAGTGTCCTGGATAAACCAATACACCAGCACTGCAAACCAATATTTAGGACACTAAGTATACCCACAGCGCCGGCAGAGTATGCGATGCGAGTAGTATTGGAAATACACTCGCACAGGTTAAACGAACTTGCACGAGTTGGGGATACGCATGGCTATAGCACCAGATTTAGAGACCACTTGCAACCACCAGACATACGGCTCCAATCAGTTCAATACCTGAGAAGAGGAATTGCATTGTACAATAGCTGCCCAGATGGATGGAAGAAAGAGAACACCAAGAGTTTCCATAGACAGCTCAAGCAGACACTGGTCAACCTCGCACCTTATAACATCAATGAAATATTATTCTGAGTAAATTGTTTTTTGACATGTAACTGCACAGTTATAAATAAACATATTCTATTCTATAAGATTACTAATGAAAATTAAAATAAATAGCAATATTAAATCAATAATTAATTAAAACTAAAGAATATATTATTTATCTCTTTCAAATAAATCTTATCACTACCAAGTTATTCCAGTTTTATTTTTCTATGATGTCTGACTCTATTGTATCGTTTTGGGATTAGCTAAAATCGATTATTAAAAATTGATTATTAATAATCGATTAATAATCGATTATTAATGGAGAACAACTCGAGAACCAAATCATACGATTATGCGAATCACTCGAATACTGAAAATCGATTGTTGAAACAATACGATTCTGCCCATTGATAATATCGTTGTTACATACCAGTATAGAGGATTGGTCAAAATATCCGAAGCACCTAAATAATTGTCCAACCGTAAACATTTTCAAAAAATCAACCATAAGTTGTTTGATTTTAAACAAGCTATCGTCTAAATATGTATATGTTTAATATACAGAGTGCTTATTTCATCATTTTTTAGTTATAAGCAATTAATCAAAACTCATAAACTATTACTTTAACTAGACGAATAAAAAATAACAGAACAATTAAATAGAAAAATATAATTAAATGTTAACTAAATGTTCAAAAGGCTAATTAAAATAAATGTGTGTATGTGGGAAAATATTCACTTTCAAAGTTCAGTTTTAATTAATTGCTGATAAGTAAAAATGATGCGCTCGACTCGGCCCGATAGCCCGTTCTGGTGCGAAAGATCGGTTTGGCCCGAAAACTCCACCGGGCCGGGTGTTTGTGGGTTAGATGAGGATGGTCTGCCGAGCAACTGGTGAGGGACCAGGGCTGTGGAGTCGGTTAAAAAAATTCTCGACTTCGACTCCAGATATTTTTCGTGGTCCGACTCCTACTCCAGAATTTGCATACAAAAATACTTTCAAATAATTCTGTGTAATAAAAATCTTACATGTAAATAATCACAAATTTTACACAGAATAATACCACCAAGCAATATTAAATTTGCTATGAAAACAAAAACACTACCAGGAAAAAAAGAAACTTTAATAAATTAAATTTCTATTCGAGTATTCTGATTGTATGAAACATATGGTTTGTGCATATCAAATTACTCACAAACAAATGCTGAACCCATAGGAAAAACAGAAGTTTTATTTGTGTCCAGCGAATAAAAAAAAAAAAAAAAAAAAAAAAAAAAAAACGGCCTAAATGATATCAAAAAGACCTATTGATCGGACCACAAATAATAGTTATTTAAAAACACAAAAAAGATGGACCACAAATAAAAATATCTCTGAAGTCATTAAACTGTTTTCTCATTAGAGAACATACAACATACGTATAATACGAAATAAAATTCATTCTAATAAAAACAAAATTAAGTGCATTATACGTTTATAAAATTGTTGTGACGGACAGAATAGCTCCAACTAATTTTCCTGCAAAAATGACCCTAAATCATTTTTTATTACTTTCAAAGCTGAAAATAATTATCATTATGGCTACAGGTATAACTTCTGAATAAATGTAAAGTAAATGGTGATAAATGATACTACATTGAACTACAGCCCTACACTCAATGGAGACCCTTTAGGTCTCCATTTGAGTGTTTTTTCCATTGAGTGTCCATCTTACTCCTTGGCTATACCGTACTGATGAGGACTAATAGTCCGAAACACGTGTCTACGGTTGCTTCTTTGATCTTCGTATGACGGAATTGCCCGACAAATACCTTTCTCCATATATATATATATATATATATATATATAACTAACGGAAATTAAGTAACGGAATATTTCAATAATTCTGTTATAATGTTGAGAGATAGCGAAAGTGAAGAGGATGCATATATTAAGAAGCTAAATGTAAAACCAAAAAAGTTTCTTAGAAAAACAACTCCCTGAAGTCAATGCATTCAAACCAGTAATACTGAAGATTTGAACATTTATAATTAGAATTAGAGTTAGAACTCGTTTGGATTTTGGTTATTCCCACTGTCCCTAGGTCCAACGTCTGGGAACATTTGAAGGGTTAGATGCAAATGGACAGCTCCATTTGTAGCAAATTTGTTAGAAACTTAAAAAATAAATTTTAAAGTTGCTTTTTAGACTTATTCAACACAAACCCAGACTTTGTCAACAAATGGTTATTGTACTGAACCCTTTATTTTTCTCCAATAACTTCTGAACGGTTAAAGCTACTGATAAAAGTAATAAGCACCTATTGTAGAGAAAGTTTGTAATAAAGGAGTTATTTTGAGTTATGTGTGGAACAGACGGATAACGCTGAACTTTGACCTCGATGCGCGTCCACTAAACGTGATCCGATTGACCTCAAATTTTGGGGCTGTTTTCCACTGATAAAACGGAAAAAATTTGGTGGGTACGTATTTTGAATATCAGAAGCTGAAAAATAAGGACACCCCTAGCGTGTATATTCCTTGTTTCACTTTTAATTGCAATTGAAATTGTAATAAATTACACAAATTACAGGCGAATAAATTTTGCATTAAAATGTTAATTCTACAATGAGGACGATTAGGCATAGATAATATATACAGTGTGTCTCACGGGACGTTGGATTGTATGGGTACTTTTGTTATTATTAGAGATAGAAAGTCGGTTAAAAAGACAAAGTAGGTAGTGCTCTTTCATAATCTGTTCAGAAAACAGTTGAATTCCAAACGGTTCCCAAGCTATTTTGAGAAAACCAAAAAATGTCATTTTTTAATTATTATTTTTTTATTTGTGATCCAATCAAAAAAGCATTTTGACATTATAAAGGCACTCTTTTGTCTACAATTTGATTATGTCAGATTAAAATTTTTTTCGCCAATGTATTCGTCAGAAACAAACAAATCTTTTGTTTTTCTTATGGACGCCATATTGGTTTTATACATGTTTGGATTCATCATTTCTTTCTAAATAATTTGGTATGCCACATGCCATGTTTTTAATACAATAAGATAATAGAATTGACCGAAAATTGTACAGTTCGAGAATTGCTGAAAATCGCATGGTGCTATGGAAGACATTTTGTGAAACAATGTGATATCTACCCATCTGTACCCATCTGTTGAACAAAATTGGCGAAAACCCAGAATTTTATAAAAAAAAAATATTATGGTCCGATGAAACATATTTTCTAACTGCGGTATTTTTAACTGAAAGAAGACGCACTACTGGGTAGTGGGCCCGCGAAAATCACCTTTTTGTACCGCGCCATAATCAGGTGCGGTTTGGTTTTAATGTACGGTGCGGTATAGAGGTCAACCGATTAATCGGACCAATTTTTTATAACAAAAATTTAACTTCGAAGGGGTATGTGCAATATTGCTCTCTGAAGACGTGGACGAAAGAATGGACGATATACCGTTGGCCTTACGCTAAGGTATGTGGTTCCAACAAGATGGAGCACCTGCACATAATGCCATATGTGCCATAATAGTACTATTAGACATAAATGGAGAGCAATTGCTACCTATTCAGAAGTATCATGAGCACCAAGATGGCCGGATCTTACCCCTTGTGATTTTTATCTATGGAGTGACTTAAAAAATAAGGTGTCTGGTGTTTATAATTTTAGAAAAGATGGGGAGTTACGTGACACCGTCGGTAAGGTCACCGTATTACGGAATGCTGTGAAAAATGCCTCCACGAAAATGGCGGGATTTTAACATTATTTAGTTTGTTAAAATGTTGTTACTTTTTTATGTTGTGTAGTTAGTACAAATAAATACATTCCAAAATTTTACTGTAACTTGACTGGGCACAAATACTGTATCACTCAAATGTGCTTTTCATGGCACCATGCGATTTTCAGATATTAAAAGAACTTCAATTTTGTCGGATTATTGTGTTCTAAATATAGCATGTGGCATACCAAATTACTCAGAAATAAATTCTGAATCCAAACGTATAAAACCAATATGGCGGCCATAAGAATAAAAAAACTTCGTTTGTTTCGGACAAATTCATTGGCGAAAAAAACTGACAATCAAATTGTAGACAAAAAAGTGCCGTTATAGTATCAAAACGCTTTTTTGATGGGATAACAAATAAAGAAATTTTGACTATAATTTAAAAAAAACATTTTTTGGATTTTACTTTATCATAGGCAGTTATGTGTGGAACAGCCGCAAAATGCTGAACTTTGACCTCGATGAGCGAACACTAAACGTGATCCGAAAAAATATAACAGGTACGTATTTTGCATTTTTTAAGAAAAAAAATTGTCCATATAAATAAGGACACCCCTAATCCACGCTTCACAAGTGTGATTGTCATGTCTTAATGAATATAATTCTTATGCACTTACCCACCAAGTAAGGCAGTTTTTAGATTACGCTTGAATGTAGTATTTAAAATCCATCCAGGTAAACCCCCTTGAATAGGAGCCTCAGTCCAAACAGACAAATCGTTTAATATTTTGCACACATGAGCATGTTCCCTAAAATATATTTTATTTACATAAAAAGAAAAACATTACAGTTAGGATACTAACTTTGAATACGCTTGATGGCACCATGACGCTACTACAGCTTGAGGTACGGGTTGCTCGACAAATAACATACGCACAACGTACTGTCGAGCAATTTCCGGTAACTCCCTAAAAAATCGTCAAAGGTAAATCACGTGCTAGTGATTAATAATTTCAACGGCCTACCTGTAAACGGCTAAACATATTGCTGGGTGATTGTACAACCTATCCAGTAACGTAGAAGGTCTAGTTTTTAAATAGTCGTATAAATTCTTACATTCTAAATTGGTTGGCTGCACCAGTAGCGTGCCCGCTGTTTGCGACGTACCAATGCCATTATCAGCCATTTAAATGAGCTAGAACGTGTATTTTATGTACAAATCCCTTCACCAGGTCTGTCATTTATAGGTTAGAAAGTTTGATTTTGCCGCTAGATCATGTATGAAAGTGTTCGAACGTGCTATTTCACTGAACGCGTTAACGGTGTTTCTATTTTCTCGCAAATTCATACGTGCTATGATAATATGCGGAGTATTTGTAAATACAAAATAACAACACCATCCTTCGTGCACCTCGAACACCCTGAAATTCGCAACAAACATATTCAACATTCAACAGGAAAATTGCAATAAGTATAAAATATATCGCAATCGACAGAAATGTACAACAATAAATTATATATTTGACAATGATTATATCGCTGTAACAATTATTTCCTGGGTAATTTTTCTTATTTTGTTAGCTAGTTTAAACCAATCGAGAGAAACCCAGAGAATCCATTCTGGTAAACCTAAAATTTTCAAATTTTAAAGGTGCGTTCTGGTTAGTGGTAATGTAACCAAGTGTAGTGTAGTGGTAATCAAGTGGTAACAGACGAAATTATAGTATTTCTCACCAGAGTGATGATATTACTTTGAATGTACTATATATGCGCGGCAAAAAAAGTCGTACAGCTAATTTTTCCATAATGTAATACTGGGTTTGTAATACGTACGAAATAAAAACAGACATGTTCATAGTAGCGCCATCTACATCTGGTGCTTTCAAAGCTTTGGAGAGAAGTTTGCTACAGTTCGCTATTTGAATTGAGACGAGACCCTTAAGATTAATGACAGCATGACAGTATAGGTTATAAAAGCTAACAAAATATGTTCAGTGTATTTGGTTCCATGCGTTCCATGATATGTGGTGTACGACTTTTTTTACGGGCATAGTACATGAGTCATTAGGAAATTTTGTAACAGAAATACTGGCATCTGTTACCACTATCATTACCACTAATCAGAATGCACCTTAAGACAAACTTTTTGGACAAAATTATTTATTGTTTTTGCGCATTACCTACGTTTAATTATTTGTCTTATATCCACAGAATACCATTACGATTATCAAGCAATATATTCGATAATTATCAATATCTTTCTTTAGGAAACTAAAACTTTTGTTTACCAACTTGAAGTCACTAGATTCTAACTTCTCTTTGCTTCTTTCATTTACGAAGTGTACTAGGTTTGTACGAAATACAGGTAATGTTACTCGACTTTTATTTAACTCATCTTTATCTAAATCATTTCATTTTAACAACAAAATATATCTACATAGTATTGTCCTCCGATTTAACTATATATTTTACGTCATTATTATATTTTTAATATTTTTATCTTGTATTGTTTCCTAACCTCAAATCTCTTTTTGCAGATTGAATTATGGCCAAGTCAAAGAATCACACCAACCACAATCAAAGTAAGCTTATTTTCTACCTTTTTTTTTTTTCTTAATTATAACGTTTGCGTTTTTCTTTAGGCAGGAAAGCGCATCGTAATGGCATCAAGAAGCCCAAGCGTTTCAGGCACGAATCCACAATGGGAGTAAGTTTACCTAAATTTTCAATTATGTGCGTGTCTTATGAAGTGTTTCTTTTTAGGTTGATGCAAAATTCTTGAAAAACCAAAGATTCTCCAAGAGGCACAACTTGAGCACAGCCCAGCAACTCAAACGCGCGACGCAGAGGAAAGCCGAACGCGAAGCTAAGAAATAGATGTATTTGTATGGGATATTGACATAATAAAAACTTATTTTGTAAGTTTGAAACTGTTTTTGTACTTATCCTGACATTTTATTTACTAATTTCTATATTAGTTTTACCATACAGTGCTAAGTAAACAAGCTGACAATGGTTTAAAAAAAATGAATTTTGTGGATATAATTGGTTGTCGGTTGCCTTGCCCTGCTTATCAGAGGTTAATAGTGGTTTCTTCTGGTAAAACTGAGGCGCACTGGTGCAATTTTTTACGAGAGCGATCCCAACAGAACACGAGAGCTCGTGGAGAAAAATATGCGCTGAGTGCAGATTCTGTTGCACCGGTTTTCCAAGAGAAAGCAAAACACTCCTGAGTGCAACCAACAGAATTGTGCACTTGTGGCCTGAGTTTTACCAAAAGAACAAGGTACTTTTTTGTTAGAGTATTATATAGTTATTTACAAGGTGAGCCTGATTGTTTTTTCTTGTAGTTTGCAATAATGTCACCATATATGACTAAAGGACATTCAATAAAATTTAACCTTTGGTTTCTTGGGTCTTATTATTATTCTACAGGTAGCGTAAACAATACAGATTTGTAAATATTTTATTTCTAATTAGTAGTCACATCGGTTTGTGGGACAAGTTTGCCTTTTTCAATGTCTTTCTGTGAGTAAGGGAATGGTGAAAACCAGAAAGTCAGATTTTAATAGAGCATCAGGTTACCAACTAACTCATTTTTGTCATGGCATGCTTGAATTCAGATTTTGTTGAACATGTCCAACATACAATAATTAAAACGTAAACTTTCTCTATAAATTTAATAAATTAAGTGTAATAAAGTATAAATATAATTATTTGTCGTCAGTGGTATTGAAGAACTCGTGCAGTTTCTTGTTTGGTGCCAACTTCCTAAACTTGCTAGTGGAAATCGAGCCTGGCCTACTCCGTTTAACCCCAGCTATTGGATTTGGGAATATAATTTCTTTACTGTGGCCACCCATTCCGTCATAATTGTAATCCGCCTTTGGCTGTTTAACGTTATCAAATTTTGCCAGTGGATTTTTAAATATATTGTACTGAAAAGTTTGCATATTTAATTTATTTATATCTATTTATCTCTATTTATATCTACGACTCACATATAATAAGTTCATTGCATACGTATCTATAATCCCCATCATGATACGCGCTAATGATTATAATGACACTAGCGTTGTATATAATGACAGTTCGTTCAAATAATGACTTCATTATTTGAAGGAACTGTCATTATATGAATGTACTGTCAAAGTCAGTCTAAACCTACGTGGATGACAGTTATTTGACATTTAGCCTCGCCACCATTGACAAATACATTTAAAAGATTTGATATAAAATGGAATTTATGAGTCGTAGATAAAACGTCGTATTTGACTCGCACACAACTGATATAAATCGCTCGCAACTTCATGCTCGCGATTTATGTCCTTAGTTATGTGATTGTCAAATAATATACTATAAATTGGTAGTTAACGTTTATTAAGAAACACAAACATACCTCTCCGGCATTTCTTTTAGCTGTTGGTACTCTAACCTCATTCGTAAATTTTGGACTCATTAAACAGGACAATCCTACACTGCTAGATTTTATTGTAAGGTATGGAGAATCCGTCTTGGTTTGTGCCTTCTCAGCCTAAAACAAAAAGTTATAATACTCCAAACTTTTCTTAATCAAGGTTTTAAAACTATTTAATTAATTGTTTGTGATTATTTATAATTATATCAATTATTTACAAAAAAAAAACTTAAAATCTACGTTTTGTAGACTTGCAGATACATATTTTACGCTTTTCAATTCTCTCAACAATTTTCTCATCTAATAGCCATTAACACACTATTTTAAAAACAATTTATCGTACAAGGAGTTGTACAAGATTTGAAGCAACAGAAACTGCATTCATATTTAATGCAATTTATTTCTGACATTGCGCAATTTTTATTGATTCAAAAATGTATAAGTTTTGAAGCTAACAGAAACTGCATTCATATTTAACACAATTTATTGCTGATATTCCGCAATTTTTTATTGATTCAAGTGTTATTGTACTACTTTTTAAGCGGTAAATTGCATAATCGAAAATAATTTGAATTTCATTTAATTCAGAATAAATGTATGCCTTTCCGCTTAATAAATGGTAAATTTGGAAATCTTTGCTACTCATTGCTCTAACCACCTTATTAGGAATATGCCATGATAATGACAAACCTAAATGTGGTGTTATGCAAACACATATTCAGGCAAAGACTTTTTAAATACAATAATAACCAAGCAAAACACTTCTCATATAAAAAAAAATAAGGAAAACTACAAGAAGAAATTTAAATTTAATTCATTAATTATTTCAAATAATTTAATGTTGCTTTTGAAAAAATCGGTATTTTAATTCGAAGATTCCAAAAAGATGGTTAAAACCAGTTTTACTAAAACAATTTTATATTTTTTGTGGGCAAAATGAAACAGTAAATAAAAATATCATCGGGCTAAAGATGACTCTAACATTTCGTTATATTTGATTAAAAAAACAAGTTAATTATTGTGGTCGTCCTTAAAAATGAATTCGTTCTCTGGAAACTATCATTATATTTATGTATTAGTTTAAAAAAAAGCTTTAAGTTTAAGAACAAATTATATTTACCAGCGGTGATGTATCAGTCAAGTCAACTGTATCCCATTGTTGCAATGATGAACTTTTGAATGGAGCAGGGCTTTCCGCAATTAATCTTCTGACACTGGTGTCGGGGCTGCCACCGCATGATGGCCAATTAGATAGCTTTTCCTGCTGTTGTTCCAATTTTCTCTTGAGGTATTGTTTCTCCTGCTCACAATTCTTGTGACATTCAATATCATTTCTAAACAAACAAAAACAAATTTAAAATCTGTTTAGCCAATCAATATATATGTATGGGTCAATTTTTGGTAATCAGTCAAATTTGAAATAATACAATATTGGTTTTTTTTATTGGATTTTTAATGTTACTGTTATATAAAAGTCTTTATTAAAAATTATACTTTTTTTTAAAAAATATTCTTCCCATGCTCGTTAGTAAAAACAAAACAATACATTAAATAAAACTAGATATGAATATACGTATATACCGTATCATATGGACTTACTGTAACGATGAAATAATCAATGTATAGTAAATAGTGATAAATTAAATGGTAAACTAAAATAAGCTGCCGAATTTCCTATTTTATTGTGATTTCTTTTGTGAAAAGTTTGCTTAAACCCAGTGTTCCATCAATTATGTAGGCAGTAAGTCTCATTAACATACCTAAGAAATATGGTACGCAAGGCTATTTTACACTATAAAGTAGGTGTTGTAAGAAAGCCTCTTGGGTTTTGCATATTAATATATTTAATTAAGTTATTAATATACTTGGGGACTAGTTTCGGATCACCGATCCTTCATCAGCCGACAAATAGTCAAAGGTACAGTTTAAATTGTCTGCGTTCGATCATCTCTACACGAGGTATATTTTACACTACACTACTGTTGTCTCTTTATTGTAACGAAATTTTTTTTTAAAGTAACAAGAGATGTGTATACTAGACACAATTCTTTATCTATCTCAAAATAGCCAACCTGGTGCAACCAAAAGCAGTTAAGGTTATCTTCTTCTTCTCAATATAGGGTTGGGCCAATATGGGGTTCGAGATTGTGCTAATATGTCCCAGTCGCAGTCTCTCTTCGTAATGACAAATGTGCGGGACTTGAAACATCATCAGGCCATCAAGTATAGGAGTATAGGTACACGAAAACGTGGCCAACTCGTAATAAGCTTGGGATTTTCAAGCACAGGTGTTAAACATGCTCATAAGAGGGTTTTGGGGTCTCTTTTTGGGTATGGCAAACAAAAATGATAAAATATATCCGATTTCCATGAAATCTATATACTGCGATATTGCTAGACTCCTGATCCTAATCTGATAACAAATTTTTAAAATTCTAAATTGCGGAATCGATATGGTGACCGAAAATGTAAACAATTTCCGTATTGCATGAAACATATCCTGCAATATTACAAGACTTCTGATTCCAAATCTCACACCAGATTTCCAAAACTGAGAATGGCTTAACCAATATTGCGACCGAAAATTTTAAAATATATCCGATTTGCATAAAACTTTTTTCCTGCAATATTATTAATAAGTCTCCTGATTCTCAATCTTATATCCCAATTTTCAAAGTGGCGGAATCAATATGGCAATTTGCATAAAACTTATTTTCTGCAATATTACTTTGCAATAAACTTTGCTGTTGGGGCGTATGTGAACCTGAGAAAGAGCTTAAAATTATATATGTATGTCTTGATTGTTGAAGAAATATTCATATAAAAAATAACCCTTTTTATGAATCCTTTTCACACTAGGAAGTACTATTATACTATTGTGCGTTTTTCCAAAGTTTTTGTAAATGCTTAAAAAAGTAAATTCAATTCGATTTATCAGCCTGTGAATTCTGTTGAAAATTTTACATCAGATTTGAAATCGACTACTTCAAATATCACAGGAAATAAGTTTCAATTAAATCCGACAGTTTCTAGACTTTGGTTTGCCATATTAAATCCGCCATTCTGAATTTAGAAAATCTGACAACAGATTTGGAATTAGCGATCCCCAAATGTCACAGGAAGAAAGTTTCATGTGAAGCTGAATATATTTTGATTTTGAATTCACAAAATCTGACATAAGATTTAGTAGTGTATTAGGGAACTTGAAATATGATAGGAAATAAGTGTCATGCGAATCCACTTTCACATTTTGGGTCGCCATATTTAATCCGCCATTTTGAATTGTTTAAATCTGACATATTTGGAATCACGGAGCTTGAGGTATCACAGGAGGCAAGCTCCGCCCGAATTTGAGAGTTTTTAGTCGCCATATTGACTCCATTTTGAATAAAAAAAAGGTATAAATCTGGAATCAGTGACACCAAAAGACCCTTGGTCAACATATTTAATGCATATTTTACAATAGCCCAAGAAGGTGAATTTTACCACATTTTTCGGTCTCCAGGTTGATACTGCGATGTATATTAGTTTGCATTTCAATAGAAATATATTGCATTTCATATAAAATTGGATGAAGTCGGATAACATTTTCATACCATCTAAAAGCTAAAGGTACTACCTATCTGGTAGTATGCAATGCACAATTCGGCAGGATTGATTGGAATATGTAACTTTTCCACTACTTAAAGTCAAATAAACACAAGGAATACTTACTAAAAATGTGAACCAGCTATTTTCTAATTTAAATTATAACGAAATGTTTTATGTTTTTCATCACTATTAAAGTGCATTAAGTAAGGAAAAACCTCCAGGAAGAATATCCATTGTAAAAAATTATCCACACAACCATGAATACAAATAGTTCAAGCAAGAGAGCTACAAATGATTGCTTTTTTGACATAAAGACTAGCAGGAAACCGCCTGTGCCATGCTGTGCAGGACAGTCCGTAGTATATTCCCACTATATCTCTTACTGGAAAATGCAATTTTTCATTTTTTATAAACAATAATTACCAACAAAAAACCGCGTTTACTTTTACTTTTGTTACGATCCGATCGGATAATTACTACCGGGGAAAAGCCTGAAAAACCGGAAAATATTGCTTTTTTTTTAAAATACATAACTCCGCCATTTTAACAGCTGAAACTTTGCACAGTGGTATAGTCACATGCACTTTACGGGTGCAAAACCTGGATTCTGTCGGATTAATAGTTTTCGCACAATCTTCATTTGAATTTTTTTTTGGCAGTATTTTTGCGGAGAGCTGGATGCGTTTGAGGTCGTCCGATTGCAATGTAAAAAAACGGATTTAGAAACTAGACGTGAACAGCAACAAAACGTCTATTCTGATTTTTCGATAAGACCCGTTTAAGTGGGTAAAAAACTACTGAGAACATGAGCGAAAACGCCCGCGCCCGCTAGAGTGGTCGAGTGATGGGGGAAGTGTGCGATTAGAGGGGAAACGTATATATTAGCTGTTTTCCAATTACATATATTACGCACTCACTGCGTTTAACTCTAGCGTACGCTGGGGCAAATAGCGCTGGCCCGTTCAACATCGTATTGGGGGCGCGGCAACGTCAAGCATAACGTCAAGTAAGAAGTGACATAACCTTAAAAAATAATACAAACTTTCAAGGATTCGTCATAGTCCTGTTTATTCAAATATATCGAATATGTTTCAGTCGTTAAAGGTCTTTTAACAATAATGTGCAAGATTAACTGAGTAAATACATTTTTACAATGAATTTTACGTTGTTAACACGCACCTAACCTATTACAAAACGACAAATGTCACGGATGTCAGTTTATCGGTGTTACAAGCACTACTCGAAAACTAGGTGCAATAGGGGAAAGGCGAAGGGAGACTTTCGGCAAGTTGCACTAACTGCAAATTGTAATAGGAACGCTCTCCCATTGGCCCTAGAGTGCGCCAGGGTTCGCCAGAGCATAATTGGAAAACAGCTATAGTAAAACGCGCGGGCAGCGCCCTTGTATTACTATAGATACGCGCTTCCCCGCGTCGACTGCCTACCCCCACTACTCGACCGGTTTGGAGCGCGCGGCAGTTTTCGGTCATCTATGCAAGCATTTTTCACCTATTTCGCAATATTTGAACGGAAAATCAGAATAGAGGTTTAGTAGCACAATACGTAAAAAAAATTAAAATCGGACCACCTCCAACGCATCCAGGCTCGCCGATTCATATTGCATACAAATATTCAAATCGCAATTGTGCAAAAACTAATCATCGGACAACGCCTGGGTTGTCCACACTTAAAGTACCCATCAATCGCTACTTTACGCGAAAAGCCTCCGCTACAACTTTGAAAATGGCGGAGTCCGTGCAGGCTTCATTTTTTCGTCTTTTCATTCTCTACAATTCGTCTGTTGAAAGCATCAAGATTGCTCCATTGGTTTAGTTTTGAAAACGAAAAAAAAAACACGATTTTGTAGCATTTTTGTTTATAACAAATTAAGAAATGATATTTGCGAGTAGGAAACATATCACAATACATCTACGGACTGTTCCACGTGTCCTGGGATCGTCGGCTTCCTGCTAGTATTTTTGTCACGCAAAAATCTCTATTGCCTGGTCTAAAAGAAAATTGCACTTGAAGGCAGTATTGAATTATTGTACTTACAGTAAAGAATGATTCTTCCACGCAACAAGTCGATTTTGAGGCTCATTCTACGAACTAGTTTCAAATAAGAAACAAGTTTTTTTGTGTTCCACATATGCATTGGTACCTCGTCTTGGTAACTGATGTGGATTTTTGACAATTGCAGCATCTTCTATATATTAGGTGTTGGCCAGCTTTTCGGGTATTTTCGCCATAGTGCGTGGGTTAGTAAACATAACAATAAATGGTGAAAGAAAAAGGGGAACCAACACCAACAAAGGTAAAAAAAACTTTTCTCAGGGCCGTGGACAGAGACCCTTATCACACACCGATACGTCCCTCGGATGGGAACTGAAAGACATACACCAACAAAAAAGGAAAAGACAAAAAAAACCTACGCCATCCAGGCAAATAACCTACAGGAATTACTAGTTTAAAAACAACTACTGCTTTAAACCACTATAATTTCCAACCCTATCCACCACAAAACGGAAAATAGGCTATATATCTCTAGCAAACTCGAAACCAACAGCTCTGGCAAAGGGAATGGAGGAAAGTACCTCAAACCGAATAACACTCCATACTTCTGTGGTTTTCCAATCCAGTACAAGAAAAACAAAGATGATTCAAATCTCCTACCTCAATCACAATCACAGAGAGGGTCATCTTTAAGTAGGGTTACCATATTTCTTCGAGTAAAAAAGAGGACACCGAAAGTTTAGAAAACTGAACTTTTTATTCGTTTATTCATGTAGGTATGAAAACGCGTTTTATGACAGGTAAAACTGGGTCTTAAGGGAGATTTTTATCAGCTTGTGGTCCGAAAAAGTGTCTGCGTCCGGTCATGGGAGCGACCGAATTTGGTTCCAGAAAACTTATCATGTTATGGGAGCTGTCCGCTTATTTGAGCTATCCACAAGGAGAGCTTTCACTGAATAGAAGTCTTGTCAAAAATTTTGCTTTTCTTCAGTTTTTTGCCAAAAAGTCTTAAAACTATGCATTTGTCGACGTAGACCTCTACACAATATAAAATACACTAAATTTCCTATAAAAAGCACTCTCAAGTGTATTTTTTGGTTGAATGGTTTGGCCGCTAGAGCGCCCTGAAAGAAGGCCAAATTTTCCTACTTTATATAATGTGCGTGTAATTACAAAAAAGCTTAGATTCTGATAAAACTACATTAAATTCCCTACAAATTGCATAATTTAATCAGTTAGTGTGGCCAAACTGTGTAGCCGCTAGGCGGCATTGAATTTTATGTCACATTAAGCGAAACCGCTAAGTCTAGAGCACTTCACCAAAGATTAAGCATAAACCTATATTGTTATTTATTAACAATATACTATTTATTTATTAAAAACTATATATGTGCTCTTTTTAATTAATACTTAATGTCATATGTATTTTTTGTTTTCTTATTAAGTCTGTGACGCTTAGCGGCTCTTGAGTTAGCAGCTTCGCTTAGCTTAATATGACATAAAATATCAACCCGATCTCGCGGCTACACGGTTTGGCCAAAATAAGTGACTAAAGATGTGCAATTTATAGGAAAATTAATGTAGTTTTAGCACAATAATAGCCTTTTTGACTAACTCGAAAACTAGGTTTTACACTAAATAGGAAAATTTGTTTTTTCAGCACGCTCTAGCGACCAAAATTCATTTCAGGAGTGCTCTTATAGAAAATTTAATGTAGTTTATTTTTGTATAGGTTGGTCTACCTCGAAAATTGCAGTTTTATCACTTTTTCGCAAAAAAAATTAAAAAGGTCGAGGATTTGGGTTTTTTCGTGATTTTCGTTGTAAAGCCACATCCGTGGGAAGTAGCAAAGTTGCAATTCGAATTCAACACCCCAAAAAACAGATACAATAAGAGAAAAAACTTTTTTTCCTGGAACAGGCACCCTCGGGAACGATTTGACTGGACATATAAGAAATGGACGAAGAAATGGATAATTCTCAGAAACTGTTGGTGGGAATATCGCTCCGACAGTATAGTTTTTGCGGATATTCACTTCCTAGAAAGGTTGTTTAGGAGAAACAGTTTTTTTTTACGCCGCTTCTCTCAATGCGCCCTAGAAAATAATTAATTGTGGAATCAAACTATACATTACCTTATTTTATGTCCGGTATTAAGTTATTTTATGATTTTGTTAAAAAAGAGGACATTTCGGGGAAAATCAGAAAAAGATACCGGACCCAGACATGACCCCTAAAAAGGAGGACTTGTCCGGTTAAAAGAGGACATCTGGTAACCCTATCTTTAAGCCAAATCCTAAAAACATGGGCCAGCGTAAGTAGGTGTCCGGGTGTTCTTAGCCGGGACAGTGTGAAAGAAAAAGCCCTGGACAAGAAACCAAACCTGTGAAACCACGTCCGGAGAGGTATATCCGGTTGAATCGAGATGTAGTACACACCCTTCACACGGGAGGAGACACCCCAATTCTGCTCCCATTCCCTTCTAGCAACGCCCTTCATTGAACTATACAGGATGTCCGGAAAGTAATGGGACCCAGCTTAACCGTATATTCTTGATGTCAAATGGGACCGATTAAACCAAAAATCCCATAGTAAAAAGTGCTTCCTTAAGAAGTTATAAGGTGTTAAAGATAGAAAATATATTTCTTGTTTTGCGTATATTTCAGAAAAGAAACGGCCGATCAAGCTGAAAATTGGTACCATTAGGCTTTTGGAGAAGCCAACCATGATAAGAGTATTAGGACATTTGCATATTGTAGAGGGAGCTGTCGGCAGCTTTTCTGGGGTAGTATTATTATGATATTTTTATTATTATGACTTTGGGCGGTATGACTAAAAATTATGATACGGACGTTAATTTTACATAAAAAATGTTTACCTATTTTATGCCGATAAAATCCACCATTTTCAAGAAAAGCGCAATTAAACATTTTGTGTATTTGCTAATAGCTGTCATTATAAAAAATTAAACTTAATTTTCAGTTATACTTTACTTATAAATTTATAAGGTTTTCAAAATGTCCACCGTTTAGTTCAACACATCTTTCACAACGTTTTCCTAAGTTTTGTCGTACTCTAAAAAATGACTCAAAGTTATTTCTAATTTCACTTCCTGTGTCAATAATCGTTCTTTGCAAATCTTGCCTAGTATTAGTAGACTTCCGGTATACAATAGATTTCATATAGCTGCATATAAAAAAATCTAATGGGTTGAGGTCTGGGCTTCTCGGTGGCCAAGGATAATCACTCCAGCGGTTCGGAAAGTGGTTGTCTAAATAGTTTAGCACAGTTTGCAGGAAATGAGCGGGAGCACCATCGTGCATAAACCATACACCCCCGCGCAGGTTTAAAGGGATGTCTTCTAATAAGGTAGGTGGAGCGTTGTCCAAAAAATTTAAATACGATGCACCATTTAATCGAGGAGGAAGTTCGTAAGGCCCGATCAAATGATCTCCAATAACGCCCCACCATACATTTACCGAAAATTCATGTTGGAAATGTTTATTTCTGGATAAATGGGGGTTTTCTACATTCCAGGAGTGAGAATTGCGTGTGTTTAGGGCAAAAAAATCCCGTTTTTAAGTTATACGTCTGAAAGAACGTTAAATGCACGTAAGAGTAACAACGTAGTTATGTGCTGGGTGATCCCTTCCGCGTCCCAAGTATTTGAAAACATGATCGAGCAACATCTTTTATAATGAGAAAAACATTCAGTTAAATCTTGACCATTTTTCAGATATATCATTCAGAAAAAAAAACTGGTGTAATTATGTTTTCAAATCTACACCACGAATATTAGATTTGGCAAAATCCCATGCAAAACAAAACTTGGAAGGTGACATCCTGTATACAATGTGTGCCGTTCTACTCTTACCACGGCGTGTAAAAGTTGCCTCAATGGTTGGCGAAGTTGGTCGGCCTGCATGGCGCTTCAGCGCCGAAAACTTCCATGTTCTTTCAGCCGTTGAAATATATTTTGGAAAAGCTTTCTATTAGGTTGGCGACGATTTTGGTACTACTGCCTGTATCTTCCCGCTGCTGCTGCTCCATTAAATAGCTTTTGAGCATAAACAGCAACTATATCGGTCATTTCCGCGTTTGAAAAAAAAATTGTGCCGAGGAATATTTTTTTGTGATAAAATACCACAAATATGTGATGAACTGTGAAATAATTAAAGACAGTATCGTTAAGCATACTGACACAAATTTACATTAGGCATTTACGTTTGACACATAGTAACTTGATAGAATAACATTGCATAAACTACAGTTATTAAATACACAGTACGTTTAATTGCGTTTTTCTTCAAAACGGTGGATGTTATCGCTATAAAATAGGTTAACATTTTTATGTGTAACGTCCGTATCATAATTTTTAGTCGTCCCGCCCAAGGTCATAATAATATTAAAAGTATCATACCATTATTCCCCCAAAAAAGCAGCCGACAGCTCCCTCTACAATATGCAAATGTCCTAATACTGTTATCATGTTTGGCGTCTCCAAAAGCCTAGGGGTACCACCTTTCAGATTGATCGGCTGTTTCTTTTCTGAAATATACGCAAAACAAGAAATATATTTTCTATCTTCAACACGTTATAACTTGTTAAGGAAGCACTTTTTACTATGGAATTTTTGGTTTAATCGGTCCCATTTGACATCAAGAATATACGGTTAAGCTGGGTCCCATTACTTTCCGGACAGCCTGTATATACTATATATCTGCAAAATCCAGCCTCACATCAAGAACGGGCTGCAACAAACCCAATCAAGCCTAAAAGTCTGCACTTTAGTTTCCCCTAATGCCGCAATGCCCAGGGACCCAGCACAGAGTGATCACACATTCCCTCGAATAAGTTCTGGACAGGGACTCCTCCCCGGAGAGCATATAATGAGTTGCAGCTGCAGATTGACAGGACTTGATAGCCTTCTAGACCGATAGTGAATTCGTAAAAATGACCGCCCTGAAGGCGTCCCTTCCAAGACAAACCTCAACCCCTCTGCATACAGCAATAATTTCCGCCGTGAATATTGAATTTTCCGCAGGTAAACCGTATGATAATTCAACTTTTAGGGATGGAGAGAATAACCCACATCCCACTCTCTTGGGGTCTGTAGTGAGGGACCCATCCGTGAAAAACAAATGGGCCCCTGCCAATGCGAATTAACATACTCCAAAAACACACCGTTAGCTACCTGATCCTGCTTTACCTCGCCACACTTCAGCCCAGCATAACACGGAAGAGATAACACAACCGAAGGTTGACGGATAGAAAATGGTAATCTGAATAATCTCTACTGATAGCGGTATCTTGCTCAAAGTTGTAGCTGGATGCCTCAGGGTATGCTCAAGGTGCCGAACAAGGCAAATCACTGGGCTGTTTGACAAGGCGTAATTGCCAAGGAGAAACTTACCCACCCTACACGGGGCCAGAAACCGTATCTCAACCTGAAGGGCATTAGTAGGGGAAGACTTGAGGATCCCCCAAAACCAGACGAAAATCTCTAAAGGACGCCATATCCAATTGGAGAAGTAGCAACTTTGGCAACAGCATCATAATCCACAAAGCTCTACTCTACTTCCAATCAGTGCCACGCAAAGGGTTCTCAAGGCGACTGGGTTCCTCCCCATCTAAATGAGGACAGTGCCGTAAGTAAGTTTAGCGATTTTGTGGCGGCTAATACCGACACATGGACTTGCATATTTCACACGAGACGAGAATTAAGTCGAAGCCCCAAGTACTTAAAACTAGTGGCGTATGCTACTTGCTGTTGTGCGAACATGGTAGGTATTCTAAAGACATTGCACTTTCTGGTAAAGATAAACACTTTAGTCTTTTGAACTGACAAAGCAAACGTTCATCCAGAAAATCCTCCTGGTGCCTCATGGCCACACTCCAAAGAAAGCCACACAGCCCAGAGAAGCTAAGAACTCATTAAACCCGATCAAATAAATATTGAAAAGCAGGGGACTGATTATACTTCCCTGCGGCAGACCCTGATAGCTGACTCTCTCACCACACCCTTCCGGATCATCCCTCAGTCTGACCACCCTATAACCAAGTAGAGCATGAGCGCAGCCACCACTCTAGGCGGGACCCCGTACCAGTTTTAAATTCCAATCAGGACCGGGATGAGACATTATCGTATGTCGATTTAAGTTTGTTTATATAAATCAAACCAATCGCACAAAGCGTAGCGCATTACCTTGAGGTTAAACGCACACGTTACCGCGGTATGTCAAAACAAAACGTCTCACATCGGCACTGTTGGCAGACCTTACAAATGCATCAACTTCACATGCGTCCACGCTGAGAAAAAGTTAACAAATATAATAGCACAATAGCACGGCATTTCCAATTAAACTATCATTTAGAATTTTTTCTTGTTACTAAAAACAAGTTTAGAAAAAGACGAAAGTAGTGTAGTGTATAATAAACATTTAGTCATTGTCCTGTTTGGGTGTTATGGTTCTGCCACAAATATTACAGGGAAATGACAAAATTTCATGTTTTTCATTATTTATATGTAATGGATTATAGTAAATTACTAAGCATGAGTGAAATGATAACTATGATCGTAGAACTAATTATAGTTGCAAACATTGAAACGTTTTGCCTGCTTGTTTTAATATTTAGCTGCACAGCAAATATGACTTGGAGGAAAAGAACACTTCTTTTTGTGGTCACTGATTCGTTGGCCAGATTTACTTAAAACAGCAAGGAATTCTAAAATTAACTTTTGACAGACTAATGACATTAAATTCTTTTGTCTAAGGTTGAGGGAAATTTATGACGTTATATGGTATTTGCTCCTTTATGAATGAAGTTTTAGCATCAATATTTAACCTCTACCTAATAATAATTTTATAATATTTAACGAAGGTGATTTATTGTAAACTAAGAACTGCCTAAAATGGGACAATTTTCCTGGGAGGATAGATGACATTTTACACTTAATTGCAAAAATGTATGCTTACAAATTATATGCATAATACCCAAAAGTATAACAGTCTTAAAAAAATATTAGGTTGTTTCATTGAAAAATTGTAGAATCCTGTATGGGCCGATTATCAAAAATTGACTCGTATATATCTGTATGTAACCTGAGTTCTGCGTTTGTTTTCGTCAAGTCGGCAATCTCTCGTCTCAAACCTGACATATCGTTCTGTAGGTGCTTCATATTCATCGTCTGATGCTTGTTCTTTCGTTCCGATTCAACTAATTCCCTAAAAAATGAGAAGTTATAATAATAATATACTCGAGACTCTTAGATTGATAATGATTTGCCACAATAACAAAAGTAATACTGAATATAAATTTAGGATAATTTGATTTTTTTTTGGAGGCTCTTATTTTGCACTGATAAAAGTACTGCTATTATTATTAATATTCAATTGGAAATACAATACTAATTTTCTGCAGGAAAATAATATTTGGTCGCTTCTTCAGAGCTAACTGAAATTGTTCAGTAAGCTCTGAAGAAGCGAGCAACATGGTTTGCGTAACATCAGCAAATACGAATTTTGACACACGGTATAACCTAGACGAAAATTTATTTTCTATAATTCTGGCCGTGAGAACCTACATACTTTTTTAAGAAAATAATATCCTTTATTATTGTTGTTGTGATAGTAACTGCTACTTGCATAGATATACAAATTATACAGGGAAATAGATTTTTTTAGTGGAGCATACAAAGATCATTTTTGCAACAAATTTGAATTTTTAAAATCTTGGTGAGCCATTCCGGGCCACACTACTTTAGCGCTGTATTTTACAGTATAGGTATCTATAATTATTTTTTAGTTTATAGGTTTGTTCGAGCAGCAGTAGAAAAAGTGCCCAACTATTTGATATTGTACGAATTCGCAATGAAGGTTTTGCTCCTCCAAAATTTTATGCCAAATATTGTTGGAATATAACAACAATAATAATAATAATAATAATAATAATAATACCATCATTTGATGTAGGTCCAAGGAGTCATGACCTAGGAAAATTTATTTGGCAAATCATCTGTACTTCTGGACAAGATACAATTTCTGAAACGCATAAAACCATGAATTTGTGTTGATTGAAACAGAAAAAAAGTGATCGCTAAAGTCTCAAACACAATAAGCCGTTACGGATTGCGCTGAGTCAACGCCGACTAGATATAACACATAGAGTGGGGGATACTCCAAGAATTACAAATTGGTAGGGGACATATCGCTGGGCGCAACACGGATAGGCAAATAGGCATGGGATGTAGCCAAAATCCGGGAAACCAAGCGGTTGACCATTGGAAACTCTTGTTTATCGTTAAAAATTTCCGACAGTTGTTCGGGTGAGCCTGTTTCACTGTTTAACTACGGTAAAGAGTAGATAATCCGAACCCCGGTAATCCGAACGTTTGCTAATCCGAACGTTCGCTAATCCGAACGTTCGCTAATCCGAACGTTCGCTAATCCGAACGTTCGCTAATCCGAACACCCAAAAAACCAATAATAAAAAAATAAATCACTGAGTAACCGAGTAAAAAGCCAATTTTGTCAATTCCTGTTTACAGATATAATGCTTTTTGTATCCAATACTCGTATTGTCTACTATTTAGCTGCAATATTTGATAAATCCGAACCATCTTCGGTCCCAATTAGTCCGGATTATTGACGCTCTATTATATGTGAAATTTTTGGTTACTTATAAAAGAAAACCGGATATCTCACTAGAATAATCAACTTTAACTGAAAGATTATTCCCTATCAAGCAAAAAAATTAAACAGAAACGCAACGTTAACAGAGAGATCATTCCCTATCGAGCAAAATACTGAACATAATAGCTAATGAAATATTAATTCAGCAACATTTTCTAGAATGTCTTTGAACAGGTTTAGGTTCTCAATTGAAATAATGAAGTTATTTCATTTTCCATCATTCAAATTTACAAGAGATATTTAAGAAGATAAACAAAAGATGCCGTCATTGCTCATAACAAAGTTTGCTATGAAATTAATGAAATACATTGTTTTATTACAAAAAGTAACGGTATCTTACTTAGCCACTTACTTTTTTAACGTACAAATTAATAGATTGAGCGATTCAGGATCCTTGTTGTACCGTAACATATCCTTAACCTGATCCTTAGTACCTGATATAACCAGCTGGACATCCTCATAGTTCCTCATCCTGTCCTTCAACCGTTTAATCTCATCCGTCAACTTTTCTGCATCTTTCCCCTTTGACTTGAAATAGCTAATTTGCTCTTTCAACGCATGTATAACCGATTCATAAGTAGCTTGTTTAGTCTCTAAATTTCGTACCATCTCTCTTAAATATTAACAAACAAACTTACCAACACGTACCAGAAATAGAAATATATACAAAGTACCTTAAAGAAACAGACTGTTCTTTAAATTTGTGATACTTCTCAGAATAGTTTCTAATGTCTTTGTCCTTGAGGGTTATCTGAAATTGCATTGTGTCCATCTTGGCTTGCAATGTGCCAACGTCGTCAACGATACAGTCCGTGTTTGCATAATTGAAGAATACTCGATGTATAGTTCTTTCCGTCGCTTTGTCCCTGCATTGCGGGCAAGTTTTCGACCTATAACAAAAAATTAGAAACAACAAATACCTTTGCTCTGAATAATACCTTTCCAACCATTGTAGTAAGCAAGTGTAATGGAATACATGACCACAGCTTGTACTGTATATCAAAGCAGTTGAATTAGCCTGTAGAATATCACTGCATATGATGCATGTGATGTTCATGTCGGTTTTTCTACGAAAACGTGAAGATGAAAATTAAATTATTATGTTAAAATGAGGAGATATAATTCAAAGCTTTCTTTCTTCTTCCCAAGTTAATAAAAAAAAATAAAAAGCACGTAATATGCTATATACGAATACATCATTCCCTTTAAAGACTTTGTCGCAAGATGACATGACACGAACGACAGTTCGTTTGAAATTGACTGTTTTGTTTTTTTGAACAAGCGCTGCCAACAAAACGGCAAGAAAAAGCGCGAATCTAGGGAATTTTATAACAGCTGTCAGATTTGATATTTCAAATAGACGCACGCTTGGATACCGAGAACATTTTTCTCAAACCATTTTTCTCCAAAATCAAAGTACGAAATTAATAGCGTTTTCGATTTATACAATTTTATGCACGCACTCGGTGCAATTCTTTAAACAGAAGTAGAAGATAAAAAGAAGTTTCCAGTTTTCCTGATAGTAAATACCTCAAAATACCAACATTGGCAATGGTATTTACCATCAGGAAAACTGGAAACTTCTTTTATTCTTCTACTTCTGTTCACCGTGAAGTTGATTTTAAAGAATTGCACCGAGTGCGTGCATGAAATTGTATAAATCGAAAACGCTATAAATTTATTTTGCGCCCCTTCTGCTAATTTTATTACCTCTGTTCGGTACAATAAATGCATCGCTATTTTTATAAATTAATAAAATTTGTAGTTTTTTAATAGTAAATATATAAAAAATAAATTAGTACAAAAATAAATAAATAATAAATTTCCAATAAAAAAAAGTACTAAAAAGACTGCCGAAACCCGGGATTGAACCGGGGACCTTTAGATCTTCAGTCTAACGCTCTCCCAACTGAGCTATTTCGGCTATAGTCATTACGTTATTGTACGAGTTATACTATGTGCGATGTGCACACATACATTTAATGTGGATCGCACGGTAAGACGCGCATGACATCAGTTGAAGGTGACAAAGACAGCTCCATGACTACTAACTACTAATATACTACTAATAGACCGTGATAGACAACCAAATACATCCGTAAGTGATACGGATAATAAGCTGACAACCACGCCAACGGTTTAATTACCAAAAAAGCTTGAGAATTACCGCGGAGAATTACAACAATATAATCTACCATCAGTGGCGGATTACCCACTATAGGCGAAAGAAGCGCGCGCTTAGGGGCCCCCGCTAGTGGGGGCCCCTACCAACGAACACATTATACATATTATACAGGGAATCGCAACGGCGTCTTTAAAACTTGGGCCGTGTTAAGTGGCACCATATTTTATGATAAAAAAAACAATAAACATGTAATCAAAAGTTGTCGGTTTTCGAGATACTGTCCTCCAATGGTAGTGTGCCGTATGTACAAAAATGACATTGATTGAAATATTTTCAGTTTTCTCTTGAATATGAGATTAATAGTTAAAACAAATTAGCCTGTTTTACGTACAAATAGTTAGGTAACATGCTAGACCAAGGTAAATTCTTTAAAATGTAAAAAATCTGCCTGGTTTTTGCATTAAAACAGAAAAATTGTAGCGATTTTTTGTAGGTACATACGGCGTTTTACCGTTGGACGGCAGTATAGGTACCTTGTTTTATGGGATTTTTCCAAAACTATACTTTGTCGCAAAAGTAGAGGAACACCGGAACAAGACACGATTTACACTAGGGCAAAATGATAGCGGCGGGAAATTTAAATGCGTAAGTGACATGCCAGTGAAGTAGCAGAATGGCTATAAGTAGAGAACTTTATATGTTTTGAATCAAATTTTCTCGATTACAATACTTCGGTTTACACTTCGTGTGGGAAGGAAAACTAGTTGGCCTTACTTTCACATGCCGTTTTGATTTATTTTCAATAGTAATATCACAAGAGAGTAAAAATAAATTGAAAATAATTCGCAGATTTTCCGAGAACAAGAGCCCATAGGGCCACTCAAGTAGGTACTGTTGATAGACAACAAGTTTTATAGAATCGTTTAGTAGAAAACGATTCGATTGATCATGCAAAGGATATTTAAAATTTTATTAATTAAATTTCAAATAAAAATACAACTTGCTAAACACAACAAAAATGCTAAATTGAGATTCATATTTTTCTTTAGTCTTTTATTCATGGGAATTTAGACATGGGAACTCTATCTCTCAGAGCCACTGTAGAAGAAATTAAAGACTCAAAGTTATTATATGTTGCTCAGTAGTTAAGTGTTTCAAGTAGTCCTCAGTGAAGTAAACAAATTGCAAGTTGTACTGTTTTAAGTTTGGTGTTTGGTGTTAATATTACTGTTATAACCTCTTTCGGACCTTCTAATTTGATTCTAATTCGATAGTGAATATGCGTAGAACAAAACAGCCTAGTTTTATTTCCAATGTTGTAAGCTAAAATGTCACAATTACCACATATGTGTAAATTGTCTGGCTATTTATCATGGAAGCTGTTTGGAGAGAAGAACATTTATTCGAATAACGGAAAACCTGATTGAGTGCTGCGATAAGGAAACCGTTTCCATATCGGCGGATGAGCTGAAATCCCCAAGACACAGAGCGTGAACTGACTACTGACATTGACTTACTTAAGAATCATAAGGCAAAGCTGGAAAAACAATTAGCTGTCAGCAGACAGGACGCAATGGATATGGAGGAAAATTTGTATGGGGCTGTGGAAAAACTGACCAGTGAAGTCAAAGAGAAAATTGAAAGGATTACATGTTTAGAGAGAGATCTGAAGATTTCAGAGGAGAAAGCGGCAAAACCTGTGGGCGGAAAGTTGAAGGACGCATTTGCTCAGACGAGACAGGTGTTCAGGACTGCGGGCACGCAGACAGACAACAAATCTATTTGCACTGGTAGAGAGCCACCAACTGATTCAAATATTAAGACCACAAAAAGTAAAATGTTGGTGCTTGCCGATGATCACGGAAGAGGATTGCTCAATAAACTTCAAGATCAGATGGGTGACCTGCAGATAATGGTGGATTTCAGGCCTGGTGCTACTATGAGACAGATAACCGGCAATATTGAGTGCAATCTGGAGAACTTTGGGCACACAGATTGCGTTGTTGTTCTGGCTGGCTCGAATGACACACAACAATTAAACAGGGAGGAATGTTTCAGAATGAAGATCAGAAGAATTATCTCTGCATCAACAAGAACAAAAATACGCAAGCCGGAGACAGACTGATTGGGTGATGGACTTCTATGGTCTGCAGCCGATGATGCGGGACCCAGCACATGTGACGAAGAACTCGAAGACCTGCATTGATAATGTCTTTATTAACACCAATAGAGTACATATTTCTGACGCAATAACCATGGACATGAACATGTCAGATCATCGTGCCCAGATGGTGACGTTTGACCTAACAAGCTCTGCACCTAAAAAAGAATGCATAAAAGTAAGAGAGTTAAGTGACGACAACATTAGTATTTTAAAAGAATACCTTTTTGATACAGAATGGCCTGACCCCTTCAGTGGAGATGTAGAGAGTGCATTTTCCAATTTTCACAACCACCTGATGCATCTATATAATTTGGCAATACCTGAAAAAGAGATAATGGTTAAAACTGGTAAGAAGAACAAATGTACCATAATTGATACGGAAGAACTTAGGGATTTATCAAATGTCGTCGGGGCGCTTGAAATTATTAAAACGGTCACTGGGACCGAGGAATCTAGATTGGCATATAAGCTATGTAAAGATTGCGTGTGTACAACCACATCGGGCGCTGGCCAGCGCTAGCTAAGCGGTGCTAGCGCTTGGTAAGCGCTGGCACTAAGCGGTCGCCATCTTGCGAGCGGAGCTATACACTTCTCGTGTAACCGTTCAGCCGGTCCGACGGCGCCGCTAGCGCTAGCGATTTCTGCTAGAACTGGTTGTACACGCCCATTGCCTAAGTGGAAAGCTGCAGGAGGGGAAGAGAGAGCGGAACGCAGAGAGAGTGGCAAACGATGCAAATAAACAGAAAGCAATCTGGACCATTATCAACTCGGAGAGAGGAGACAGAGGAATACAAAGGATTGCAGTAGGAAAGGAGCTCACCGCGAATAAATTTAACAAGTTTTTTTCTGAGGTCGGAGAGTCCACGATGGGGAGTGTTGCGGTTGCTGGTGCCACAGCGCAAAATTTGAACAGGCTGCGCAGCGATTGTAATTTCTTTCTCTTTCCTGTCACCGAATCTGAGATAAGTAATATCATTACAACAATAAAGTCTAAGAAGACCCAAGACATATATGGTTTCTCTACAGAGGCTGGCCAGTCCTCTTTCAATAATCATCAACCGATGCTTCCTGGAGGGCTATTTCCCCGAAGAACTAAAGCAGGCAATGGTCATTCCTATCTGCAAGGGGAAGGATGCAGACACCTGTGACGGCTACCGACCAATATCAATTTTACCAGTGATCTCCAAGGTGATTGAAATAGCCATTAAAACCAGAGTGGTAGGGTATTTTAACAGATGCGACTTGTTCTGTGAAGAACAGCACGGCTACAGAGAGGGGAGGTCCACTACTACAGCGCTGCTGCGAATGGTCGGCGATGTGGTTCGAGCTTTGGATGCCGGAGATGTGGTGCAGGTCGCGGCCTGTGACTTGAGTAAGGCTTTCGACTCCGTTCCTCATCTGGAATTGATCAGCAAGCTAGAGCAGTATGGTGCCAGGGGTCCTCCAGCTCGGCTCATAAGTGGCTACCTTCAGGGTAGAGTGCAAGCGGTTCGGTGGGGAGGAGATGTTTCGGAGATGCTGCCCTTAACGTGTGGTGTGCCTCAAGGGTCGGTCCTTGGACCATTATTGTTTATAATCTTCACAAACGATTTCACAGCACATATGGGTGAACATCGGTGTGTGCTTTATGCTGATGATACCTCGCTGCTGCTTTCGGGAGACACTGGGGAGCAGCTCAGCCATAGTACACGGGACGCCCTTGAGGGAGCAGAGACACCAAAACACAAATCATGCCGTTCAGTACGGCACCTGGGTCAGAACTAACAACAATGAAGTTCCTGGGAGTGAATGTCGACAGTAGGTTGAGTTGGACGCCGCATGTGGAGGCTCTCTGCAGAAGACTGTCGTCTGCGGTTTTCTGCGTAAGGAGGATGAGACAGGTTGC
This sequence comes from Aphodius sticticus, assembly GCA_963966075.1. Taxonomy (NCBI): domain Eukaryota; kingdom Metazoa; phylum Arthropoda; class Insecta; order Coleoptera; family Scarabaeidae; genus Aphodius; species Aphodius sticticus. Next base: position 50,640,673 of record OZ014507.1, on the reverse strand, counting down.
AACGTACCAGTGTGCTCTGCAGGCATATTATGCAGTCTTCCACTCCGTTGCTACATATGGTATAGTCCTGTGGGGGGCCACGTCTGCGGCGCAGGGAGTACTGAAACTGCAAAAGCAGGCCATTAGAGCGTTGTGTGGACTGGCGAGCAGGGACAGCTGCAGGGATAAGTTCAAGCAGGTGGGAATACTTACAATAACATCGGCATACATACTTACCTGCTTGAAATTTGTACACACGCACCGGCACATGTACGAGACGAACGGATCCAACCATCAGTACGGTACTCGCCAAAGAGATGAAATTCGACTTCCCATGCACAGGTTGGTGGTGACAAGGCAGGATGTAAACTATATGGGGATTACTCTCTATAATCACTTGCCGGAAATTGTGAAAAGGTTGCCGGAAGTTCAGTTCGTGAAAGCTGTGCGCGTTGTGCTCTTGGAACAGACAATTTACACAGTGGAGGAGTTCTTGGGCCGAGACTTGTGTTGGGGCGGTACTTGAGTGACAGTTCTTTCGGATCGTGTGGGGTCCGTGACACCTGTTTTTTCTTTTTTTGTCCTTTTGTAGTTTCGTAAATTTTGTCTATTGTAAGATTTGATTAGTCATTTGTTTATTTACTTGCTTTAAATATTATGTTTCTGCTATGTATGACTTGCCATGTACTGCTTTGATGGTGAAATAAATTTGATTTGATTTGATTTGATTATTCACAAGAAATATCATCACAATCACCACTGTAAAAATTGTCACTATCAGATTCACTATCATTCTCGAGGGAAATAATAAATGGCTCCATGGTTTCAAGTCGTCTTCTGTAATAGTTGTTTATTAAGGTATGCTGTAGGAAGTAATATATGACGTTACACTGTGGACTGTATAATTTAGACTGCATAATTTGACAATGTACAATGTTGACAGCGCAGCAGCAAGTTCTCTTCCACTTTTCGGGTCCGACATTTGTTTATAAGCATTTAATATGCCCTGCTTCTCGGTTAATTTCAAATGCCCTAATCCTAACCTCGCGTTTTTTTTTTGTGGCGAAACTGGTTTAGTAGCACTTATACCACTCGTACTCGGCACGGGATTGACGAGAGTGCTCATTTTACACACGATTATTTACAGAAACTATTTCAATAAAAAAAAAATACTGATTTGGCATTCACAACACCAAGCATACACGAGGCGGCTTTATGATAATATGAATCAGCTGATGGCCGCCATCTTGGTGCAATTTTTGCTTTGTAAGTGCGTCTCTCCGTAAGCCAATCACATGCCTCTATTTTGAATATTATTTTCACTTCTCTTCCTCTACTTTTGAGACAAACTATAGTATGCTATCTAGTATATTGGCTGCCATTTGTCCATACAAATTGTGTAAGACTTACCCCACTTGGTAACCAGTTCTCCTATATACAATATACAAAGCTGGGCACAAAAGCATTAATTAGGGATGTTCGATACGATACGATATTTTGAAGTACCGGTACTTTACATTCCGATACCCGATATTTTGTACCGGTACTATAGCATCCAATACGGTACGATACGATACGTTTTTGGACGATATTGTATCGCGGTATTTGTTGTTGCCAACAACTAGCGTACTCTAGTGGCAAACTAATAAGAGTTTATTTTACAAGTGACACTGATTACAACGAAGGAATTTGTATTTGTGTTCTTTTACAGAGTCCGAAAACGATCAGTGAAATTTCGACTAAAATTTAACATAACTTTGGTGTGCAAATCTTTCAGTGCGAAATGCATTAAATCTATATTCATAGTGGTTTTTACAAGCAAAATACATACAAACATGCCACGTTCGTCGAGTAGCGTATGGAAAGTGTTTATTAAAACAAGTTGGGTAGAAAATGCGAACTTTGTAACACTGACGTTAAAATTGCGGAATTTACGACAAACTTGAAAAAAAACACCTTTAGCGCTGGCATCCAACATGCAGCTTAGACAAAGAAAACACTGATGATTCTGTGGGTGGTACCATGGTGAAACAAGTAGTTCCGTATGTGATATTATAGCAGTGTTTGATAATTTTTTTCGGAAAAATGCATTCATAATGCATTTATATATTTTGTACAAAATCATAATTAAAAAGCCCATTAATTTCTGGAAAACACTGGTGGTGCCATGGTGAATCAAGTAGTGGTGGTACGATACTTTACATATTCCTATACTTTTAAGGCGAGAGTTGTCCAGTGTTATTTTGGCAATTGTTAAATTTTTGCGGTTTTTTGATGTACTTCAAAATGACATTCATCAGTTGGCATGTGTTATGAACATTGTATTGAATGTAAATGCTCATGCCAACTCTGGCTGAAAATACAGTATAATGAATGACCTTCTTTTTCAACATTGTGAAACATTTGTAATTCTTTTCTACAATAACAAAAAAATAATAAAATTAGATGATAAACCTCGGATAATCGGTGCTGCACTTGCATTGCGACCATACAAACTATTTTGTTACGTTTTATGTAGGAGGCAAAAAAAGCAGCCAATGCAACCAATGCAATAGTATATAATACATTTGATAGCAAAAGATAATCTACCTTAAGCACCACATATAAAGAAACTTTCAAATATTTAATAAAACCGCACACAGATAGAAATTTTTGGTTAACTCAAATAAATATTTGTTTGACGAGAGGCAAAAATATATTTATTTGCTACAAAGAATTTTTATTTGAATTAAACAATATAACTTTACTTCAAACAAATGATATTTGACTCTAATAAACATCCTTTGTAGCAAATAAATATATTTTTGCCTGTATTCAAACTCGCATTTATGTGCGAGTTAAACAAAAATTAAACTACATTGAGTTGGGACTTTATGTAGGTATACCTACATATTGTATATGCTATTTAAAAATAAAAATACGTATTTATTCTACTGTATATTATTTTATTTCAATGTGTGTAGGTATCTGCCGCTACGCAAAACATCTTTTTTAGTCGGAATTACGTCTTCAAAAATGTACCGGTACCGATGTACCGGTACTTTGTGCTCCGGTATGGTACAGAACCGGTACATTTGATACGATACAATACGATACGCGATACCGGTACAGCAAGGTGTATCGGAACATCCCTAGCATTAATCCGTTAATCGTTAATAGGGGCTTTTACTTCTGACCCAAAACGCTAGACAGCATGCGCAGCTGTCAAATCTGGTAACATAATATTGCTTAAAATCCCCAGAAAACACGCATTCCATGTAAAATTACCAACTTCGGCTATAATCATGAAGTGTTCTGTATCTACGTGTCCTAACCCAAGCTTGCCACGGGTGTACCTGTTTTATGTACTTTGGAAAATTTGCTGTCCTAACCTAAAAACAGAGTAGATATTTTGGTTTTCATGTTCACTTCCATATAATTATTCAGTTTTCAATGAATATCATTCTCACACGTATCTTTTATCAATTAAATTTCATTTGAAATTAGGCGTTTTACAAAGCAGTTGCCAACTTAATTTCGTCCTGGGTGGTCCTGGGGGAAATGCGCGCGCATACCGTGAGATCAAAAACCAGAACGAGAAACGTCGAAGTAAAATTTTTCGTTAACGAATTAACTTTTAAGTTAACTTTCAAAACCATTAACGGAATCATTAACTTCAGCTTTATTCATCATCTGTTAATTCAAGTCCGTTAAATCGAAAATATCATAAGTAAACAATTCAAATTGCTATAGGTATACATACCGGCATAATAGTATTCTATCCAAGTTCAGACTTGATTTTATTTACGTTTGTGACGAGACTATCGGCGACACGGCTTCCGTATGGCGTATATGTAAAAGCATGCGCGCGAATCATAATGAAGGATCATGATGTAAGTCCTTACATCATGGCGCAAATTGTGTTGTTTTTATACCGTTGTCAAGTTAGCCCCCCCCCACTTTTGCATTTTAAGTAAATTTTTATGCAAATCGTTTGGGAATCGTTAGGGACGGATTGGGAGTACACTTTTTTCGTTTGGGAGTACATGGTTTTTGAGAAAATGAAAATTGTTTTTGTACCGTCAAGTTGGCCCCTCTACTTTCACATTGTGATTTTTTTATTGAAAAGGTTTGGAAATCGTTGACGAGGATTAGGGAGTCTAGTTTCGACGTTTGGGAGTAATTAGTTTAACTCTTAGTTTAACTCGCTGCATAATAGGCGCACTAACGCCATACGGTGTTTATCTGCATATAAGAGAGAGACAGCCGACCCAGGTTATCTGAGCATGCTGTCCCCATACCCTACCCTGACAAACCGAACGCGCTCTAAGCGTACTAGCGAATGACGTCACTGGAGACAGCCAATTACAGAGCGTTTTCAATACAAACATTTCAACCTTCAAATGTCTAAAGGTACGGACACATGCTTATTTATAAGCATGCTAGTGAGCATGCTTAAATCGAGCATGCTTGTCAGCTGTTCACATTTGCTAGTAATAAGCATGCTAATTTTAAGCATGCTGCATAAATAAGCATGCTTAAAAGCTGTTCACACGTGCTCAGAGCACGACACCTTCCACCGCACCGCAGTAGCGTGCTCAAAAATCAAACGACTGGTGATTTTTGAGCATGCTCGAAATAAGCATGGTTATTACTAGCATTGTCTAGACACACATGCTTTTAAGTAGCAAGTACTCGAAATAAGCATGCTTTCGTGCTTCTAATAATCATGTGTGTCCGTACATGGTCCGTACCAAAGACTAGACATATAAGACTGGTCACTTCGCGCAAATCTTTTGTTCTTTATGACCTGCCGCTCAGGGACCTTGAACCGTTGTCCCTTTAATTTGGTTTAGCTTTCGGGCGGGAAGTTTGAATGAGTTATTTTCAGTGTATTGTTTTGATATTCAAATGTCAATTATAATCATTGAAATAAGTGACGTACCCACTGGTCTAATGCTGTTCAAGTTCCAGACCGACTAACTACTTGAAAACACGAAAAAAAACATCGCAATAAATACTGATCAGATACCCAAGTACCCAACAAATGTTAACGTCAAACGTCAAAACAAGTGTTGTTTGAGGTTAGAGTTGGCGGTTGGGGAAACAGCTGATTTTAAAATCCACATGCTGTTTTATTGATTTCTCCCGAGTACTCACGAATGGGCTTTAATCGGGTTTAGCCCTCTATCTCTCTCTCGAAACGTAGTTCCTTTTTCGAGTGGCCAGTCTGATATGTCTAGTCTGTGTCCGTTTTTTCAAGGTCTGCTTTTGACGTTTCAGATAACGACAATCAGAACGTGTATTATCGGGCTTTGATTGGTTTGTTTGAAATTCCCGCAATTTTAAGTGTCAAGTGTCTGCTTTTGACGTTTCAAACAAACATAACCACAACATTGATTATTGCGCCACTGTTGGTGTGTTTGAAATCCCCCCGTTTTTACGTGTCAAGTGTGACAGTTTAAATTAATCTGGGTAGGCAAACCGGTACGCCGACTCGGCGAAATCGTCCGATCAAACGGGTGCGTTCAGCCGGTTTCAGCCAAAGCTGCTTGCGCTGCCGGCGCCGAGACTAAGCGCCCGCGGCGGCTGAACGGTCAGATCCAAATACATGTATTTACGCTTAGTGCTGAGTGAAAGCGCTGGAAACTTAGTCTTGGCGCCGGCAGCGCAAGCAGTTTTGGCTGGAACGGCTGAACGCACCCATTGTTTCGTGTGTCCCGACAATTTGACAATGAACGCATGTGACGTCATAGCGCTGTTAACATTGAAAAGTAGGGATTGAGCAGTCCTTGTAAGAATCTAGTAGTCTTGGATTATATCTATCTATTGTATCTACCCTGTCAAAAAATGGAGATGCTTGCTGATGACAGATGTCTTGACAGAATAGATGACATAATATTTCTTTCTGAAAACCCGTTTTTTTAACCTTCTCCCAAATCCCAAACATACATCTTTCACCGGCCTCAAAAGTTCGGCGAAACTGAGGAGCGAGAGGAGGGAACAAGTAGGGTTGTCAGGTTTTCGAAAATAAAAAGCGGGACATAGTTGCGGATTGGTTTAAAAAAAAAATGAACGCTGACACTAACATTTATGATTAAACTTTAGCATTAATCATACACCATTAAAATACAAACTTCCAGACTAAGCATCTGCATGACTAAGCAAAAATCCTATAATCACATGATGTAAACCATAGCGCCATCTATAGTAAAATGATGTAAACCGAAGCTACGCCATAAACCTATATTATGCTCATTGAACAAAACTTTACTGGATCGGCTTGAAAACTGTAAATCAATCTATGAGGAACCGAAAATCGGGATTTTGGCGTCCCGCCTAAGAGCTAAGCGGGGCGCGGGTCAAAGTGATATAAAATCGGGACGTCCCGCCAGAATCGGGACGCCTGACAGCCCTAGGAACAAGCCGGGTCCACTGTACACTCCGCAGAAAATGCAAGCAACGCACTGATTAGATGAGGGGAACGGCGGTATCGTCACAGAACAGGAATCAAGCAGAAGGGAAAGTCTCGGCGGTGCCTTTGATGTTTCTCGGTCAGATTCTATGACCTCGCGCCATCTTTTCTGAAGATTACACAGGGCCGGAATACATGCGAAATGATGGGCCTGTCGCTACATATGCGTTATGCATGTAGATCCTAATTCAAACAACCAATACGGACCTGCACGGAACGAAGTCTAGACACAAGCTAGACCCAACAAATACATCGAGCAATCACCTACGTTATGAGGTAAAGATGGCAAATAATGGATTGACTGTACTTGAACCGGTCAGTCGGTATAAAATACGTTCATGCTAAATGACAACACGTATATACACCTTCCTGCTTGTCTTATTGGTCAAAAGTTTGCGTGATTTCAACATGGCGTCAGCTGCGTGCGGTGGTCTGCGTACATCTTCCCGCCAACGAGAGTTTCCGTTCTGCTTGTTCTCTTTTCTGTGGTATCGTTCTTTAGCGGCGAAGATCAAAGGGGTCGTGCGTAGGATTGCCAACTGGCCGGTATTGCACCGGCCTGGCCGGTATTTCAGAGTTCCGGCCGGCGGCCGGTAGCGCCACCCGAAAAGCCGGTAAAACCCACAGAATTGAATACAAACTAGAATGTGCACAGGGCTGCGCGGCTGGATGAGGTATGGGCGCAGCCATGTTGGTGCATTGTTGTGAGTAGATATAAAAGGGCACTTCTGGAGCCACCACACCCACCACATTTACATAGGAAGCTATCCCCTCCACTTTTCCGCACGAAGACGACCGAGGCCAAGTCAGCCGATCTGCCGAGCGCGGCCGAACGCAGTAGTTCGGTCGCTCACCGATAGATGGCGTGCGAGGTTAGACCCGATCGGTCAGTAGACGTAGTTCGGGGACTTCACCAATAGATGACGCTACCGGTATTAAAAATTTCATTAATTAATAAATTTAATATATTAAATTGTACCGAGGAGCGCCATCTACCGACCAATTGCCGAACTACATACTGAGGTTGGGAACCACGCTGAAATAATAGTCAGCACTTCACCAATAGATGGCGGTTAATTTAATCACTTTTCCGCACGAAGACGACTGAGCCCAAGTCAGCCGATCTACCGAGCGTGGCCGAACGCCGGAACCTGGAGTGTATGACTCACACGTCGCTGTTAGAGAGAGAACGCACTACCATTTTTATTTCCAAGCGTAAACCGATCAAATTCAAATTTTCGCATCAGATTAAAAGAAGAATTATCCATATTCTTCTGGTAATGGTTTTAACAACAGCAGGAAATTTAATTCAAATCATAATAATCGAGGTAACAGACAAAATTCTTTCACAAATAACTATCAAAGACAGAACCAAAATTACGGAAATGGTAATACGCCAGCGAACAATTATTTGCAACCTCAGCGCGAGTTTAGCAGAGGTCGTGATCCGCAAGTAAATGCTGTGTCCGCAGAAACAGAAATAAATATTAACAATACACATACTTAATTGAATTGTCTTAATTGTGTTACTGTTTGAACAAGAAACTGATTATTATTATTATTATTATTAATAAAAACTATAGAAATAATTATTTTAGAGGACAAACTCAGTTCAGATGTCAAAATAATTTTATGCGAATTTAAAATGATAATCGTTTATGCAAATAATTGCATGTAAATTAAGAGTGGTTATTTAAAATTTTAGATGGTATCATATGGACTTATTGGTTTTCTCAATTGCTTAAGAAGTTAGAGCCGGTTAAAATACGGTTTCGTTAATAACGCAAACGGTTGTAACTTTGTTATAAATTGAAAAAATAACAAGTCCATATGAAACGTTTTACACAGTATCTCATTTACCATACTGGAGAAAAATTGCGGGGAAAAAAGTGAAAAATGAAAGAGTTACAAAGAAAAACTTACAAAAGTATTATGAAATAGAATGTTCGACTAAATATTATGGAGGTGAAGTAAAACTGTTTTTGATGTACAAAAGTTTTAATAATATAGAAAAGTTTATAATGTTTAAACAAAAATAAATAGTATTATAACAAATAAACAAACATAAAAGTATTAAAAATATATAATAAATGTATATTTATCGATCTTATATATCTTTCAGCTTTCATAAAATGTCTAACTCGGTGGTCTATCGTCAACAGCCAAAAAGATATTAAGCATTTAATGTTACATTTGTAACTTATGCACAATATTCACAAATTAATATTAAATATCCAGATTGTTCGATGAAATCCAACAATCTCTCAATTATAATAATTCTTCTTTTCATGCAGCAGCTTTTAGTAATAGCATTCTGCAATTTTAATTTATACAAACATATAATTTGTGATATTTAGTTTCTTCAAAGTTAAAGAATTAGTAATTTATATACAAAGAATGTAAAATTTTATGCTAAAATTAATGGGAAATAGGGAATTAAAAAATGATCGGTGATACAGTGTGCGAGTTTTAATTTCCCCAGAAAATGTTATTCTAAATACAAAGTTTTCGATGATCTAAAAACTTCCTAACCACAGTCAGAGTGTTGGTTTTAGTAATTTTAGCAAATAGGATAGTAAAAAGCGAAGAGACAGCTAAAATTTTTTAAGAGTAATCTGTATTTGATTATATTTAAATTAAAACTGTCTTAGAGAACTTAGAAGAATTAAAATTAGAATTAGACCATTTATTACTATATACCAACACAAAATTGTTATGTGAAAAGATTGATTTAAGAAAGCAAGCTAAAACGCAATTTTCCCGCCAACCCCAAAAAATTCAAATTTTCCCTGGTAACCTTAAAAAATTCAAATTTTCCAAATTTTCCCGTCAACCCCAAAAAAATCAAATTTTCTCGCCAACCCCAAAAAATTCAAATTTTCCCGCCAACCCCCAAAAAATTAAAATTTTCCCGCCAGCCCCAAAAAATTCAAATTTTCCCGCCAACCCCAAAAAAAAAAATTTAAATTTTCCCTCCAAATTCTACGCCACCATACTGCGCATGCGTGACGACTCAAACCGAGCGCGCCCGAACGCTGGAACCTGGAGTGTATGACTCACACGTCGCTGTTAGAGAGAACGCACTGCGATTTCTATTTTTAAGCGCAAACCGATCAAATTCAAATTTTCGCATCAGATTTATTCGGATTTGAATTTCGCGCACACCATCTTACCCGATGATGACCGAGCACCGATCGCCCGAACCGATAAAATTCAAATTTTTCCCGCCAACCTTAAAAAATTCAAATTTTCGCGTCAACCCCAGACGTACCAACCCCACGCGCTAAAACGGCATGCCGACCAGCCGTCATATTTTAAACGACGTCATCTTCTTGAGCAGACATCTTTTTAGGTTAAAATTATACTTCTTACGGAATTTTGGAGTAATACAAGTAGATTATGTTAAAATAACTCTTGAAATTTACTCGCGGTATAAATTTTAAAGTTTTAAATCAAGTTTTCGCGCTAAATTTATTCGGTCTAATTTTAAAATTCTACAGAGCATGCGCGAACCAACCAAATTAAAATTTTCGCGCCATTAAGGATAAATTTCAAAGTTTAAACCGTCATGACGTCACCATCAACAGTGGTTTAATATACTTACCGTTTACTTTTAAATTATTACTGCTTAATCTATTAAATAAAACATAAGAAATTCGTGGTTCAGACCCTGTATACAGACCCTGTATAATCACAACAGACCCTGTATACAGACCCTGTATATTGACCCTCATTTGACCCTCCGAGACCCTCATTTGAACCTCCGAGACCCTCATTTGACCCTCCGAGACCCTCATTTGACCCTCCGAGACCCTCATTTGACCCTCCGAGACCCTCATTTGACCCTCCGAGACCCTCATTTGACCCTCCGAGACCCTCATTTGACCCTCCGAGACCCTCATTTGACCCTCCGAGACCCTCATTTGACCCTCCGAGACCCTCATTTGACCCTCCGAGACCCTCTTTTGACCCTCCGAGACCCTCATTTGACCCTCCGAGACCCTCATTGGACCCTCCGAGACCCTCATTTGACCCCTCCATTTATCCGTTTAGCGCCTCCATTTATCCGTTTAGCGGCTCTATTTATCCGTTTAGCGCCTCCATTTATCCTCTTAGCGCCTCCATTTATCCTCTTAGCGCCTCCATTTATCATCTTAGCGCCTCCATTTATCCTCTTAGCGCCTCCATTTATCATCTTAGCGCCTCCATTTATCCTCTTAGCGCCTCCATTTATCATCTTAGCGCCTCCATTTATCCTCTTAGCGCCTCCATTTATCATCTTAGCGCCTCCATTTATCCTCTTAGCGCCTCCATTTATCATCTTAGCGCCTCCATTTATTCGTTTAGCGCCTCCATTTATCCGTTTAGCGCCTCCATTTATCCGTTTAGCGCCTCCATTTATCCGTTTAGTGGTTGGGCGCGCCCAACCAAACCCAACTCATCCCAACCCATAATGAGGGTCGCGGTGGGTCAAATGAGGGTCAATATACAGGGTCTGTATACAGGGTCTGTTGTGATTATACAGGGTCTGTATACAGATCTGTATAATGGAGGCGCTAAGAGTATAAATGGAGGCGCTAAGAGGATAAATGGAGGCGCTAAGAGGATAAATGGAGGCGCTAAGAGGATAAATGGAGGCGCTAAACGAATAAATGGAGGCGCTAAGCTGATAAATGGAGGCGCTAAACGGATAAATGGAGGCGCTAAACGGATAAATGGAGGCGCTAAACGGATAAATGGAGGCGCTAAACGAATAAATGGAGGCGCTAAGATGATAAATGGAGGCGCTAAGAGGATAAATGGAGGCGCTAAGAGGATAAATGGAGGCGCTAAGAGGATAAATGGAGGCGCTAAGATGATAAATGGAGGGGCTAAACGGATAAATGGAGGCGCTAAGAGGATAAATGGAGGCGCTAAACGGATAAATGGAGGCGCTAAACGGATAAATGGAGGCGCTAAACGGATAAATGGAGGCGCTAAACGAATAAATGGAGCCGCTAAGATGATAAATGGAGGCGCTAAACGGATAAATGGAGGCGCTAAACGGATAAATGGAGGCGCTAAACGGATAAATGGAGGCGCTAAACGAATAAATGGAGGCGCTAATATGATAAATGGAGGCGCTAAGAGGATAAATGGAGGCGCTAAGATGATAAATGGAGGCGCTAAGAGGATAAATGGAGGCGCTAAGATGATAAATGGAGGCGCTAAGAGGATAAATGGAGGCGCTAAGATGATAAATGGAGGCGCTAAGAGGATAAATGGAGGCGCTAAGATGATAAATGGAGGCGCTAAGAGGATAAATGGAGGCGCTAAGAGGATAAATGGAGGCGTTAAACGGATAAATGGAGGCGCTAAACGGATAAATGGAGGCGCTAAACGGATAAATGGAGGGGTCAAATGAGGGTCTCGGAGGGTCCAATGAGGGTCTCGGAGGGTCAAATGAGGGTCTCGGAGGGTCAAATGAGGGTCTCGGAGGGTCAAATGAGGGTCTCGGAGGGTCAAATGAGGGTCTCGGAGGGTCAAATGAGGGTCTCGGAGGGTCAAATGAGGGTCTCGGAGGGTCAAATGAGGGTCTCGGAGGGTCAAATGAGGGTCTCGGAGGGTCAAATGAGGGCCTCGGAGGGTCAAATGAGGGTCTCGGAGGGTCAAATGAGGGTCTCGGAGGGTCAAATGAGGGTCTCGGAGGGTCAAATGAGGGTCAATATACAGGGTCTGTATACAGGGTCTGTTGTGATTATACAGGGTCTGTATACAGGGTCTGAACCACGAATTTCTTATGTTTTATTTAATAGATTAAGCAGTAATAATTTAAAAGTAAACGGTAAGTATATTAAACCACTGTTGATGGAGACGTCATGACGGTTTAAACTTTGAAATTTATCCTTAATGGCGCGAAAATTTTAATTTGGTTGGTTCGCGCATGCTCTGTAGAATTTTAAAATTAGACCGAATAAATTTAGCGCGAAAACTTGATTTAAAACTTTAAAATTTATACCGCGACTAAATTTCAAGAGTTATTTTAACATAATCTACTTGTATTACCTATCTACAGAAACTGTAAATTTTGAGTTGCAATAAAAAATTCTATTCTAATTCTATTACTCTAAAATTCCGTAAGAAGTATAATTTTAACCTAAAAAGATGTCTGCTCAAGAAGATGACGTCGTTTAAAATATGACAGCTGGTCGGCATGCCGTTTTAGCGCGTGGGGTTGGTACGTCTGGGGTTGACGCGAAAATTTGAATTTTTTAAGGTTGGCGGGAAAAATTTGAATTTTATCGGTTCGGGCAATCGGTGCTCGGTCTTCATCGGGTAAGATGGTGTGCGCGAAATTCAAATCCGAATAAATCTGATGCGAAAATTTGAATTTGATCGGTTTGCGCTTGAAAATAAAAATCGCAGTGCGTTCTCTCTCTAACAGCGACGTGTGAGTCATACACTCCAGGTTCCAGCGTTCGGGCGCGCTCGGTTTGAGTCGTCACGCATGCGCAGTATGGTGGCGTAGAATTTGGAGGGAAAATTTGAATTTTTTTTTTTTTGGGGGTTGGCGGGAAAATTTGAATTTTTTGGGGCTGGCGGGAAAATTTTAATTTTTTGGGGTTGGCGGGAAAATTTGAATTTTTTGGGGTTGGCGAGAAAATTTGAATTTTTTGGGGTTGACGGGAAAATTTGAATTTTTTAAGGTTACCAGGGAAAATTTGAATTTTTTGGGGTTGGCGGGAAAATTGCGCTTTAGCTTGCTTTCTTAAATCAATCTTTTCACATAACAATTTTGTGTTGGTATATAGTAATAAATGGTCTAATTCTAATTTTAATTCTTCTAAGTTCTCTAAGACAGTTTTAATTTAAATATAATCAAATACAGATTACTCTTAAAAAATTTTAGCTGTCTCTTCGCTTTTTACTATCCTATTTGCTAAAATTACTAAAACCAAAACTCTGACTGTGGTTAGGAAGTTTTTAGATCATCGAAAACTTTGTATTTAGAATAACATTTTCTGGGGAAATTAAAACTCGCACACTGTATCACCGACCATTTTTTAATTCCCTATTTCCCATTAATTTTAGCATAAAATTTTACATTCTTTATATATAAATTACTAATTCTTTAACTTTGAAGAAACTAAATATCACAAATTATATGTTTGTATAAATCAAAATTGCAGAATGCTATTACTAAAAGCTGCTGCATGAAAAGAAGAATTATTATAATTGAGAGATTGTTGGATTTCATCGAACAATCTGGATATTTAATATTAATTTGTGAATATTGTGCATAAGTTACAAATGTAACATTAAATGCTTAATATCTTTTTGGCTGTTGACGATAGACCACCGAGTTAGACATTTTATGAAAGCTGAAAGATATATAAGATCGATAAATATACATTTATTATATATTTTTAATATTTTTATGTTTGTTTATTTGTTATAATACTATTTATTTTTGTTTAAACATTATAAACTTTTCTATATTATTAAAACTTTTGTACACCAAAAGCAGTTTTACTTTACCTCCATAATATTTAGTCGAACATTCTATTTCATAATACTTTTGTAAGTTTTTCTTTGTAACTCTTTCATTTTTCACTTTTTTCCCCGCAATTTTTCTCCAGTATGGTAAATGAGATACTGTGTAAAACGTTTCATATGGACTTGTTATTTTTTCAATTTATAACAAAGTTACAACCGTTTGCGTTATTAACGAAACCGTATTTTAACCGGCTCTAACTTCTTAAGCAATTGAGAAAACCAATAAGTCCATATGATACCATCTAAAATTTTAAATAACCACTCTTAATTTACATGCAATTATTTGCATAAACGATTATCATTTTAAATTCGCATAAAATTATTTTGACATCTGAACTGAGTTTGTCCTCTAAAATAATTATTTCTATAGTTTTTATTAATAATAATAATTAATAATAATCAGTTTCTTGTTCAAACAGTAACACAATTAAGACAATTCAATTAAGTATGTGTATTGTTAATATTTATTTCTGTTTCTGCGGACACAGCATTTACTTGCGGATCACGACCTCTGCTAAACTCGCGCTGAGGTTGCAAATAATTGTTCGCTGGCGTATTACCATTTCCGTAATTTTGGTTCTGTCTTTGATAGTTATTTGTGAAAGAATTTTGTCTGTTACCTCGATTATTATGATTTGAATTAAATTTCCTGCTGTTGTTAAAACCATTACCAGAAGAATATGGATAATTCTTCTTTTAATCTGATGCGAAAACTTGAATTTGATCGGTTTACGCTGGGAAATAAAAATGGTAGTGCGTTCTCTCTCTAACAGCGACGTGTGAGTCATACACTCCAGGTTCCGGCGTTCGGCCACGCTCGGTAGATCGGCTGACTTGGGCTCAGTCGTCTTCGTGCGGAAAAGTGATTAAATTAACCGCCATCTATTGGTGAAGTGCTGACTATTATTTCAGCGTGGTTCCCAACCTCAGTATGTAGTTCGGTAATTGGTCGGTAGATGGCGCTCCTCGGTACAATTTAATATATTAAATAAATGTGTTCAAGAAGATGGAGTCGTTTAAAATATGGCGGTCGGTCGACATGCCGTTTTAGCGCGTGGGGTTGGTACGTCTGGGGTTGGCGGACCTGGGGTTGACGCGAAAATTTGAAATTTTTAATACCGGTAGCGTCATCTATTGGTGAAGTCCCCGAACTACGTCTACTGACCGATCGGGTCTAACCTCGCACGCCATCTATCGGTGAGCGACCGAACTACTGCGTTCGGCCGCGCTCGGCAGATCGGCTGACTTGGCCTCGGTCGTCTTCGTGCGGAAAAGTGGAGGGGATAGCTTCCTATGTAAATGTGGTGGGTGTGGTGGCTCCAGAAGTGCCCTTTTATATCTACTGTTGTGTTTACGGCTACAACTCAGTAGCGGCGCGTTTGTGCCATGGGCGTATCACATGTAGGGGCATAACAAAATTAAAGAAATAAATAGGAAGTGAGGAAGTCAAACATTATATTATTGTACTAACGCATTAAATGTTAGTTGATTGACTTGATTATTTTTGTTTTCATTCGTATTGGAGCAAGTAATGCAACGCATGATGTACCTAAATTAGGACACCGTACTTTCCGATCGGACTGTATAAGTCACCGCTCTTCCAAAACACCACCGATAGCAAACCAACAACACTCTATCTCTCTTGCGCTCCCCACAATATGTAAGACAAGCGTCTCTCTCGCACCGGCAACATTAGGTGGGGGTCCACTGTGAATCCACAAAATCGTATGCGCAGTAGGTTCCTACGCGTTCTAGTAGTTATATGATTTCTGTGGTAAAACCATTTGAAAATCCGCTGCATCGGATCTGGTCGGGTTGAACCGCCATGTGGCGCCACGCTGCGAATATAGTATTTCTCTCTCAGCTATATGGATATATACGATATCTATCTCTCTCCGAGCTATAGTACCTAATAGTGATTCTGTATCTAGTGTTCGAGTCAGTCGTTTGCGAAATACTGTAGTAGCCGGTTCCGATAACACCGAGTGATCATGAATTCTGACGATGAAAATTCATTGACTGCGCCAGCAAAACGAAAGCGTTTCCGCAATTGTGTATTTAATAAAGAATGGAAACAAGATGAGAGATATCGGGACTGGTTGTATGCACATGAAAATGTTAATATGGCAAAGTGTATACTCTGCAAGGCCGACTTTTCTATTAAGTAGGACGGTATAAGGGCCGTAAAACGTCACGCCGAGGGTGTAAAACACAAAACTGCAATTAGTTCGCGAAATATGTCTTCCGTAATGACCAATTTTTTTGTAAAAGTAAACTCGGAAAAGGCTGACATGGTTTTAGCTGCCCAAATTGCGTCCGTATTTCAGGGAGTAAAACATGGTCTCAGCTACCACTCCAGCGATTGTGGTAAATACCCAATGTTATTTTCTTTAGTTATAAAATAGTGTATGTTTCAAGTTTATTATTAGGGAATTGTGTCTAGGTAATTATTAATTATACAATACATTAATCATGTAAATTGTAATTTAATTGTTTAAATAAAACAGTTAGTTACCTTAAAGTATCGATGTAAAATAAAACAGTGAGCGCGTAAAGTATGGAAACGAGAAAATCTCTGAAACAGATTGTTATTTTAAAAATCCAATTCAATTTTCAACCTTCAATTGTTTTGAGACATTTTTGTGAAATGGCAACTCCATATTTTATTTCTGATTTTGTTAGATCTTTTAATTCCTACTTTCATAAGAAAGTTTTCTAGGAAAGGACAATTGAACATTAGATTATCTGACCTACCCTAAATACAAATTCCGGAATCGCGTTTTCGAAAAATGTGAGGTCAAAATATCAAAAAGAGAGATTTTCATAGAACCCTCAAAAGGGTCTCATTGTAAATTTTAATTTAGTTCTTTCACCTGAAATTGTGAGCACAAATATTTTTTTAATATTTTATGTTTTGTTACTTTTCTTTCAACGTTTATGGCGATTTAAGTGGTGTGCGGGCGCTTCCACTTAGGAAACAACGACAAGCTCAATAACCAGGCGGGATATGCGACTTTCATGCCCAGATTCGTATTCATCAAAAGTTATCAACTGTATTTCTCGAACATTTTCTGCTGTATGGTCGTAAAATGTGTATGCTATCATAAAGATAATTAAGAAATGTGTCATAATAAAAAATAATAATAAAAATATGAGGTTGTCATTAAAAGAATTTCTATGACGTCAAGTCAAAAACAAGTTAGAGGTAACAACTGAATTTGATATAAAAATGTGATTCGATAATTAAAAATCGACATGTCTGATTTTTTTTTTAATGACAGACCATTTCCAAGATTTTGCAATCTTTCATACTTTGCGCGCCACTGTATATTCATTAATCCGTATGGTACCATTCTTATTTATATTCTAAACACCATTCAGAACTACATATTAGGTCGTGTAAAAATTAAGAATCCATGGTTATTTGTCGTACTATATTATACGCCCCATTTAAAACGTACTATTCTAGATTTTGTTCCCTCAGGAGCAAAATTAAATCGGCAAATATTTAACAATTCAGCCATATCGTCAAAAATTCAGTTGGGTTGGGTTGGGTTGCAGGTGCCGGCCGGTATTTTGAAATTGAAGAGTTGGCAACCCTAGCCGTGCGGTGTCGACTGGCGCCGAACCGTTTCCTAATAATTTTGTGTATGTGACTATCGCATGTTCTGAAATGCTTTTCTTGTATATTTTAAATACAAATACAATTCCACAAAACAATACAGTGGTACAAATTAATTAATTGCTTTATTATAACATTCCTATTTTACTTAGGGTTACCAGACGTCCTCTTTTAACCGGACAAGTCCTCTTTTTTAGGGGTCATGTCCGGGTCCGGTATCTTTTTCTGATTTTCCCCGAAATGTCCTCTTTTTTTTAACTAAATCATAAAATAACTTAATACTGGACAAAAAAATCTGATGTGGCCAGGCACATGACGTTATCATACTATATATAAAATTAATAGTGTAGCTGCATGAGATTCTATTTGATCGAGATCGGGTATGTCTGCATTAAAATAAAACTAGTAGAACTAGATATCTCGATTAAAGCTGCGTTCGGATATTGTACTCCGTTGACACCGGGTACACCGTCCAAATGACACTTACGTGTTAGTGGGTGTAAAAAGTGTAACGGTGTTCAATATCCGAACGCAGCCTATATTGACAGTAGTATTTTCAAAACATTAGCGTTTGACACTAGCTACTGTCATTAGAATCAAAAAATCTGACATATCCTGGCTACTAGTTTTAAAACAGTACGACCGATCTCGATGAAATAGAATTTGCTCATGCAGCTAAACTATAAATTCTACCAAAAAATGTCATATACATAAATTATAGAAAATTTCCTCTCCTTTAATTTATTATTTAACTATTTTGACGACATTGCACAAATAGCGGCTCATTTACAAAATCTTCGAGAAATGCTAAGAGTAAACCACCAGTTCCTTTGGACCCTTTTCAACAGAAAGCTTTTCAGCTCTAAGTTTGGTTATGAAACTTCTAAATATGAAGTTTTGTCCCGATACCTTTAGTAGTTTCTCCGGAATCGTCGCCACAAAAACGGGTACACACACACACACAAACACATACACACACACACACACACACAGACATTCTTTTGTACCTTGGTCAAAAATGTTCAGGGGACCCAAAAAGACATATTTCCGCTAAAATCCCAAAAAATTTTTTTGGCATGATTACAATACTTTACATACTGCGTATGATAAAGTAAAAATTAAAATAATAAACTAACAATATTCGAAAAATAAAAAAAAGAAGTCACATTCACAATAAAAAAAAATCTGATGTGGCCAGGCACATGACTTTATCATACTATATATAAAATTAATAGTTTAGCTGCATGAGATATTATTTGATCGAGATCGGCTATGTCTGCATTAAAATAAACAGATATGTCGATTAAAGCTGCGTTCGGATATTGTACTCCGTTGACACCTGGTACACCGTCCAAATGACACGTGTTATTGGGTGTAGAATGTGTGAAGGTGCGTTCCGATTGGTCGCAATGGTTGGTAATGGCGGTGGTAGCAGACGAAATTATAGTGTTTCTCACATGTCGTGATGGTGACACATTAGTTTGCATGTACATAAACTTGAGTCACTAGCAAATTCTATTAGAAATACTATAATGGCGTCTACTACCACTGCCATTAGCACTAATGAAAACGCACCTTAACGCTGTACAATATCCGAACGCAGCTTGTATTGACAGTAGTATTGTCAAAGCATTAGCGTTTGACACTATCTACACCGTCATTAAAATCACATCTGACATATAACCTGACATATCCTGGCTACTAGTTTTAATGCAGTACGACCGATCTCGATGAAATAGAATTTGCTCATGCAGCTAAACTATTGATTGTACCAAAAAATGTTATAGTCATAAATTATTCAGAATTTCCTCTAGTTTAATTTATTATTCAACTATATCGACGAAATTCCAGAAATGCCGGCTTATTTACAAAATCTTTCAAAAATGCTAAGACTAAATCTCCAGTTCCTTTGGACCCTTTTTAACAGAAAGCTTTTCAGCTCTAAGTTTGGCCATGAAACTTCTAAATATGAAGTTTCGTCCCGATACCTTTAGTAGTTTCTCCGGAATCGTCGCCACAAAAAAGGGTACACACACACACACACACACACACACACACACACACACACACACACACACACACACACACACACACACACACAGACATTTTTTTGTACCTTGGTCAAAAATGTTCAGGGGACCCAAAAAGACATATTTCCGCTAAAATCTCAAAAAAATTTTTTGGCACGATTACAATACTTTACATACTACGTATGATAAAGTAAAAATCTGATGTGGCCAGGCACATGACTTTATCATACTATATATAAAACTAATAGTTTAGCTGCATGAGATTCTATTTGATCGAGATCGGCTATGTCTGCATTAAAATAAAACTAGTAGAACTAGACAGATATTTCGATTAAAGCTGCGTTCGGATATTGTACTCCGTTGACACCGGGTACACCGTCCAAATGACACCTGTTATTGGGTGTAAAAAGTGTAACGGTGTTCAATATCCGAACACAGCCTATATTGACAGTAGTATTTTCAAAACATTAGCGTTTGACACTAGCTACTGTCATTAGAATAAAAAAAATCTGACATATCCTGGCTACTAGTTTTAAAGCAGTACGACCGATCTCGATGAAATAGAATTTCCTCATGCAGCTCAACTATAAATTCTACCACAAAATGTCATATACATAAATTATAGAAAATTTCCTCTCCTTTAATTTATTATTTAACTATTTTGACGACATTACACAAATAGCGGCTCATTTGCAAAATCTTCGAAAAATACTAAGAGTAAACCACCAGTTCCTTTGGACCCTTTTCAACAGAAAGCTTTTCAGCTCTAAGTTTGGTTATGAAACTTCTAAATATGAATTTTCGTCCCGATACGTTTAGTAGTTTCTCCGGAATCGTCGCCACAAAAAACGGGTACACACACACACACACACACACACACACACACACACACACACACACACACACACACACACACACAGAAATTTTTTTGGACCTTAGTCAAAAATGTTCAGGGGACCCAAAAAGACATATTTCCGCTAAAATCTCAAAATTTTTTTTTGGCACGATTACAATACTTTACATACTGCGTATGATAAAGTAAAAAAAAGGTAATGTATAGTTTCATTCCATAATTAATTATTTTTTAGGGCGCATTGAGAGAAGCGGCGTAAAAAAATTGTTTCTCCTAAACAACCTTTCTAGGAAGTGAATATCCGATAAAACTATACTGTCGGAGCGATGTTCGCACGAACAGTTTGAGAGTAGTATCCATTTCTTCGTCCATTTCTTATATGCACTGTTGAATGCTTGCAATTTTGGGATATTTGTGTTTCTAGGGAATATTTTAAACAATTTTGTCACATTGTTTTCAGTCGTCAGAGAGGACGGTCGTTGTAGTGCATCCCGTGGTTATTGTTTAGTGTTTGTGTACTGTTTTATCAGCTAGGAATGTTTTACTTTTGTTATTAATTGTCTTAATATTTTGAAGTAGTAATTACTATTAAATGACCGGAGATCATTATTTTTCTTGTCCTAAGTTTATCTTTGATATCTGATTTCTGAATTTACATTGAAATGTGTAAGTAATAACTAATAACCATTTTCAAGTCATGTCTTCTACGAGAAATACCAATATAAATATTTTTTTTTTCAATTTTAAATAGTGCGTTACTTTAAATGATCCTTAGATATTTGTTTATTATTCGTTACCGAATTTATTTCAAATTTGTAAAATTTAATGGATACTTTCTTAGTTTAATCCTATTGAAATGTTTCTGTGAATCCTGTAATAGTAAAGGCGTTTCTCCTTTATTAGAACTGTTTGGATTAGGTATGTAACCAAACAAGTAACAATAAGATATTTGGACAAATATTAGCTTTGGCCTTTTTTTCGAATTTCAAAATCACGTTTAGATGTTCGAGATTTTCAAACTTTCTTAAAGTACATGAAAACTTTAAAAAAGTTCAATGGACAAGTTCAATGGACTAAACTTTAAATTTGAACTTTTAGAGTAAAAATGCCAAAAAGAAACTGTAAATTTAATGAAGTACTACAAAAGCAGTATAAAATGTTGAAAACAGTCGAAGATAAGAGCAACGTGTTTTTTATTTCATACCATGTTTTACTCCGTACCATGCATATGCTCGTATAATTGATAACAGTAATGTTGTTGTGAACCGTTTAACATACATGAATAAACGAATAAAAAGGTCAGTTTATATTTATCTAACTATATTTCCATTGACAAACACGCCCCCCCCGCGTTCCAAACTTTCGGTGTCCTCTTTTTTACTCGAAGAAATACGGTAACCCTAATTTTACTACTAACTATGGCTGAACATTTTACCTTTTGTATGTTGAAAAAAATTGTAGTTTTGGTAAAACAGACAGCATTTCTTACATAAATCATTTATTGCTTTACATTTATTATTAGAATTAGTAACTAATTATCAGTTAGCTCCGAAGAAGCGAACAGCATGGTTCGCGAAGACAGTAATTATGAATTTTTACTCACGGCATAAACCGGTAACTATTTATCATCTAAATTTAAATGACTCTGGCCGTGAAAGCATTCGTACTCAGATACTTATTTAAATCCATTTAACGTTTTCTTTGTGCATTAATAATCTCGAATGTCTCGTTCGTACTTAGCAGAGATCGATACTTTCAGGTAAAACACCTCATATAAAAATTCAAATTTTTATTGGGTGACGCAAGTAGGTGTTAGTAAATATAATATTCCTATTTTAATTCTAGATACAGTTGGATACTGCATTTTGAAATTTTACTCAAAATTATTATTGCTATGTATAGACTTGGTAGTATATATGTCGTAGTCTTATTGTAAAATCAGTCATATTATAATACGCCTAGGCTTTTTCAATACGACTAGGCGTATTGCAATATCACCGAAATAATCGAGGATCTCACAATTTGACTGACAATTTAAGGCGTATTATAATACGCTTGTTGCTTATTAGGCTTATTGTCAAAATTCAAAAGCGCGCGATTACTCTGGATTCTGACTGGTTATACTCGTCGTATTGTAATACGACTGACGGCTTGTCAGGCTAATTGTGTGTTGTTATTGTGACTTACTGTTCAGTTTCTCTGTGCAATATTCGTGCAAATTATTGGATTAAAAATGAGTGATAACTCGCAAGGTGTATTTGTTCACAAAGACAACTATTATAAAGAACTTGAAAAGTTTTACAAAAGTGAGAAATTGTAATAAAGAAATATTACCATAACCTCAAAAATGTCAAAGTTTTAATAGGGAGTTTTAGTTGTTTTGGCAAATTCAAACAGCTAACCATAACAAAAACGAATACGTACCCGCTATTTGACAGATCGAGAAAATAGTTTTCGTGCGTTAACGTTAACCAAGCGACCACCCATCCTAATGAAGGGATTTATATTCCAGAGGATAAAATAATTTCCTTAAGAGAAGCTTTAAGATTATTTTCAAAATTCGAAGGACAGGAATTCAAAAAGTGTTCTTGCAAACCAAGCAAGTCACAGTGTCGTAACGATAAATGTTTGTTTTAAATCCCATATGAAATGTACAAGCAAATGTCATAAGAGTTTACCATGTTGTAACAAATAATCTAAATCTATAATTATTTATTTTTTGTCCTATAAGCGATTTCCATAATTTGCCTGGCATACTGCCAGTCGTATTATAATACGACGTATTTTATACAGTCAAATTCTAAAAACAATCGCTTACAGATTCTTTTGAACAATAAGACTAAGAAGCGTCAGGCGTATTATAACACGTCTGAAATAATCAGTCATATTGTCAGATTTTCATTTACTTTGGTAGTTTTACAATACGCCTAGTCATATTAAAAAAGCCTAGGCGTATTATAATAAGACTGATATTATAATAAGCCTACGACATATATACTTGGTAGTACGTATACGTACTTCAATTCAATTGTAGGTATGTATGAGAAAAAATAGCGATTTCGATAAAACAGGCAGCTTTATGTATATGTATAAGTCATTTATTATATATTATATAGATACATGTTCAAATATTTTACACCTTTATAAAAGTTTTTTGCCATATATGGTAATCCGGCACGCCAAAATTTGCCCAAATTAACTAGCGAAGTTAATTAGCGAAGAATTACACTACACGTATAATATCTACATACACACTTACCGCAGGTACTCTCGCAAGTTATTAGTTTTCTTAGAACGCGGGCCACATAAAGGCAGCTGATTGTTTAATTTGCCCATATTTCTAGCGTCTGTTCTACGTCTGTTGTACAACAAGTCGAACTAAAGCCAACCATCCTACATAGATTGCGATTGCCCTGAATGCATTGCCAAGCGACAAGTGTTTGGTATTAATATTGGGCGCGTTCTGCCAGTTCCAACCTAAGCTGCTTACGCTGCCGTGCGTCGCCGAGACTAAGCGGCCGCGGTGGCTGAACGGTCCCCAGATAACAATTGTGCGACGCATAATGATGCAATTGCAACCGCACGTGCCTTCATATGATCACGCAGATGCGTCATCAATGGAGGTTCATATCGCCCGCATTCTTACTCGAGTGGCGATATGCGGCGCATATCGTTTATTAGTCACGGACGACGCACCGTGCCGAATGTATGACGAAAATCAGCATATTGACACGCATAAGGCTCGCACGCGTGCATTTTATTCGTCACGGACGACGCACCGTGCCGGACGTATGACGAAAATCAGCATATTGACATGCATATAGCTCGCACAACACAACGAAATGCACGCGTAATGGCGCAATAAGAACAGATTTCGCCCTCACACTTGCATTGAACGTGCTAGTGTGATGTCACGGCTTATTTTTATAAATGAGAGTCAATTATTTCTTTTATTAATATTTATTTTATTACAAAACCAGGTATAAACAGGGTACATAACAATTTTTTATCAAAAAATGCGACTATTTTAGGCATGCAATATTTGCATAGAAATTGTTTTAAATTCAACACTATACGAAAAATCATTATCCGTCAGAACAGGAAATAAAGAAACTGACCAAATTTCTTTCAGTCACTACGGTCGCTTTCCTCACGCCAGGCCACAGCAAAACGCCCTAACCGTGCTAGACAGATAGGTCGGTTTCTTTATTCCCGGTGACATATGTTTGCTTATTCTATAGTCAAGCGAAAGACTAGACATCCTATAAGACGCAACACTCGAAAAGGGAACCACGTTCCAAACGTGATAGAGTAAAACAAATGTCCAGTCACGAAAGACGCGTCAGTCAAAAATAGAACCACTTTTCGAGAGTGAGATAAAGGGCTAAACCTATTTAAAAGGATTTGTGTGTACTCAGGTGGCTACGGCAAAAGCGCTTGTCTACACAGTTGTCTCCGCTATTTCTAACCGCTACACACCCCGCCTAAAACCAAAACAGGCAACCGTTCATGGTCCCTGAGAAGGACTACCCAAACAGTGATTATTTGAAGTTCTTGCCGAGTTCAGCCACCAGTACCGTGAACTCATCCAACGCCAACCAACAATACCATCGCTGTACGCTTCATGGAGGTTGATATTCTATATAAAATTGCAGGCTTTCGATGATGAAACGTCTCACGAGTTATGGGAGGTTTCATTCTATTCTGTGGATCATTCCATATTCCATATCAACCTTTACACTCTTGTTTATTATTGTTTATTCGGCTTGAGTTGTTTCTAAAAAGAATCATAAAACGCCCGTTAATTATTATAAATATGAATCAATAGCCAACAGATACTTACCACGTATTTGATTTATTATTCTTTACTTGATAACAACTAAAGAGAGGCAAAGGCCAAAGCAAAATGGCTGTTCTAGCACATGTTCTAGTCTTTTCGTTATTATTCCCACAGCGCCGCGCCGCGCGCAGCTGCAGAATGACCACCTTAATTTCAAAGAACTAAAAAATTACCATAACTTTGTAAGAAATTATTGAATAATCGCAAATAGGTTACTTTTATTGTGAACTATACTATGAATATGATATTATTCACTAATCTACGTTTATCTTCACTTCCGTTTATTTGTTACGGTCAAATCTAGTAATTGATATTTTACCTACTTCTCAATGTCCAATCGAGTTGAAATTTGCATGTGAACAGATTTCCGGTGCCACGAATACGTTTATAAAAAAAATGGAAAATTTTGCATGTGGACAGATTTCCGATGCAACGCATGAATCAATAATAAGAAATGGAAATATTTTCCAAAATTTGTCAAGTTTTCAAATTTTGGAAAATGGTCCAATCAAGTAGATTTTGCATGTGGACAGATTTCCGGTGACAACGGCGGACAAAAAAAAATTTTGAGAATTTTCCACAAATTTTAAATTTTTCCAGTCGAGTTGAAGTTTTGCAATGCAATTACTAAAAACAAATCTGGAAAATTTTCCAAAATTTTTAAAAATTTTCAAAATTTCCAAAATTTGTCCCGTCCAGTTGAAGTTTTGCATTTGCACGGATTTGTTTCTTCAGATTTCGAATGTATAAATTAATAACAAAAATTGGAAAATTTGGCATGTAGACACATTTCCGATCGCAATGCATGAATTAAAAGAATTGGATTTTTTATTATAAAGCGTACTTTATAAAAATATATAAAAATATATATATATATATATATATATATATATATATATATATATATATATATATATTTAGAAAAACCTAAATTTATTTTTCATCATTTACTTGCTAGAATTATAATAATAAAACAAAAGTACGCTAGCATTGTAGCTAGCATGATGCCTTCATCTCGTCGTCACCGATGCTTCTTCGCGGCCCTGTTTACCGGGATTGTGTGCGACGCATTGTGTATTGTTTTGAGCGGCACTTATGCGTGTGGATACATAAACGCACGCGTGCGAGCGATATTGCACTCATCGCACCGAAAAATTACGCGTGATGATTTCGTGCGTCGCACGATTGTTATCTGGGTCAGATCCAAATACATGTATTTACGCTTAGTGCTGAGTGAAAGCGCTGGAAACTCAGCACTAAGCGTAAATACATGTATTTGGATCTGACCGTTCAGCCACCGCGGCCGCTTAGTCTCGGCGCCGGCAGCGCAAGCAGCTTTGGCTGGAACGGCTGAACGCACCCATTATTTTCTAAATCTAAATACCAATATATTTGAAATTCTATGACGAAAAATAAATGACTGATTAAAAATAAAATTACTTGTATTTCCTTAGTAATAATTTATTTAACTCCTATTAATTATTTAGTAGTTGTAACATTGTAAGTAGGTATTGCGGTTGTTGATTATTCTTCGTTCCGTGTGTCGTACGGGGACTGCACTATAAACCCTCGCGGGAACATGCGCTCCTAATTTATAACTCGCTCTTTGCTGTCTGCGTAGAGTCGTCCATCAGGACGGCAAAAAATTATTTCTCGTATTCGGTTTCTAGTTCTAGCCTATTTTGGTCGAAATTTAACAATTCATGTTGATCACATACACTTCCGCAAGAACATGCTGTCCTAATTTATAAGCTAGTCGGTGCTATCTGCATAGCACCACAGAACAGGAATCAAGCAGAAGGGAAACTCTCGGCGGTGCCTTTGATGTTTCTCGGTCAGATTCTATGACCTCGCGCCATCTTTTCTGAAGATTACACAGGGCCGGAATACATGCGAAATGATGGGCCTGTCGCTACATATGCGTTATGCATGTAGATCCTACCCAGATAACAATCGTGCGACGCACGAAATCATCACGCGTAATTTTTCGGTGCGATGAGTGCAATATCGCTCGCACGCGTGCGTTTTGTATCCACACGCATGAGTGCCGGTCAAAACAATACACAATGCGTCGCACGTCCGGCACGATGCGTCGTCCGTGACGAATAAAACGCACGGGTGCGAGTGATATGCGCCGCATATCGCCACTCGAGTGAGAATGCGGGCGATATGAACCTCCATTGATGACGCATATGCGTGATCATATGAACGCACGTGCGGTTGCAATTGCATCATTATGCGTCGCACGATTGTTATCTGGGTAATTCAAACAACCAATACGGACCTGCACGGAACGAAGTCTAGACACAAGCTAGACCCAACAAATACATCGAGCAATCACCTACGTTATGAGGTAGAGATGGCAAATAATGGATTGACTGTACTTGAACCGGTCAGTCGATATAAAATACGTTCATGCTAAATGACAACACGTATATACACCTTCCTGCTTGTCTTATTGGTCAAAAGTTTGCGTGATTTCAACATGGCGTCAGCTGCGTGCGGTGGTCTGCGTAGATCTTCCCGCCAACGAGAGTTTCCGTTCTGCTTGTTCTCTTTTCTGTGGTAGCACCAGCACGGTAAAATTTATTTTTCGTATGGCTTTCGTTTGCCGGGCGCGGCGCCGCGCCGCTACACCTCCCGTGTCAACAGGCGATCAATATTTTTGTTAGGCCGAAATTGCTCAATATTTGTGATTCCCCTGGATACGTATTCATGCTGCTGCTTCAGACTGTACCATTTGAATTTGATTGGTCGAAGAAAATGATGTTTATCCAACAGATGGCTGCACCGTACGACGATAAAATATGTTATTCTCGTCTCATTCACATGTTCAAAAAAGCAACGGTTAAATCATTACAACATTCATATTTTATTGTCATTTTTTTTAAACAAGTTCATGAAGGCTCAATACAAAATGTTGTAATATTGCTTTTTTGATGTTTGGTTCGGATTTAGAAAAAAAAATAACAAAAATTACCAATTATTGGCTTCTTTAGCAAGGGTAAAAACAAAACAACAACGCAAATGAAAAAAACTGGCATTCGTGCCCGGTGTAATACACCTATATCTATAATTTAATGTATTACACGTGATTATTAACACACAATTAAGCTCAGTATGTTTGGTTTTATGTAGTGTTGTTTTGTAGTACGCTACTACCTCTAGTGATTCCTCTTAATGTAGTGTATAATCCAATCTGCAAACCTTAATACTTTCGCGGATATTGATAATTTTTTTAATCACTGATAGTATTTAATTAATTTCAATAATATCATCAAAGATTCAGTAAACGTTTTAATAGGCTGGTATAATTGGTATCATTTTCATAGGCGCGGCGGGCGAATTAATTAAGATGTTCAATGATTTTGCGGCTAAAATGACTATACTACAGAGCGTGTTTCCAGAAGGCCCAGTTGACGTTATTAAATTCATTACCTCCGTTAATATTGTTCCAAATTTAAGCATTCTTCATTTAAGCAACTGTTACTAACAGCGCAGGCGATAAATCGTTTTCTAAACTAAGAATAATAATAAAAAAACATAAAAACCAGATTTACTCAAAAGTCAAAATCGTCCTAATGGGTTAGCATTGTTAGCAATGTTGGCCATTGAACATGAATTGAGTAATACATTAGATCTGAAAGAAATTATTCGCGATTTTGCATAAAAAATTGTTCGAAAGAGATTATTTTAATTTACGTTTAAACTTATTGCACTAGTATTCTTTATGCTTTGTTGATTTAAGAGTATTGTTTGTACTAGCTTTAGTTCCAATGTTTGTGTTCTTAATATAAAAAGAAATCGTAAATATTGTATGAGTGTAGACCGTATTTTTCTGGATCTTCTGTTTGTTTTAGTTTTCAAGTTTTTGAAGTTTGGGGGCGGCACTCAGAGGCGTCGCTAGAGTAAATGGCGTCTATGGCAAACACCGATTTGCGCCCCTCTCCGACGATAGAACACTCGCATACGGCTCGCGCATAAACTTCATGCTCGCGATTTATATCCTTAGTTATGTGCTCATCAAATAATATACTATAAAGTTGTAACCTACTTTTTATGGACGTAACTTACCGTCATTTTTAATTTCTTGATAATTTAATATTTCAAATTAATAATTTTAATTTCAGTGGTAATTTACCGACAAAGTTAATTACTGAAACATCCCTAGAGACAGCTAGTTATCTACAAAATAATGACTTATTTACGAACCATTTTTATTAACATAAGTAGCGATCATAACTTACAGTGGTCGGTATAACGCCGTATGTCATCAGTAATATGCTTATGTCTTTAAAGGCAACTGCTGCGCTTTTCTTATGGCAATAGGTTTTCTGGCCAGGCCCCCCCCACAGATTTTCTGCCCTGGGGCCCCCCACAGTCCTAAACCCGGCGCTGCGACCCGGGCGCTGACTCTCGACACCGCTTTCACTAGCAGTTTCTGCTTAGTGCTTGACCTGGTAATTCACAGCCATTATGTTAGAGAATAAACTTTCTTATTATTATTATTACCCTTTGAGGCTTGGCATGTGTGATATTGACCTTGTGTCACATTTGAAGTACCTAAGCCACAAAAAGGCAGCAACCTTTTTCGACGTACTTCAAGTTGACTTTTCTCTCTGTTGACATGTATGGAAGTAAGTGAACATTTGTCGGTGATTACACTGTACAATCTGTACATGCCACCTTATTTGGCCGTAGGAAGTATACGAAAGGTGGCACAAAGCATTACCATTGAGGGCTCGACTCTTAGCAACGAAACCATCATGTACATTGACAAGGGTGGGCGTAGTGTCAAACGCAGTAATTTTCTTTATATGCAAACGCTCAGTTTTCAAAATTCGTGTGAAAGTCAGCAATGGACGGACTGCAGGTCGCACAGGTGGTCATAAGGAAAATTCTCAGCCAGTCCGCCACTATCCACATTTACTCATTTCCGCATTTCACATTGGAGACGTTCCTAGCAATCGTGATGTTCATTATATACAGCTATCTGAATTTGGAGGTGTCTCATATCGCGAAGAGGACGCTGCACATGAAGCCCAATACAATATCTCGCCGGAAATTAAAAGGTATCATCAGAAGCATACTCCATTCATCCGGCAGTCAATCAACATTTTCTGACGTTTTTAGCAGTTAACAGCAACCTGTCAGTATGTTCGAGCTTCACGCACATTCATCACGAATACACGACGTTCAACGTAAATAGGAATCCATCGACAAAAGTTGCGTTCAGAAGATTGTCTGCACGAGGCAGCTCCCAATCGCAATTGGGTTGGATAATGCCCCAACCAGCCCAAATCCCACCTGACTTCGAATGCATTGCCTCCTTATCACCAAGCGAATTTGTTCAAAGGGACAAGCAGAAAAGAATACGCGAGAGGAAGATGAAAAAATGTTTTGAATCCTTGACAACGCTCTACGATAACGTCATGGAGCGTAAATTCTCGGAGAATACTCTTCACAATCACATCGAGTTAGCTAAAGAGAGCACCGAGTGCGCGAAAATATGCTCGAAACACGCTATGATGGCGTTACCTTGCGAAGCCATGACGCAGAGCCTGTTTGATTTGCTGGAAAAGATCGTAATCCCCAGCTCCATATCAAACCCACTGCCATTCCAAGGTGACTTCACGAAGATAGTGCTAGACGCTGGTAACTTAGCCCACAACTATCCTCCGAATTCTAGTGTAACGTACCTCAAGAAAAATAAATCATCCACGAACAATTCTCCAGCAGCTAGTGAAGCGGCTATCAACATATTTTGACGCTCATTGTAAATCTCTCGACAGTCTTAGATTAAGAATAAATTTGTAAATTGTTACCAATAAAAACGATTATATGACTATATTGAATTAATACGCGGTCAACATCACAGGTAGAAATAAAAACCACTATATTTTAAATTATTTTTATTCTATGAATATAATTAACAGTTTTTCTTTAATAAATATATTAGATTGTAATCCGAACTCACCAATCAACCAATTTACCTTAAGCCGTTTAAGAAACATCACAATCACCTGAATTCTGCAACAAACAAATCTTATCCACAATACATATACTTACATATTTGCGCTGTAAATTTGATTTTAATCTGCAACAAAAGAAATAAATGTATGTACATATGTAGTTATTGCAAATGACAAAAGCAAAAACCTGAAAAAAAAAGGTTTCATTATGCGCAAACTATGCTGAAGACGGCCCTGTCCAAGCAACCTAAACAGCTGTACGTCGATAAATAATCGTTGTGGTGCGAAGTAGCTGTCCGAACATATCATAATTACTACGCCATTCCATACTGATCTGATTGTTTTGAATTTGTAAAATAATAATAAATTTTATTAAGATGCAATAATTAATTTATTACTATAAATTTTATTATAAAATTCTCATATAAAAACAAACAAAAAGAAAATATGTTACTGTAAAATCCCGAAATACGGTCAAACCTAGGATTAAAGCGTTAGTCCTAGGTTTCACCAATTTGATTTGGTAAATGTCCGAAAAATTGTATTATGCATTGAATTTTGCCCTTTTACCAACCTACATTGGTCAATCCTAGGATTTACCTCTTTGTATTGGTATAAGCTACTTTATTTAGCAATTTAGCAAACAAAAAGTTACCGCAAATGTTTTATTTGCTCTGTTCGCAGGAATAGTTTTGTTTCGAGTTTGTGTACTATAATGAGTAAATTACATTGTACTTTTATTTTATTAAATACTACACAAAAACACGTTGATTCTTAAAATAAAAATAAAGGTTGCGTAACATACACCAAACATAACTCTTTATTTGTCAGTGGATAATATACTAGAAAACTGACTAAAATATAAGTATTTTTAAGGCTTTTCTTTGACATGTCTCACACAACTGCAGATATTGCATAATCGGTTCAATAGATTTTTTTTTAATTTACGGTTAGCTTCTGTAAAAGTTCTTGTTCTATCTCTATGGCTCGTAGCTAGATGTGTTTCATGTATAGGGACATACGGATTTTTGATTACTGTAATTTATAGCTTATTTTAAGCTGTAAATTACAATATATATATATTGCCGTTGATAATTTACCAATATTTATAATAATACAAAGGCCTGAACAATGACTAACCATTAAAAAATGTACTTTATTTTTGTTTCTTCATTAATTATTTGTATCTTATTACTTTTGTGCCTGTTTTAACAAATAATAATCATTTTTTATCCGGATATTACTTTAACACTGGAACATTTTTTACTGTTTTTTTGTTAATAAACTTCTCCCCACTCCTCAACTCACCTGCCGAATGATATGATTTGAGAACGAATAGCTAATCTTTTTATATTGAATGCATAGGGGATGGACAGGGGATTTGGCCATGGAGATCGATTCAGCGGAGCGAATAACCCAAATCTTAAATCAGCACTCGTTTACCTACTTTTGAATTTACGAGTTAAAGAGATGTTCATTGTTTGTGAAATCAACCGTTGATGTTTTGTGAGTCAGTAAAGAATTCAAGTATTTTATACCATAATTAAACTGTGTGACAGTACCCTTTTTAAATTGCTGCTAACAATAATATTTTTATTATAGTCTTTGTTCTGATTTTTATAATGAATATTACTCCATACTATCAAATTAGGGAAAGCACCCGCGATTGGTAGTATAGTCTACAAAATAATGACTTTTAAGGTTACACCCTACATTTTTATTGTCATAAGTAGTTATCATAACTTACTGTTATCGGTAATTTATCATTTTTATCATTATTTGCTAATCTAAACCTGTGTAATTTACCATTTTTAATTTTTAATTACCTACATTATAATTTTACGTTCACCGGTAATTTACCGAAAAAAATAATGATGTACCGAAAATTAGCATCCCTGATATCATGCACATATAAACTTAAAAAAATCTTCATAGCTCACAAAATAACGTATGAGCCTTTTCAGACGGGGCACGGCGTACGTGCGGTTTCGACCGTCCATGGTCGTTGTGTAGCTTTTCACACACACGGATTTCAAACGGCACGGCACGGTACGTGTGTAAGTTTCCATTTAATCTCATACACTTCGACCCGTGGACGGACAAAACCGTACCGACGCCGTGCGCCGTCTGAAAAGGCTCTATTCCTTCACATCCTGGTAAAAGCGGTGCGATAAGTTTTTCCTCACCATCAATACTCTACTCTAAACATCAAATCGTGTTAGACTTCTCTAATGTACAGATTTGTTGCACTTAGGGCTGATTTTCACCTACCTACAAAGTCCTCAATAGTTATGAGACAGATCTGTCAGATTTGTTGCGCTATTTTAGCTTGTTAAATGAGAAGATGTGCCGGCGACGGTGGCCTCGGCGTGAACCGAACACAAGAAGCACGGGACGCAACCCGTCCACCGCCTCCGACGGATCTTCTCATTTAGCGGGCTAATATGACGCGTTAATTCTAGATTTGACCATATTTCGGGCTTTTGCAGTAACATAAATATATATATATATATATATATATATATATATATATATATATATATATATATATATATATATATATATATATATATATACTAAACAAACGTTTTAATGTCCGAAAAATACATTTTCACAGCCGAATTGTAGATCTCGTCAATGTAATTTGCTCCCTCGTAGAACCCAAATGAAAAAATGTTTGATGAGAATAAATAGTATAGTAATAGATATTGATAAAAATTTCCGTCTGTTTACATCAAGTTAAGACGCGATGCCATAAATGGCCATAAAGGACAAATTAAATAACAGGATTCAATAGAATTAAGGTTAGCTGCCAAATGGTTGTTAGGCAAAGTCAATAAACGTTACTACGGGCCTGTCGTATAGCGGGGCTTCAAACCATACTGGGAAGGTTACCGACCGCGGCTGTAGTAAATTGGCGGGAAACTTCAAATCAATCTTTCTCAGACGTTGAAGTAAATTGAGAACACCCGCTCCCGTGTAACGACATTTTATTAAGTAAATAATGTACAATCGGGTGAACGAGGAAAGCAAAATACACAGTGTAGATACTATTTATTTTCATATAAATGAAAAATAGAAGAACTATGAAAATTTGAGATCCTTAACAGCTAAACTGTACATTGTGGGTATATATCTTCTATTTTTCACAGTACTTCAGAATATAATTAATAAACTTATACTAAGTTTTCGATTTTTTGCAAAACCAAAGTCAGTCAAATAAGGGATTATGATTAACAAATATGGGTCAACTTGGGTCAAATCTAATTGATATTTTTCCACAAAAAAATAACGTATCAATAGGTGAATATTTACAATTCTGCATGTGAAATTTTAGTTTTCTATTTTGCTATCGCAGCTATGTTAAATATACATAAAAATTATAATTACAAAATTACAAAGAATAATTGCATTGAATTTTGAAATCATATCAAAAACAATCTGAAAAATGTGTTTGTTTAGTACAGTATGTCCCAAGATGGACCTAGCTACACCAAAAACAGGACAAAACTTTTAATTTTTTGAGGAAAGGTCATTCTTTGTAAAGAATCAAAGTTTTGGATGCTCTAAGAAGTTTAAAAACTTCAAAGTAACAATTTTGCTTTACACGTGGGCTGGTCAAAAAATTAGAAATTTGGTAAATTTGCGCACTAAATAAAAAATTAAAATATCTTAGAAAAGGTTGTTTTAAATAAAATTGTATGCTCAAATATGAAATTGGAAAACATCATATATATGTCCAGTTTGTATAGAAAAATAGTTAATAAGTTGTTGCCAAAATTGTAGAGAATTTAAGTACGTAATCGTCATTTTGAAGCATGAAAATTAGTAAATTACTGTTTAAAAACAACAGCATATCTCCAAGATTAAAAGCAGTGAATAAAAAATATCTTAAATACAAGAAAATGTATTTATACTCAGTAAATAATTTTTAACGGGCTTTATGTATTTCTTCTTCTATTATTTATCGCCTGCTTTAAATTTTGGATATGTGATTTTTAGTCAGCAAGGCAATAAATGCAAATAAAAAACTAAAACTACTTTAGCGTCAAAATTGGGAGAAAATAAGTACCCTACCATATTCTAGGAGTTATTTGGACACTTTTTTCATACGTTAAAATTTTATAAATTTTACAAAAATAATTCCTATGACATAGTGTTTCATTTGCATCTCTATCATTTTAAAATATTTCATTCGCTTTAAAGACCTCCTGACAAAACAGATAAAATAAAGACAAAGGTGCAATTAATGTTATTTTTGTGGCTCCCGTAACAGTAGCATATTAACAAATTCAGTTGTAAAAGAAGTATTGTGAACAATTATGTCGAACAAATGATAAGATATACTCTTGAAAGTAAATTGTTTCCGGGTTAAATTGTGCGTCAAAATGCTGATGTTTTGCAAACCATGTTGCTTGCTTCATCAGAGCTAACTGAAGACTACGAAACGTCAACAAATACTAATTTTGACGCAAGGCATAACCGGAAGCAATTTATTTTCTAAATAATTCTGGTCGTGAAAGCGTATGCAAGATACACTCTATTATCCGCCAGTGTCCAGATACATCAACAAACTGATAGCTTACTCTTGAGGATATTTAATAATTTCTTGTATTGCAACCAACCTATAACTACCTTTTCTCGAGAAATACAAAAGTTGGCCCATTATAGGTTTAGTTAGTTCTATCCATGGACATTAGATATTGAAGATGTAGCTTACAAATAGTAATGATAATTGCAAGATGTCCATTAGTTATTGAATGCTACAATATTAATCATAGTTAGTCTTGATGATATCATTAGAAATCTTAAAAAGATTACCTAGAAAAGGTAATTATTAAAAGAGAAAACTAAATATCCAATGGAGTTGAGATGATTTGTTACAATTCTACTAAATTTATTATTGAATGGACTGATAATAAAGTTTTTTGTGCTCTGGTAATATTATTATCTGATAATTATTGCATTTGTGACGTTTAAAGTTTAGGTCTGATATTTTAAATAATTGATTTAGACAAATTATACGAATAAAACAATTATTATTATACACTTGCAATTACTCCCCAAATTTTAAAAACTTGTTAATTAATAATATGCAATACAATCTCCGTAAAGGCAGCTTAAGTTGGAAAAATAATGTTTCAGTTTTTGAATAATCCATATACTCCAGAGTGTAACGAATACTAAAAAAAAGGAAAAGCTTGATTTGATACAACTTATGTGATGGAGAACATTGCAAATATTATGTTTATTTTACATACGTGCAACTATTTTAAAATACGGATTAGTTGAAATAAATTTCCCCTTCTATGTATCAAGTAACGTACTTTGATGCGCGTAATGATTTTAAATTTTAATACTGTGGACTATAATACATGATGTAACAAATTTAAAAAACAAAAAAAAATCAGAATAGAATTCTCAAATTTAAAAATTATGTAATATAAATTAAAAATAAATAAACAATTTTTTAATCTAATTGATTATTTCTAAAAAATAAAAACCAACATACATTATAGCGTTTTTATTTCATTATTAACCGCAATCGGATCATATCACTATAAAATGAAGATAGTCTACAATGGCTTTATTTCCCACGCAACACAGCAAAACTTACAAACAACAATTAACAAATGAAATCATAAATATCATCATTTTACCCAAGTTGACCATGTATTGTATTTTATTTACATCAGGTTACAATCTACATTATATACATCAGTTAATACAAGATATGTATTACATATTAATATATGTACGACACCTCAAAGAAGTATTTAACAACAGATTACGTCCTCTGCGGACATTCCTACACGATTATATTCATCTGGAAATAAAAGTTTTCTTCTCCTTAACAAACAAAATCCATAACTTTAAAGCCGTGCAGCTATCAGGAAATTAGCAAACTTAAATCCTAATATCAGACACTTTAATAGGAAAAAAGGGGTCAGAAAATAAACAAATAAATCAACCTCTAGGCGACAAAACTCTTAAAAACTATCCTCTAGTATCCGCCACGGAATCTCCCCCGGAAGAAGGGGCGTCTCGACGGTCCTCCGCCACCGCGGTCCCTCGGAAACCTGTGCCCACCGGGCCTCCAGTTGTTCTTCCAGTGCTGCCTGCCAGCCCTAAAATCGCCCCCCCTAAAGTTACCCCGTTTATTACCTCGACCGCGAACGTTAAAATCCGGATTACCGCCCGGCGGTCCAATCCAGGCCATCGGCGGAAGGGGCGGCCCCATGAACGGAGGGGGCCCATTCCACCCGTGCGGGGGGCCCTCATCATGACCGTCGTGTCCAAGAACATTCAGGAGATCGCCTTCGTCGAGTTCGTTGCTCAAATCGTCCAGGAGATCGTTGGCGTTTGCATCCGCTTCGTCGGAGAATTCTGGGAATGGAGGAGGGGGTTCCATGATACTGTCGTCCATCAGACGAACGTGTGTGAGATTGTCGTTAACGAGGGCAGCTTCGTGTTGATTATCGTCGTCGCTCAGGTCCATATCGATGCTCTCGTCGTTGTCTTGCATCTTGCGTGGGGATAGGCCTGGCTTTTTGCCCGGCTTTGTGGAAGGGGATGCTTGATTCGGGGGTGGAGGTGGAGGTGGCAGTTTCAATGCATCGAAGGAAAACGGTAACCTGTAGTCGTGATCGCCATCCTTGGGTAGGTGGTTTTTTCGATAATCCTGCAAAAAATTAATTTTTAATGTTGTTAGATAAACATTACGTGCAGATAAGGCTTCAATTTGTACTTTTCTCCACATTAGGTTAACTTTTCATATTTGTGAATGGAAACAATTAGCAATGAATCAATTGCAAAATTTATTCAAAAGAAAAGTTATTATGGGTTCAACTCAAACAGACAAAGAGAAACAATACAGCAAGTGAGTGAAGTTGAAATGGATTGATTTGTATGTATTTTTCTCAAGCTGTCACGAAGTCAATTTTTTAAGAAAATTATTTTATTATTTTTGTCCCTTAAATTTACTAACAATATAAACTTTGCACGATGATAATAAACAATTTCAAAAATACAATTACTTCTCAACAAGTTAGTAGAAACATGCAGGCTGGTAAAAATGGCTCAGAATAGTTTGCAGTAATAAATTGTTGTTGGTAACATATGAAAAGGGTACCTATCGTTGCGTACCATTGGTTCGTACTATACATGATCATGAAAATGGCGCGTCTATGAAAAAAATACTGTTTTCCGCTAACCGCATACCAAAACTTACTTCCAAATTTGGTGCAAAGCGAATTCATACGCCAGGAGCGCGTTCATTGGTTAGGTGTTTATCCAAGCTCAGCCGGTAAGTGACGCGTGGCATTATTCCAAAGATCCTGCTTCCCGTGGTATTAAGATTACAGGTATGATCAATTTTTGGACGAATTTATGACCGCTACTGCGCAGGTGATATATAGACAACCAACATTGCATATGTCAAACTTAGGGGTTATGCCACTAACAATTTATAGAATATAACAGACAAATGTACTTGTATAAAAAGAAAACTTTCAAGCATTTGCACTATGTGCGCAGAAATAAGCATAAATAAACAAAAATTGGTTTGGTACTAGTTATGTTTACGTTATTAGGGGTTATGCCACTAACAATTTATAAAATATAACAGATAAATGTACTTGTATAAAAAGAAAACTTTCAAGCATTTGCATTATGTACGTAGAAATAAGCATAAATAAAGAAATATTGGATTGGTACTAGTTATGTTTAAGTTATTATTCTTCAACCATGCACCGCCCAGCGGATATTAACGTAACGAAGATTTTCGCAGATTTTCATCCCCACTCCACATGAGAGTGAGCATACTTCTAATAATAATACCCCGCTGCTTCCGACACACTACCACGTTTTGAGCCGTCGGTTACTGCTGTTTAGCAGCCCTCAGCAGCTGATTGAGTAAGACGTTGCTTCCACCACCAGCTGCTAAAGTTTTGCACTCCAATTCTGAACCATTCTGGAAGGCTGCAAACAACCGAGAATAGCCGATGGATGGTAAAACTTTTTAGTGTGATGACGGCTTAACCAATAAACTCTTACTTCTCAAGTGGAAGAAAGTTTTTGTATGCGGTTAGCGGAAAATAGTATTTTGATCAGCCTGTAGTATCCTAACAATAGAATTTAGATGTATGCCACTATTGCCATCATAAGAATATATTTAAAGAAGCCATATCAGACCTCAACCCCGAAACACCTATAGTGTATACAATACAACTCCTCATCATAGGTCCTGCTTTTTCAGCTGCTCTCTAGGGCCTAGCCTCGCTGAACTTCTCCCCAACCGTATGACGTCACGGAGCATTTTGGCGTGCTCTAAGTCGGGTTTAAACTTTGATGTTCAATACCAATTGAGTGCAACAATATTAAGCGGAAAAATTTTACACACGGTTTTCTTACCACTTGAGGGTTTTATTTGCTAAGGGGAAATCATGCAAGAATAATAATAACAGGCCAATTAGTTCCTACATAAATCAGCATCAAACACATTCTCCCTGAACTTAATTTACATTAGGTACGATCAATCTGGTGGCATGGAGCCATTAATGTCAATAAGTTGGAACAAGTAAGTACGTAGGCTTTCACGGCCAGAATCATTTAGAAAATAAACTGCTTCCGGGTTATGCCGTGTGTCAAGATTTGTTAATGCTGACATTTCGCGAGCTATGTTGCTCGCTTCTTCAAAGCTAATTGAATACTGTATTCAATTAGCTTTGAAGAAGCGAGCAACATGGCTCGCGAAACGTCAGCATTAACAAATCTTGACACACGGCATAACCCGGAAGCAGTTTATTTTCTAAGTTGGAACAAGTTTATACTTGCTAATGGTGTTAATTTTGAAGCTGAAATTACCCTAACTTTACTAAACATACAAGGTCATTATAAATGATTGTAGTCAAAGTAGGCCATGCCGATGTTAATACATTTTTGCCCCACAAACAACTGTCAAACTTGAACAAGCTTATTCTTGTGTGTAGAACAGTGGAATAATACAATTTATATAGAGCGGCAATTAGAAATCAACATTTGTTATCATCGCCTACTCCGAAAAATTTTTTTTAAACTTAGCATTATAAAAAAAAAATTCACAAAAAATTAAAAATGTTAAAATCTTTTTCTAGAGATGTAAAACTGTCCATAGTTAAAAAAAATAATTAACACACCTGATCCGTAGTTTTCTGCCAGACATCGGTGGTGGAGCCCTCTTTCGGAGACCCAGTCAAACTGATCAGGTTCCGATGGTCGATATCCTTTTTTCTGTGACCTAATTCATTCACTATAATACAACATCCACAAAACATTGATAACTAACCTAACTAGATGATATTTATTGCAACACTCATACCATCTTTCTCTCCTGCTTGATTACCTGTATTCTGTTGAGGGGGTATCGTCAGAACTCTGTGGTCAACGTCCATCCGTCCGCTGATCTGCTGGTTGTCGTGGTACTCAATCGGCTCCCCAAACGATTCCTTCTCAAACATCGGCGGACTCTCGGGAGTCTCGAGATCTGGCGACGGTTCCCAGTTACCCTCAGTGTCCCACGTCTCTGGTTCCTCCTCGGGATTGTACTCGTCATTTGGTGTGTAATCAGGAACGGATGGGGGCGGTGGCGGCGGGAAACTGGATAATGGGAGAGGAGAAGAAGGGACTCCGCCAAAAGAATTCTGGCCCGGCTGATAATTCCGTGAATACGTCGACGAAGAGTACGAGTTTGTTTGAGGTTGGTACGATTGGTTGGACGAGTACGTAGTATCGTTATTGTAAGAATTGTTACCTGCATCATAAGAACATGTTCTATCGCAAATTTTATTTATATTGAGAGCTATATATTTAGATTAAACTTAACATTTTTTTGTCGTGCTACTACAACATATCGTTGTTATAGAGCATATATTCTCCACCAAGCATTTATCATATTTTCAATTCACTCTGTGTTAAAGTTTCAGACAAAACTTATTTGGGTTTAAAAGATAATATTCAAACAAGTCAAATTAGACTTTGACATGGTAAAGCAAGCTTTTTTATACCTACAACATATTAACTAGTTTTAATTTTGAAAATAGTAATATTTCTATAAAACTGATTTCCGAATTCTTGGCAAAACACTTCACCCTGTAAAAATGCTGTGGTTTCTTAGTGCAAATTAAATTATTCCTGTTACACTATTATATTCATTTGATCAACTCTATATTAAATAATTATAAATAAAGCAATATTATCAAAGATAAGATACAACATTAACTTCTTAATAATCAGTTTTCTACTTATTAGAAGAGACCATAAAAACAATCTACTTTTCTACTAATAGAAAAATAAATACAAAAATATTTGCGCACTTAAATATCATTTATAAAATCATTTATAATATTGTAATAATAATAAAATCGATTTTTTTGCATTTTTTATGTGGTGAGTCACATAAATGTGTAATGAGTTACATATCATTAAGGAACGGATGAGTATAAAATTTAAATATAGTTATTGTCCAAGATGACAGCTATTTCACAGATTGTTGAACTAATCTCCTTCAAATTAAAAATATTCCCACTCCTTCGGTGTCAATTTTGTATCAGAATTAGAATAACTGCCCCACATTGCTTACATTACAAACAATACAAAAATTACAGTGGTACTACAGAAACACAACCAACAAAAACAAAATACATACCATAGCTGCTATTATTTTCCCCACCATAACTGTCAGTGTACGAATTAGTATAAGACATGTCGCTCTTGCAGAAGGGGGGCAGCGGCGGGGGCATAAGTGGAACTTGCTGCTGGCTGCCATACGACGTAAAATCATTGCTCGGCGGGGCCACCGGCATCGGGGCTGGTGTGTCAGGGGGAGGCGGGGGCTGCGCAGCAGCCTGGAACAAACTCGACAGTGAATTGCTAGGATCGTAGCTGTTCACGGTGTGCGTGATAGCTTCATTCGTGCTCCGGCCATTCACGCTTCCTAGCTGCCGACGGTTCCCAAATACCTCGTTTACATTCTGATGAGGAAATATTAATGGACAAAGAATAATAAATAATAAAATAAAAATAATAAATGTATGAATAAATTTATAAATGCTATAAAAAAGAAGGAGACTAACCTCCATGTTGAATGGCATATTTGAGCCCATAAAACTTGTAAATCCATTGTTTAAAAAACCATTTCCTTCAGTCACTGGGGGCGGAACTGGATTGTAGAATCCGGGATTTTGGTATAGAGAAGCCACGTATGAAGGAGATGACACTATAACCCAAAAGATAAACAAAAAATTGAAAGATAAAAATTAACTAATTGCAGAATTCTTTCTGTGTTGGAATGCAAATACACCATTTTTGTTTCACGCAAGTTCATTTAAAAACATACTTTTGACACGACGTGATAAACAACCTGGTTTTTCATATAATTTAGACATAAAAATCTCTCAAATCACGCTAAAAAAAATTCCACTGGCTTGTCCACTATCAGTTTTTTGCGAACTCATTAACATAATTGGTATTATCCATATTGCAAGGTTTTGTTTTAATGATGAAATAAAATGCAATCTCTTTTTCCTTGCGTAGTTTGATTTATTTTATCGAGACATGTTTCGATGCCTTAGCATCATCCTCAGTCGGGAATGGTCATACCAACAACAAGCGTGGTTCTCGCACGACGAAAATCTTCTTAGGCTTAAACTTTTATTATATTAATAAGCAACTGGGTTGAAACACAGGCTATAAGTGAAAGGGGTACACTAGAATGAAATTTGTGAGATTTTAAGAAACTGACCATTCCCGACTGAGGATGATGCTAAGGCATCGAAACATGTCTCGATAAAATAAATCAAACTACGCAAGGAAAAAGAGATTGCATTTTATTTCATCATTCATTAACATAAAGTCCATTACATTTCCTGATACATTATAATACTACAACATACACTTTCAAGTCAACCTAAAAATCGCATATCATTTCTGGACCTACCTACACAGTGCTCATCAAATATTTTTAAATTATGTATTATAATCGCCCTGGCATACATATTATTTTAATCCACTATTATTATCAATATATTTCACGCTCACGTAAATGCAACTGTGTGGTACTGCTGTTTGACGTGAAGTTGGTAGAAAAAAATTCCCAACTTGTTTAAATGTCACCTGGAAAAACTGTTATCCGTGTCATCTGCATCCTAACAAGTGGTAATTTGTAATAATTTATTAAACTATTTCTCTATTTTCCATAATAAGTAAAATAAGAATCAACTAATTGGTTAAATCTATACAAACATTAACAAGTACTATCGTGAGCAAAAAAAAACGGGACCAGCAAAGTAAAATTAGGCACCTATATTCTCAACAATGTTAGTTGTGTAACATTTACTTTGACCGTAATTGTTAACCTGTGAAGTCTAAACTTTGACAGTATCTGTCAACCTACAAACTTGTTCCGGTTTCAACAATTTTATTCTTCGTGGTATTCTTGCCTACACTTAATTCAGTAGCAATTTCTCAAATGCTGATTCCATCATGCAATCGAGTTTGAATTATTGTCTTAGGAAATTCATTCAATTCGCCTGAACGAGCAAATGTAGATGGCGGTGCAAAAAAATAGTTATGGCCGCTCTAAACGGGATAAAATCCTGGTGTTCTGTGTACAAACGAGTACGATATGACTTTAATTAGACGTTTTTGGGAAGCTACAAGATGGTATTGTTCCTAATATGAATGGTAAAGCAATGGGTCGCGGTTATGTATTTATTTTTTTTATGCTCACGGTAGTACATAAATAAGTCTGACAAGTTTTTAAAACTCTTTAATATATAATTCCATCAATTATTGTGTCAATTTCTACCTTGTAAGGTATGGTAAAACCTCACTCCTGGCCAACACATTTCCTGCTTTTATTAAGTTAATAAAAATCAATAAACTAACTCGTTTTCTGACAGAAATACACTTACTAACTGTTAAAATGATACCTATTTTGAAATAGGCTAAACCAGACAATTTTTTTGTCAAAAATTTAATTATTAAAATTAAAAACTGATATATGATAGAAATCACCCATTTATAAAAAGACAACAGAGTTTGCAATACTGCTGCCATAATATTGCATTGATGAAAGAACAAAATGTCTCCATATGCAAGATTCCAAAAAAATGCAAATTCAATGCAATTAAAAGCAATGCGTTTAACCCTAGGACACCAGATATTCGAAATTTTACGACGCGAATGACTGGTATCGACGCGATATCAAAATAGTCTGGTATTCTAGGGTTAAACCCAAACCTTGCTGCTAGCATGAACCAGTTGTTGAGAAACACTGATAAACCGAGTCTAAACACTAAAACACTGAGTCCAATCGAAATCACTACAGAATAACCTGGATAAGTTCAAATAAGTAAAGAAAAATTATATCAACATAAGATTTTTTTCGT
Source organism: Aphodius sticticus (assembly GCA_963966075.1). Classification (NCBI taxonomy): domain Eukaryota; kingdom Metazoa; phylum Arthropoda; class Insecta; order Coleoptera; family Scarabaeidae; genus Aphodius; species Aphodius sticticus. The sequence goes on along the minus strand of OZ014507.1, from coordinate 50,595,960 downwards.
CATAAATATTAAGAAATTCAAAACACAAAATATTATCCATTATTATTATATTAAAGTTACACAGCTTAAAAAAGGCTTTTCCTTTTTTTGGTTTGTAAAATTTATTATACAGGCTGATTCATTCCTCAAGGCAAAAAATTAAATCAAATTCAGATCAGATTCAGCATCAAGTTGAAAGAAAAAATGTGAAACAAATTGACCTTTGTTTACTAAATTTAAAAAAAGGGAAAGATAAAATGACAAAAAACAATTTATTGATAATAATAAATGATATTAAGATTATTAAGCTTCAAGTTTATGTAATATAGGCTTGGCAATACGTGAATTGTAGACTGGTTAAATGAAGTGTGTTTTAAATTTTCAAGGAACTATTTCATTGTTTCTCCGGCAAAATAATATTTGACGGCCCAAGTCATAAAACATTGAAATAAAATATCCAAGAAACAAAGACCAAATAGAAAAAAAATTATTTCAAACTTTTTACTTGGAATTTGATGCTGTACTATTATTTAATGTGGGCATAAAAAATAATAGAGAAGTACGTATATTTGTAAAGTTCAAATTTGTATGTAACACTCTCTACGTCCACTGTTTACTGATGAAGTATCTAACGCATTTAACAATAATTTAAGAATCATAAATACTACAAAAACATTAATATCCATTAGTCAGCTCAACAACTTACCTTTAGGTGACAAGTTATCAATTGCAGGCAAATCTAAATCAGAATCTGGACTAGGTGATGGCGCGTTGATATCGGGAGATGGAATCGGGCTATTCAACTGCGGAATTAACTCTTCCAAAAGCCTCTTTTGTTCCTTCACCTTTAGCGCAAACACCTTATACGCCTACAGGACAATATTAACATTAAAAATACACACAAAATCAATTGATATTAAACAAATTTAATGATCCATACCTTTTCAACAGTTTTCACATCTCGTTTATCTTTGTCCAAATGCTGCTCAGCTTGTTGAAGCAAGGAGATCACGTTGTGCCGTGCTTTAATTTCTAATTTTAACGCATTAACGTAGGCTTCCATGTGAAGAACGTATTCATCCATTTCTTTTTCAACGTCGTCAACGTGCGCCCTGTCCTTCAACGAAGCGCATAACGCTTCACCATCCATCATCTTCGGATTATGCTCTTTGAACTTTTTTAACGTCATGTCTGTATCTTGCTCGAGTTTGGTACAATTCTTTATTTTTGTTATAAGGTACGCGGATTGAAATTCTTGGGGCTCGTCACTCTTTCTAGAGGTGGGGGCCGCACTGATCAAACCGCACAAGTCCGTAACAAATTCTTCACCGTACACGTTTCGCTGTTCCCAGATCTTAAATATCCGTAGAATTTTATGTTTGATTTTTTCATCACGTACCATCGTCGTGGCTTTTTGGAGAGTTGTGCTCCAGCTTTCAACAAAGTGGTAATTCCGTCGTTTTGAGTATTGTATGACATCGTTGGCTAGGTAGAATAAGGTTAGACGTTGTTCAACGCGCACTCGTTTTAACACGTTTAACCAACTCATCACTATCTTCTTGTGGTGATGATGGTTCTCTAAGCACCAGTGGCAACATGAGTTTATGCTCTCCTGAGAGTCTTTCAGTGCTTGAAGTTTCTTCTCAAACTGTATTGTATTAAATTCACTATCGATTACTTTTCCAGTCATGTTTGCGGTTCTTTTGCACGCTTTCTTATAAACTGTAATGTACTACATTCTAATTATGATCTAGGAAAGCGCCGAATTTGCGGCGTTATGTTAACTTTATAAGTACGAGTATATAGAACACATGCTTTCAGAAATATGTGAAAATAGGTTGCGGATGTAAGAATTGTTTCCACCGATTACGTATTATGTACGAATTAAAACTGTAATACAAAAATCAGTGTCTTTTATGAAACTTCTCTTGAAAATAGAAAGTTATTTACAAAATGCTAAAATGTTGACATCCACCATTTTACATCAACGTGAAATTAGCCGGTAAACAATATTAATCAAATCAGCAATTTATAATTTGCATAAACTCTTGAATGTATTATAAATCTAAAAGATAGCATAAAAATGTCTACGATAATTTATAGTAACCAGTTTTATTACTCATGGGTTTTATTCCCAAAAATTTTCTAATATCGGCGTCCGACAATCATTTTATTGACATGTTTCGCCAGAAGAGTTTGCAAAAAAACAAGAAATAAAATTTTAAATTCAATGTATTGACGATACAAAATAGAATAATATGTAAATAATTAATATACGCTCAACTATATTTTGCGTGGGTACGTAAACTCGCGCAAATTGCCTCCAATTATCTTCATAACGAGTGTATCTAACTTCACGCCTCAGCCCAAGTTTATATTTTTCATAGGGCGCGTTCTGCCACTTCCAGCCAAAGCTGCTTACGCTGCCGGCGCCGAGACTAAGCGCCCGCGGTGGCTGAACGGTCAGATCCAATCATATGTATTTCCGCTTGAAGCGGAGTTCTAGCGCTGTCTGGCGCTTTCACCAACAACATGAACGCGATTGCTTAGTGAAAGTGCCAGACAGCGCTAGAACTCCGCTTCAAGCGGAAATACATATGATTGGATCTGACCGTTCAGCCACCGCGGGCGCTTAGTCTCGGCGCCGGCAGCGTAAGCAGCTTTGGCTGGAACTGGCAGAACGCGCCCCATGTTGTTGCTGCCGTCCGCTGAGCTCAAGCGCTTTAGCGGCTTAAACTGGCAGAACGCGCCCATAGCGTTGCAGATACCTCTGTGAACTTGACCTCTCCTTTATTGGAAATTTGAATTTTTTTTTCTACAGATCGTTTGCAATTGTTTGCACCCTTTTTCTTTTCGTTTGCACCCCTACCGTTCTTGTAATAAAATTGAAGCAATTTTGTGAAGTGTGAACTTGGCCACCTTTTTCAAAATTTCATTTTTTTCTACAGGTTGTTTGAAATTCGTTTGCACTTGTTTGCACTCCTATAGTTTTCCAGATATACTTAAAATAAAGTTTGAAATAAAAACCTACCCCTTTTTACAATTTTCAATGTTATTTTCTATAGATTGATTACCAGTGTATTGCATATGTTTTGACCCTATATAAGATATAATGAAATAACAAAATACTAATTACAATAAATTGAAGGGACAATAAATTAACCTGAGCATCAAGCTGGCCACACAAGCGTTAATCGTTAATTAACGAAATTAATTTTTAACTTAATTTTCAAAACCATTAACGGACTCAATAATTTCCGCTACTTTCGTCATCCGTTAATTCCAGTCCGTTAAATCGAAAGTATCATAATTACACATTTCAAATTGCTATAGGCATTTTGTGCATGCATGTTCGGACTTTTTGTTTACTTGTGCGACGCGGCGTCCGACCGTATATAAAGCATGCACGTGAATTGATTTGTTTTTAGTTACTTTTTATTGTACACTGGCGGAAAAAATAAGTTTACATTCTAAATTTCTTGTTTCCATGTAACTCAGAAACTACCCAACGAATTTTGATCGGACTTTCAACCAGAAATTTTTTGTATTTTATGGAATATTCGAGAATAAGCAGACCAAAATTTATTGGATAAATTTTGACTTATAACACCGCAAAAAATGCAGGATGTATACATACTAGTATGTTAATGAGAGTTGAGAAACACAACCTCTTGTTCATTTATCAAAAGTATGACATCCCTTTGTCACAAAATATGTAGAGATTTTAAATTGTTACTGAGATTGTGAAATAGGACCCTTTATTTAAGGTTGGCTTCGGATTGAGTAGGCATGAAATATACATCATAATATTGTAATCAGACTTACACTGAAATGATTAGGTAATTTCATTCAAATTATATGTTAAAATGAACTTGGAACATTTGCAGATAATATAAAGATATCAGGCTCAATTCTGTCGAGTGTAGGTGACGGATTTTAAGATTATTGGTGGCTATGTCGTAGTCTTCTTGCGATCAACTAAAAACCACCGATTATGTGCTCTCTAATGAGAAAACAGTCAAATTTCTAATGATTTCAGAGATATTTTGAAAAAATAAATAAATGTCCTTTTTAAATATGGTCATAATATTGTGGTTCGATCAACAAGCCTTTTTTATTTTATTGACAAGTAGATTTTTTTTTCGCCAACAAATTCGCTGGGAACAAATAAGATTTTGCCGGAGTCGGACTACAAAAATTATATGGTATCGGAGTCGAAAGTTTTCTTACCAACTCCACAGCCCTGTACTGTACACCGATACACATTTTACACCCAATAACACGTGTCATTTGGACGTGTACCCGGTGTCAACGGTGTAGAATATCCGAACGCAGCTGTAGTATATACAGTTGACTGAGTGAAAACGATTATTTTAGTATACAGGATCATTATAAATGATTGTAGTCGAAGTAGGCCATGCCCATGTTAATACATTTTTTCCGCTTAACAGAAACAAGTATCGTACTTACAGTAGGTTATGCAACCAAATTAAGAAACTCCGTACGGAACAGCGGTATTAATTTTTAAGGAGCGGCAAACACAAATTTTTACATATGGTTTCCCCGCCTACTTCGACTACAATCATATAATGACCCGTTATGTTTACATTATAGGTACCAACTGTGATAGTGACAAACTAAATTTAGATTTCACTGGCTTTCACTATGAAGTGCTGTGTGCCAGGCTGCAAAATGTCGAACAGGAAAACGAAATTAACAATATTGTCTGGTAATACGGTAGACCAGCGTTTCCCAACCTTCTTCCGCCGTCTTTCTCCCGGTCACGTCAGGCGCATAGGTCGCTCCGCTCCTAGGGCTCCGCGGAGCACCGGTTGGGCAACGCTGCGGTAGACCAACAGTTGTTTTATTTCCATTCGTAGAGCCGCATTCGCAAAAGATAATAATTCTGTACAACTTCTTTCAACAATTTTAACATTTGTTTAACAATTTACTTGGTAGTTTTCGTAATTTCTAATCTATTGTTGTAGCAATAACGTCTAATAGGGATAAAAACTACTTATTTCAAAAACTTACGAAAAAGTACAAGGAGAAAAACTTTAATTTAAATTCAGTTATATTATTAAGTAATATAAGCATTAACAGCACGCCACTGTCACACCAGTTGCTTCGTGTGGTGGGGCGTTTCCTAAACTGTCCAGGCTCTGGTTATAACAACTTACGTAGAAATGACAAAATTTTTTTGTTTCAGTAGTTATGACCCTTCAAAACACAGGGGCAAATACTATCAAAATGAGAGATGGCAGTTTCCTTCGTGCAGGGTCAAGGGAATTTTTATCTAGTTTATCTATACTTACAAAACAAATTAAGGCATCACTGATATTGGGTCACATTTTAACACGGCAAAGTAGACAAGGCCACCGGAGTGGCTACTGCCAGTGACAAAGCCGTTAGACGCTCGTACCACCTCTGCTGTAGGGACCTGTACGGATCTTCATGCTTTTGTCTAGCTCTACTAATGAGCAAACAGAAAACTCATATGGGTCCAACGGTTTACCTACTATTACCACGAACAAACTAATAAATCACAAGATTGTAGATAACTCTATATTTCCGAAAAGTATCTTACAAAAATTTATGAATACAAATCTTTCTTACAACTAACTCCTAAAGTAATATTGAAACTGATCAGTAATGTAAAAAGGAAAACACATAAGTAAACGTTACTTGTAAAAGATAATAATTACAAGTGGCTAGAAAGATCTACGACAAAGTAACTGCGGGCCTGCTAAATCAGCGCAGACCAAAACAATCAAATGTTCCATATAACACTCTTATTTCCCCCTGCTGCTCCAGTATTATAACTACAGAGCTGCCCGAAAAGTAATAATAATAATTATTTCGCGTTACTTTTAGGACACAGCTCCACTGCAGATAGGACTTTATAGCTAATAAAGAACTGCTAGAAAGCGTGAGAATGCTTCACAGTTGATTTTTGCGAGTTTAAATTTTTGAAAAATAACGGCTATTATTCTTTAGCGGGAACCTCAATCACTCGGGGCTTGTCGATAATACGAGCCGTTCTATTTCCCTTCTCCACGATGCCAATAATCCAGGCTTGATAACCTTCCTGCTTCTCGATGTCCTTGCAATAAGCTGCGGCTTGCTCGCGAGGTAAACAGATTAACAATCCTCCGGAAGTCTCGGCAGAGTGGCCCTGGAGCAACTGGAACATGTTACCGCATGCTTTGGCGACAGCCGCCATCTTGGCGATCACCGGCAAGTTGTGGATGACGAAGGAGACTTCGTTCTTCTGGTGGGAAGCGAGTGTTTGCGCGTGACCCAACAGGCCAAAACCTGTCACGTCTGTGGCACCGTGTGCATTGTACTTATGCATCAAGCGACTTGCAATGCGGTTCAGCCTGGCCATGGAATCCATTGCCCTATGGTATGCCTTCCGAACGTCTTCTTCGCTCACAACCAGTTTGATTCTGTTCCAACGTTCTGGTTGATCTAGCCACTGATGGGCATTAACAGCAACCTATAAATAAATGAATATAACAAATGTTGGCAATATTTTACAGTGAAACACTGATTGGTACATAAACTATGATCAATGCAATGAGTCACCTTGTTTGGTATTGTACAATAATTAAAAATGTTGACGCTTGTAGTAAATAAACTGTAAAAAGGATATACTGTATAACTTACAGTCCGGATACTCTGCATTATCTACTCCGTGCTATGCTGTAGTTCAAACAGTTTTGTTTTATGCAAGTCTTATTTTATATATTAGAGACTTCATATGTAGGATCAAAGTATTCTATGGTCAACCCATCAACGAGATATTTTATGTATTTTGGTTGTTTTGTTGTTTTTTAAATTTTTATGTTAAACAATCTTATGTTTTAAGTTTGTTGTTATTAATAACTAATGTCTGTTATTATTAATAATAATAATAACAACAATGTTTGTCTACTGACCAGGAGGTCCCGGTTTCACAGCCACCCAAAAATTTGTTTGCCGTGTTTTGGAAGAGTCAAAAAACCGTTGGTTTCGGTAATCAGTTGAACAAACTCTGGTTGTCGTCATGACAGTGTGGTAATGAGGGGCAAGAACAAAGGGTGGAAAAAACGCATTCATTTACTGTTAATAATTAACTTCTTAACCTTTTTAGGTCGGATGTATGTCTAATGCCCGTTTGCACCGTAGTTGCTAAACCAGACTTAACTTTAAGAATGAAAATAAAACAAATCCGAGCCTCAACATTGAACTGCAAGTATCTAGGGCCTAGGGCGCCTACGCTAGTCCCAAAGATACTAAAATACACAGGTTGTCTGGTAACTTTAGACCAATAATGAGGCCAGGAAATTAACGTGGGAATACGCCACTTGGTTGGCCTGTTTAAATTCATATGAATCCATAAATACTAGAAGAAGGCTTGACACGCTACAGGCCGTTTTATGGGTCATCTCCAATCAATCTTTCAGAAAACGATGTAACTAAAATTCTTATTATTTTTATGCACTCACTTAAAACGTAGAATTCCATATCAGCTAACGTCCTCTGTCAAAACGAGTGACGTATGCCCATAGGTACCAGACAACCTGACTATTTTTAGTAACCTTAGGCCATTTCTTCATAAGACATGCGTGATTTAGCAACAAGGTAAAATTTTAGTATATTTTCGTCTAAATTGGCGAGGTTAGTATCAATTTGTGTAGCATTCCGTCACCTGCTACTTTAAGATTGGCCCTAAGTCATAGGTTTTCACGAGAATATTATATTATATTTTGGCGGTAAATTTAAATTAATTTGGTAAGGTAACAAGTACTGCATGTTACCAATAAACAAAAATTTATTGTTAACTATATCAATTATTTTCCATGAATGCAATCCAAATAGTTCGATTAGCTTTATTGAATGACATCCTGCCAGATATTGTTTTGACAATCTCTAAATTCAACCGATCACGTGTACGCAGTCCGTTGCCTACATTAAGGCCAGCTTTACGCCACCGTTTCGAGGGTTTAATGTAAGTCGTTCTTAAACTAATTTAGGCAACAGATTGGTGACAATGCAAATGAAATCGATGACGTATGATCCCATACTTAGGTAATGCTTAATGCGTACAGTGCAAACAGGCATACTAGTATAATATTTGACGAGTACATAACTAAGGATATAAATCGCGAGCATGAAGTTTATACGCGAGCCGTAGGCGAGCGTGTAAACAGGCGAGCGATTTATATCCGTTGTGCGCGAGTCGAATACGACGCAGTGCAGAAACACTGCAGTAAGTCGAAAACGCTATGAGATTAAAAACCCTAACCCCAACATATCTAGTGGTTCCTGATGTCCCAAATAGAACTGTTTTTATACTTTGCCGTTATTGTCAAAAATTATTTTTAAATTAGTTTTATGTATAAATATAAATTTGATCATCCAATTTATAAAACAAGCCAATAAACAGATGATAAGGTCTATGTGTTGAGGAGTTGCCTGAGTAATATTACTCCAAAATGGCATGATCAACAATGAACTAATGCAAATGTTTCATGCACACTACTAAACAATTTGCAACAAAATACAAAAAGTTCTTTTATCATACATACAAAAAGATCAATTCCACAGATTAGAGTTTATTAGCAATAATCTCTGTTCAAGAAAAGTTAGATTGTTTATGTTTTTATATATGTATTAGCAAAACATGTTAGGTTATGTTCACATTTCTTTTGATTTAAAAATAGGGAAGTTGGTGTGACTTTTGACAGATTGTCAGATTGACAATATTGACAGATTGTTTTGACAGTTTTGTAAGCAACATTTATTTTATTATGCTCCAACCTGCGTACCTGACTTTTATTGACAGAGGTTTTGAATGCCACTTTTCAAGGTGTGGACATCGCTATTTGACGTTATCAGCGTTAAGCATTTTGTTACAGAATTGGGATAAATGTTACAAAATGATATTTTTTCCAATCCATTTTAATTCTTCCTTAGCCAGACAATGAAGCTTGTTTAATATAATTGCTTCGGTCTTTGTACCGTGGTTCAAATCCAGATTGTGGCAGTAATTTGTTATTCAATTTACAGTAAAGCCCTGATAATCCGGATGTCCTTTTGTAATCCGGACAAAATCCGGAAATCACACAACTTCCCGATCCGGATTAGGGGATCCGTGGGCAGTCCGGATTTTATCCGGATTACAAGCACATCCAGATTAGCGGAAGTTCGGATTAGCAGGGCTTTACTGTAAACTGAATAAAAAATTACTGCCACAATCTGGATTTGAACCACGGTACAAAAACCAAAGCAAGTATATCAAGATCCCCTAATCCGGATCGCGAAGTCGTGTGATTCCTCAGCGTGTCTGAATATCAAGGAGTAAAATATCCCGGAAAATGTGAATAACACGCAACTATGCAACTGCTGAAGCTGGATTAGCATGTCAGCATGTTAAGCAATATGGTAAAATTATTTTTAGGTTAAGAGGAATCAATACTGCTGGTACGTCCTATAAAATAAGCATCCATAGTCAGTTTAATGTTGTATCAATTCTCTCATGTTATACATCAAATTATAGATAAAGGTGTATTACTTGCTGTGGTAATGTATATGTATTACTTGTTATTGTTGAATCCACGCTACGTGATAAAATATAACTTATTCATGTACTCGAAGAAGTAAAGTTTTGAGTGAAAAAGCATGTAACATATTGATATTTTTACGTGAACTTTTGCACACTTATACAGGAAGGTGTAACTTAGACCTATTAAGTGGCACTTTAATCAATTTTAACCTGAGTTCTTCGTAAAAAAAATTGCAAAATCAGTCAATTCTATGTCATATTCAAAAATAAATTTGTGAAAAACGAACAGAACTATCAACAATCTACCACTAGACGCAAAATTATATATCTTTTATCTTTAATTTGGTGTATTTCTTTTAGTGTCCGACCGAAGGTTCGGTTTCGGTTTTCGTCCATAAATACGTGTTTCGGTGATAGTTTCTGCGGCCGAACCTTCGGCCGCAGCCGAAAGTGGATTTACTACGTCTAGGCGCCCTACAGGCGGACGTTTGTCAGTTCTCGTACCAGCTTCGCTTGTTCGCGTACGTCATCCCTGTTCCAGCTTGGTTAAGTGTTGCATTTTTCAAATGAAGACCAAAATGGAGGTAATATGCAAACTATCCATATGGATTTACCTGGATCCAAGGAAAAGGAGGAGGGTTATGGGTTCTCATGATACCAATAATTACTATACATTTACCGGAAGATCAGCAATCGGCTTTAGAACAAACAATTCGTTGTTACCTGAATGAGCCAAATTTACAAAGAAATGCTTATATATATATATGAATACTGAAACTCTAGTCGATACCATTCTCTGCGAAAGGTAGTTTTAAAATATTTTCTTTGGTCAAGAGACCAACAGTTTAGCGCCGCCGGTATAAAATTCGGTAATCGCCGAAACAATTTGTTAGGTGAAAATGCATTATTATTTTTATGTTATAACATTAAATTATTCAATTTCGATTATTTATAGTTTTATGTTACCTATGTTATGTATTTCTTTTGCTTTCTTTTAATGGAGAATATAATTTTTATTTTTAAATTATATTATATTATATTATATAACATATGATTTATAATAAAAATCAGGTGTCAAAAATTGCAAATATCCTAAAAAGATTCTTAAAATTCGTTAGAAAATCGGTCAGCAACATTTTCGGCAGTTTTGGTTTCGGCCGAAACTCAGACAAAAGCCGAAATTCGGTTTCGGCCAAAAAGTCGATTTCGGTCGGACACTAATTTCTTTTACGAATATGTGAACTAATTGCTGAGAACAAGCCTCAGAACTTTTGCGTGTTTTGCAAAAAAACGTAGGGGGTATGGATTCCCCTTAAGCAAAATTTTTTTATTTTAAAATTTCGCGATACTCGCATTGTTATAACGCACTTTCATACCACCGTAACATATTGCTTCGTTATAGGAGAGTCTACTGTACAATGTATGGGACCAGATATGTGACTTTTTATAATTCAGTTGTTGATCGTAACATAACTGGTCTATCACAAAACACGATACCTAAACAGTGTTTTCTTTATGTTGGAACAAACCTGTTTTGTCCATACTGTAAACCTTGTTTTAGATCTAACACAAATTCCTGTGAAAATATGAATAATAATTACAAGTTGTATTTAATTTTAAATCAGTTGTTTGCACCAATGAAGAACCTTATGTTTTTATTTGAATCAGGATCTGATAATAATAATGTTAAATAATCATAGAATAAATAAATCAAAGCAAGTAGATTAAAGAACAATATGCTATAAGACCATTAAAATTAAAAAAAAGAATCAAATTACCTGTGTCCCAAGTGGTTTAGTTAAGACAAGAACATCGCCAACAACTGCGTTGTCGGGGACGATATATTCGTTTGGTTGGCAAACGGTTGAAGCAACGCCACCAATGGTACACCACGGGTTTACAACGGTTTGGCCGCCAGTTACAGAGGTACCAGCTTCCAACGCGGAATCCTTAAAGCCTCTCATGATCAACGGTATAACAACGTCACGTTCCTTCTCAGTCATCTTGGTGCTGACTCCAAGTAGCATCAGCATATTATCACATTCGGTAACACCCATCGCGTACAAATCACTCAATACATTGGCACAAGCAATTTTACCCATCATGTACGGGTCATCAACCAATGGGTAAAAGAAATCGGTCGTCTGCACCAGGCAGTACCCACCATTTCGTAAAGGTGTGACCTGAAAAGATTAAACATTTTATTATAGGCAAATTTTGTCTATAGGTTATGTACTAAAATGTCAAATTCAAGGCTAACTTCTAGCAATTTATTGCCGGTAAGTTGCTTCGCGATTTGGCGGACAAAGAACACGAAATATTGAGCTGGATTTCGAGATTTTATTTTAGCGCTGACAGGAAGAAAAAACCGGGGAATTTGAATGATCTTTTTTGAAAAGCCAATGTTACATACCGAGCAATCCAATCCGATACCGATACGAGGCATTGCCATGTGCATGAAATGGGAATGTTCATGTTCGGCGGTGGTGCTGTAATCTTGTTGAAGTCCCTCGACCAATTTATTCAATACTTCTTGAGGCACTTTGCAACCGCGGCCCTTCAAGTCGGCAAAGCGCGTTAGGCGAAAACTGGCTTCCAAATCGTGTGCCAGGGGATCGAACGGACGACGAAGGGCCAACGCGTTCGGATTTGCCCCTAATTCTAGCTGAACCGCACCGAGGGCATCTTGCTGCACATTTGTCACTTGATAATCACCCATCGCGCTCAAACGGCGTCGTTCGAAACCTTGCAATTGAAAATATCAACAACACAACTCAATATGAACCGTGTTGAAAACACTGGTTCCCCAATATGCGTTTCTCAAACAATTGGGCGACGCTTTGAAAATGGCGTACACTGGCTTCTTCGGTTGCCTGCGGTTCCGAAACAATCGCGCATGTCAGGTCACTCGTCAATGCACCATTGGTTGAAAATCAACCTGTACCATCGATTATTTAAAATGTACTCGACTCAATTAAAAGTGGAGGGGATGCACTACTTGAATTTAGCGATTATATCAATATTCAAGCCTACGATATTCAAAGTTTGACTCATTTGGGTCTAAGCAATTGTAAATTACTCAAAAACTTTGAGCATTCAGAAGTTTTAATTGTAATTACACAAACTGGGGAGGGGATAAGTTACAAACATTAGAATTGTACGGTATCCTATGGCAAAAGTTGGGGTTGTACTTACACCAGGCGACCCAAAACGTTTCTCTAACCAGAGCAAATATATTTACACCGATAGTAAATATGAAAATATAATACCACTATTATTTTCAATTTTCACATTATTATATGTTTTAAAATTACATTGCGTGTTGTTTAACTCTTTACATCTAATAAAACAACGTTCCAAAATAAAACAAACTTATTTCCTATGGTGATGCTTTAAACCTATGTTCAGACCTATTGTAAATTTTTATATTTTTGCAATAGTTTTGAGTTTACTAATGTTTTAACACCCTCTAATCAATAGTAAACCGTTTCAAAGAATAAAATATGTTCATTTCGTAATTATCCACTAAACTAAAAAAAATATTCATATCAACAGTTTAGTAGCCACCGGAACGCGAACGCGTACAGAAAAACTTTTCTATTCCCGGCAAACTTTGTTGTTAATTTATAAAACCAGTAGTGAATGTGTATGAATTGTCCGAGAAATACTAAACTTGTGTAGATCTATTACGTTAAAATGACAGCAGGGAAATAAAGGTCACCAGAGAGATTTTTGCAGAGGTAACCAGTAAAACCATAGAAGTAAAACGTAACCATAAAATCATGGCCAATAACGACGTAAGTATCAACGATACTATCGCGAATATGATAACCAACTTAAAACCCAAACTCGGAGTGAAACTGAACGAGAATTCCACGCCACTGAAGCGAAGTTTTAGTTCTACAAGTAATAGCAGCTTTGAAGAAACACCCTCCTCAAAAAGGCCGAAAAATGAAAGCATTCTTGATGTATCGTACGTGGGATCCCCTAGGGAAGTTAGAAGGATGCGTGCTGACTTATTGTCAGCTAGAAATCGCATACTAACCCTAGAAAATCAAATTCAACATATGCATGGCGTACGTAAAGAGATGCAGATAATGTTTGATAATGAAACGGCAACTTTACGATCGCAGCATGAACGCGACTCGAAAAATATTGACGAACTTGAGAATCAACTGCAGAATATCCGTAAGCGTGAAATGGAGTTGAAGTGCGAGCTAGCCGAGACAAAAAATAAAACAAACTTGAAGAAAATCAGTATGGAGGCTAGAATAGAAGAGTTGGAGAAGGTGGTTTACGATGTGTCTTCAAAGAGTAAGGAAAGGGTGAGCGAAGATAATGATGAAATTATTAGGGTTAAGAAGCAGGTAATCGACTTGGAAAATATGTATTCCGAAGGTCAGGATGAATTGGATGTTCATAAGAATTTACTGAGTGAAATGGGTATGTTCTTTGTTTTTATTTTAACACACCTTTTCCCAATACTTTTAAGGACCAAATACACAGACCTAATCGCAACCGGCGGTGGCTGCTTAAAGGAAAATGTGCATAAAATCATGCATTTATGCACTTTCCCTTATATACCTAGTACATGTATAAAACACATCGCATAAAAGCAATGCATTGCACGAGAGGCTGTTAAAAGGTCAGTTCCCAATCTTTTTTAAAAAAAAAATCGATTTTTCAACACCCATAGATTCTTGTAGTGAATATACATAGAAATACTATAGAAACTATCATTTTTATCAGAAAGTTTGAGAACAGGTCGAAGCATGCGAAACAATGGAACGGTGTCGAGCGCTCTGAGCGTAGTCCTGGCGCGTCAAGCATACACCTGTTTATTTGTCCCCTCTTTGTATATTTCAAACCGAACAAGGTCACATTGCATGCACATCCATGGGAATTTCAGTAGGCATAGAAGAATATCCCGCGCGGAAGCAAGAATAAAGGCGTATTTGTACTTCTACCAATCGGCGCAGCACCCGATTTTAAACCGCTTTAATTTTTTCACAAATACACCTTGTATCTGTTGACACTACAGGGCAAAGCGTGGTATGAAACCACACACGATAGGGAGTCATGCTATATAGGGGTCTCGGGAATGCGGTCAACTCTCTTCGCTAGGGAACTTGAACAGACAGACAGATCGTGTTAGCGCTTTATAAAGAGTATGATAGTATACTCCTATGTTGAGGCGCTTGCTGTGTGAGATGCGCTGTATTATAAAAAAACATGAAATATACCTTTTTTGTGCAGAATTTTATAAGGATGATTTTACACCGGAGCTGAAATTTCGAAATCGTGACCATTTTGCGGCAAAATGCGAAAAACCGCGAACGTACACGTTAGGGGTGTCTTTCAGGGGGTTTAATGACCGGCGAACCCTGCCAGGTTGTTGGCCTATACCTTGTTGGTATAAAATCGGGTGGATAAATCATTCACCAGCTCTTCTAGGTCTATAAGTAACAAAGGTGTCCACTAGGAATGCCAGAATGGAAACAAATCAAAGTTACGAGGAAGCTGAAAGGTTAATATATACAGCAGACATTGCTGAATGAGGGTAAGAAGCTATTTTTTCAAAAAAAAATTAGGAAACATCATATTGTCGGGAAAAAAGTAAATCTCGTTTTTCTCAAAACTACGTTTTTCGACCTGGCTGACATTCTAAAAAAGAAGCTTTTGCACCTATCAAGCTGAAAATTTTATGGCATGTTCTGCACACATGTAGTTATCGTCCCTACCAGAATTATGATTATTCATTAATATTTAATCAATTTTTTTAAACTTTGAATCTAGAAAAACGAGGCTGAAAATTTTAAAAGTCCGCCATATTGTTTTTGTAAAACGTATGTGGATAATTGAGGTAGCGACGATAGCTACAAGTTTAGTTTTCAATAATGTCTTTTATTTTCTTCTCTCTGAAGCTCCAAAGTTGGGTTAGCGTATCAGCCAGATTCTATAGCTATACTTGCCAGATTTTCCATTAAAAAAATATTATTCTATTTTGTAGCACTTTAAGATCCCCTCTTTCATGTATTAAAAGTATGAAATAGTAATATACATTCTTCCATAAGAAAAAAATTCTTGACAAAAGTCTTGGAGATTGGGAACTGACCCCTTAAGCAAAGGTCGGTGAGAGGGTTTTCTACTGTTGTTATGTTATTATATTTATTAGATAATGCCCAAACCACAGATTTAATAGATTGACTTGGAATTAATGTATTTATCTCTAGAGTCTAGAATAAAAAACAGAGACATTTAAGCCTGCCGTCAGCCCTTGTCGTACTGTGTACATATCAACTAAATTTGGTTTTGAAAAACTAATTTTTAAATTGTTAATTAAATGTCATTGTACTGGGTAGTAGATAGAAATCATCTTGTATAATTGTTCATTTATAAAATGAATTCTTTTAGAAATGAAATTGAAAGATCAAACCAAATTGCAACAAGATTTGGACATCAATATGCAAAAACTGCAGAAGGCATTATCAGAAATAAAAGAATTAGAATATATCAAGCAGATTAATGAGGAGGTTCAACAATTAGCAAAGGTAAGTTGCAATTGCTATTTAACCCTGTGTTGTGCTCACATAACTGATGGTACGGGTAACACAGGGTTAATAGAATTTTCTAGAAATTTAATAACTACTAACTTTTTTATTTTATTATAGTCACAACAGCACAAACTTTCCACTTATACCGATTTAGAAAAAGAAAATGTAAAACTACGAGAGGAGACTAAAAGATTGAAAGATGAAGTACATAATAAATTATTGTTAGAAGAGGAGGTTCATGATTTGAAAAGTAGATTGGTGACGTACAAGGAAAATGAAAAAAAATTAGCTATTTTGCAGGTAAGAAATTATTTTGTCTAGTTTCACGGACAAAGGTTACGTTTTGTGTAACATACATTATTATGATCATTTGTCAATTTCTGCATTCAATATTGTGAATACTATGACTGAATTTTAGGTGAACAAATCACAAAACGAAATGTATCTGTCCGAATGGAGGGCAGTCGCTAGAGGAATTTGCGAAACAACTGCGCCGGATACTACCCTCCAGCATATGCTAAGATCGCTTGTCGAGAGGCTGCAGCAACAGGAAATCAACCTAAGCTCCGAAAAAATGGATATTGAGCAAAAATTCAAAACTTCATCTCACGTAAGTTCTGGCAAATTTATCTTACAACTCTTACACGACAGCAATATCACTGGAAATTTTTAACATTTATCCATTGTTTGGACTGTATAGGAATGCAACTTGGCTCAATCAGAACTAGAGAAGAACCAGAAATTACTTGCTGATCTACAGTCAAACAATCAGCAGAGGCAGAATCTGATACACAGGATGCAGAAGAAATTACTTCTGATAAGCAAAGAGCGCGATAGTTATAGGAAGCAATTGGATTCATACGAGAAAGATCTAACAATATGCATGACTCCGGCCAGTATGGCACAGCCAGGCGCCAACCAGTTGCAGACGCAAAAGGAACGTATTGATAGCTTGGAACGAGTAGTTGACGGTTATAGGGAACTCATTGCCAAGCTCGAAAGCGATTTGCAGAAAGCAGAACCAGGAGCCCATGCAGGTTAGTGAACTGTATTTAAGAGTCTTTTTATCAATTATGGAAAACAGGTTACGTATTATAAGAGATAGAAAGTTGGTTAAATAGAGGCGAAGTAAGGCATTTCTGTGTGTGCTCATTATCTAAAAAAATTAAGTTTTCAACAAAAAATAATGGTGAATTGATCTGTCCGTGTAAAATTCATCATTATTTTTTGGTGAAAACTTAATTTTAATGTGTTATGCAAGTTAATTGATTTATTGTATAAGTCATTTCAAAGCTAAACTAAAAAAATAATTATAAATATTGAAAAGGTGGTTGTATCCAAGTTGGCCAACTATGGTTAATTATGATCTGTTACCGTTAATTTTTATTATTAAACCGAAAACAGTGTCACAATGTGTTCATTATAAAACCAAAGTAAACAACAATGTTTTTTTAGATCTCATGTGTCATCCCAAGCTGACAAAATACTTTTTTTAATTGGAATTTAAAAATATTTTACATATGAAAAAGCAACTAACAACTAGAATGCTTAGTACTTAGTCTTCTTTCGCTCCAATCATCCACTCCCGCCACGTCACTTTTCACTTCCTGTAATCATTCTTCCTTAGACGTTCACTTCTCGTTTTACCTCCTTCCCCCTCTTCACAATACTCTCTTCCGGCATTCGGACAATGTGTCGCAACCATCTAGCAAGCAGCGGTCGAATCTTTTGTGTAATTTTTGGTTTTCCGTACATGTCCATCACCTCTGCATTTGTACGTCTCCTCCACAACTCTTCCGCAATTTTTACACCTCCAAAAATTCCTCTTGGCACCTATCTCTCCCATATTTCCAATTCTCTCTCGTCTTGCTATTGTCCACGTTTCACTTGCGTATAATACCACTGGTCGTATAATCGATTCATACACACGGATCTTGACCACTCTCGAAATATTCTTTGCCCTTAAAACCTTTCCAGTTTACATCTCTGCAATCCTTCTCAATTCCCATCTCCATTTCCCTTCTCCATTCATTCTTCCTTTTGGGTTCAAACTTCTCCAGCCATAGATTTGCCGCTTGTGTCATAGCAACTTCAATATTTCCTCTTTCTTCCTCTACTGTCTGGATTACTGGCTTTTTCACTGTTAGCCTCTCTTTTGCCAACTCTTTGCACTGGTATCTCATGCTTGAACTTGGCTACAACTCTGATATGGTCACTATTTGCATCCGCCCCTCTATAATTTCTACAATCTGTTAAAGCAAATTAATTAATAACTATTAATGTGGTAGGGCCAAACTAAAGGTTAGCAAATGCCTAATTTAGCTACTCAACGGCACCTAATTAATAAATTTGCATATGGTAACATTTATGTGTGAAAGCACCAGTCTTTAATCAACTATGAAAAACAAAGACCTTTTTATGGTCCCTTTCTTGAGACTCTTATCATTAAATTCACACGTTAACCGTTTACTATTAACGCAAGTTAACATTTTAATATGATGTGGATATCGGTGGACCAAAGTTGCGGCCCAAGACCATAGAAATTACGGTAATTGACTAGCATAAGAATGCGCAGTTTGAGACTATCTATTTCTTCTAATAAGTGCGTTCCCCTTGTTTGTCCTTACATTTCAATCACACTGAACATATTTAGTGCCGGCAAATGTAAAGTTATTGAATCCTTGTTGGTTTTATTATTGTAGAAACGTCGTCGATTAAGACGGAACAAACGGCTCGCCTTCAGACTGAGATTGAACAGCTGAAGACAGAAAATCAGTTGCTACGTGAGCGAAAGGATCGCCTTGAAATTCAGTTGGAGGATATGTTGGTAGGTCAGGACGTGGTAAAGGAACGAGTCGTGCATGCTACGATGAATCCTCTAACCGAGAGCATTGCGGCTGCTGAAAAAGAAAAGGAAAGACTGCAGGAGGAGGTTAGATTTTTATTATTACTTTTATTAGTAAAATAATTTTGAAGAAACGTCATAAAACTAATGAGGGGCGCATTTGATTTATATAATTAATTATTGAAAAAATTGAGATATCCGCTATCTTCCTTACTAACTTCCCTTTTGTCATGCTCGTTAATGACACATATTCTTGCAGGAGTTTATAGAATTGACTGTTTGTGATAGGCTCTACTGCACCGCTAAAATAATGTAAAGCTTAACTAAGGTTGGCTTAGGCTAAGGACAACAAGACTTACTTGTGTACTGTACTGTTTTTCGGAATACTTCATTAAGGCTGGTGTTTTTTCCACAGTTGCACACCATGTTTAATGCAGCAAACTGTCCAGTGTGTGCTGTTGTCCATGTGGTAAAATATGGAAGTTTACGAAGCCCTAATAAATTTACATAAATTGATCAATTCCTATATTTTATGTTATGATGTTGCTGTATGATGTCACGCGTGTTCATTGTCAAGCTGTCTGAGCAAACGCAAAGGAAATTTAAGGGCCGCTTCGGTGTAACCAGATCAGTTTGGACTGTCATCACTGACTAGTAAAGACGCTGGGGTTTTCAAAAGACGATTTCGCATGGCTGAACGGTTCGAGTTGGTTTCGGTTGACGGTTGGAGGTGGTTGAGAGTGCGGTACTAGAACGTCAATAACCTGTTGACTGAAAATTGTTCGGTTCGGCTCATTGGTAACAACACATGAGGCGATTTCGTCTAATTACCGATTTCATAACCTAAAAACAACCCAAACGAACCGATATTTTAAAGTTTTGCCAGGCAGGTTCTAGATTTTGACGGATCGAGTCGAACCAATTGCAACCGTAATTTCATCAATCGCCATGTGAAGTTGAGTGGTTCAAATCGGTAGTCGAACTGCAACCGAACCGTTCAACGCGAAATTGCCTATAGAGACCGAGACAAGATAAGATAAGATTTTGTTTCCTTTGCTAAATACATATACATACACAGACACAGATATAGAAATATGTATCGCAAACACGTCATTTCCTCTCTTTACTGCTTCGCCATGTAGGACAAAAATTCCTGAACGTTGACGAAACATTCACGTCTTAGCAGAGACTTCATATCTCTTTCAAACTGGGCTCTCGATTTTAAAATCCATTCACCAGGGAGAGCATTTAGCAGCTGGAAGTGGCGATGTTGTGCACTTGTAGATTCCGTTCGGTGGAATGGGATGCTGACATCGCGGGCATTCCTCAGAGCAAGTTGCGTTGACTGACCTCTTCTTACTGTATGCGGTAGTTCTCTAAGCGCTCTTTGTAATTGCTGGTGTATATATTCGCCCGATAGTGTGAGAAGACCAAATTTTTGAAAGAGTGATCTACTTGGGGTCATTTGGTCAACTCCGGCAATGGCTCTTAGTGCTCTTTTTTGCACTACGGCAATCCTCAAGGATAATCATAATTGAAATTTTGTCTGCTTGAAATACCAACCACGACCTCGAAAATGAATTTTGTTTTGTTTGCTGTTTTTTTTTAAGTTCCCTGATTTTATGTTGTTGTATACCATGAACTCATGGTATATTGTCAGAGAGTTATTTGTGCCCAATTATTTCATTCGTTCTTATATTGTATTAGATTTAGTAATATTATATTGTAAGATATTGTAAATATGTGTCTGTCCAGCGCTTGCTATTGCTTGTATAACGAATCGCCATTTCAAAGGCACATGCTTATATTCAAATATTCTCATTGACTAACGCGGTACCGGAAACAGCCCTGAGAAAGTTAAGTTTACAACCCACGCTCATCCCCTAATAAGAGCCTCTTTCAACATCAACCTCCGACGGGACCAGACGTCTTCTCCATTCAAGATCCAGCCGCGTTACCCAAGCCTCTGTCCATTATCAAAATCAAGCGTTATTCTAAACAAGCATCGTAAGCGTTGGCTGGTATTCTTCAATTTACTCTTAATATACGTTTAATTATCATCGTCCGGAGAGTTTCATTCAAATTAACCAGATCAGCAGTGACCAGTGATCAGGAGTGGGACGATTAAAGCAACCGCTTTATAAGAACACGGTAGGAATCCAACAACTTTTGGCGCAGTCGGTAGGATCGGTTCGACACCTGAAGATTCGCAAACCACGCGAACGAAGAGGTAGCAATTTCAATTGCGAAGATTGGACCAACCACCTTCCAGACCCGTGCATCGTCCAGATCGCCTACAAGAATCGCTGTAAGTACTGTTCAAATTCAATTTCAATTTCTCTTTATTTGGTTAATTTACTCCAATCCCTTTAAATTACCTCAAAATGCCTAATCCCGAACTCAACAGTACGACCCCTGCCACAGATGTCCAAACATATTCTTTCGAGGCGTTATTAAAATTATTACCCGTCTCGTACGACCCAGATAGGGATAATTTGACTTCGTTTGTGAAGGCGGTGGATTCAGTTATGGAGATAGCTCCAGAGATACACCACCGCGGTTTATTGTTATATATCCGAAATAAAATAACAGGTAGGGCTCGTATCCAATTAGATATTCATTGTCACCTAAACACGTGGGAAGAGGTTTCAGAGCTGCTAATCACGCTGTTTCAAGAAAAGAAAAGTGTAGACTGGCTTCTTGAAAAACTAAATTCAATGCATCAAGAGCATAATGAGGGCGTAACAAAATTTTATGAGCGTCTAGAACACATTTCTTCGAAAATCTTGGCAAATATACACTCATCTGTAGGTAATCACGGACTGCTAAAGGGCAAGGTTGCTTTGGTTGCGGATATGACCCTGAATAGATTTGTGTACCATTCAAAACCATTAATTTCGCAGATGCTTAGGTATAGAAATTTTAGAGATATTAATGAAGCTCTAGCGGCTGCGATCACAGAAGAGCACGCTTTATCCTTAAATAAAACAGCTTGTGATCACTGCGGTCGGACTAACCACTCATCAAATAACTGCTTTAAGAACAGAAATTTCTCAAATAAACCTTCTGGTTCTAGCTCCAAGTTTGTGCATTTTGGCAAACCTTCTAATTCTAACACTAGTAATTATCAATCCAATAGTAATTATTCCAATAATTCAAATACTAGTTACTCCAACTCAAATTCTAATTCCAATTCTAATTATTCTAATAGCTCATATCAGGGCCAATACAATAGAAAACAGTGCAGGTACTGCAAAAAAATCGGTCATACCATTGATGAATGCCGAAGAAGGGAATATTATAATTCTAAAAGCCGTCCCAAATCAAACAAAGACGACCAGTCTGCCCAAACACGCAATGTGTCAGTTAGCTCACAGCGGGTGACAACCGGAAGGGTACGTGATGTTTCGGAGATCTGTGAACAGTTTTCGTCAATCAACAATACAACCACATGCCCATCTGGTAACGATTTAACTTATTTATTGTTTGAGACCGAGAATTCCAAATCCCCCAATAATGTGCTCAAATTCTTAGTCGACACTGGAGCCTCAGTCTCTTTGATTAAATCAAGTAGCATACGCGATTTCACACTATCAAGAAGGAATCCAGTTGTCCTAAAGGGAATATCGGTAAATTCACCTGTACAGACACTCGGCGAAACCGAGTTGAAACTCAAAGTTCGAAATAAAACCGTAAACGCAAAATTTACAGTTGTTGACCAATCAACAAACGTACCATTTGATGGTTTGTTGGGTAACGATTTTCTACGTACACAAAACGCGCTCATTGATTATAATAAAAATATTATCATGATAAAGTCTTTACCGTTTTCTGTTCCTCTACATCTTAATACACCGCAACTATCAGTTAACATGATAGCAGTTAAACCGCGAGCGGAAAATGTCACACGCGTACGTAATGTTAAATCACGCAATTTGAAAGAGCGCGTAGTTTCCTCTCAGCGCGTCAATGACAATTTACCTGTGTTGATACCTGAAACAAGGGTCACCAAAAATTTATTGAGCGCCACATCGGATAAACCTTTTGAGAGATTGGCTATCGATATAGTTGGTCCTTTGCCACTTAGTAAGTCAGGAAACAGATTTATTTTGACTTCTCAAGACGATCTAACTAAATATAGCTTGGCCAAACCAATTCGAAACCGTAAATCACAGACAGTTGCCAATGCTGTATTAGAAATTATTACAAGTTACGGTATTCCAAAGGCAATTTTGGCTGACCAAGGGCCGGATTTCATGCCAGGATTGATAAGGGATCTGAATAATATACTTAAAACGAAACATCGAACAACAATCCCTTATCACCCAGAAACTAACGGCACCTTGGACAGTTCGCATCTAACGTTGAAAGATTACCTGAAACGCTATATAACGGCAGATCAATGCGACTGGGATGAGTGTATTAAGTTCGCAGTGTTATCATATAATGCATCATCTTGTAAGAGTATAAAATTCACTCCTTATGAATTACTTTTTGGATACGAGGCATTTTTGCCATTTTCTTTGCCATTTCCAATGACTCGAAATTCTAGACCCCACTATTCCTACAACGATTACATTGAGTCCTTACAAAATGAATCAAAACCAAACCCTAATTCTTAATTCTCTTAATTCCCAAATCAGGACACGATACCCAAATCAAACAAAACGACAACCTTTAAATCAAATAAACAAACATACAAAAAAACAAATCAATACAAAGTCCTTAAATCAAGCAACCAAATCAAATCTCCTAAACCCAAATCCAATTTCCAAAAATTATAGAAAACCCTAAATCAATCAACTAAAAAAAAAATCAAGTTCCTAAGTCAGAACCCAACTAAAGAACTAAATCAAAATCCAAGTAATCTTTCCTCAAGGTTAACCAAATGTAGAGAATTGATTGATTGACAGTACTACCTATGCCACAATTTCTGTATCCTGGAATCACCCTCATATGTATATGCACACGGCTCAGCAGCAAATACGTCCGACCACGAATGGATGAGTCACGAGGAGAACGCTGGTTATCATGCTGCACTCGCGGCTACCCAAAAGCGTCAATCCATGAAGATGTAGTTCAACGCCAGTCTAATCGCACTACAGAAGCCAATCTACAACATCGTCTTCTGTCTTAAGGGGGGAAGTGTTGTATACCATGAACTCATGGTATATTGTCAGAGAGTTATTTGTGCCCAATTATTTCATTCGTTCTTATATTGTATTAGATTTAGTAATATTATATTGTAAGATATTGTAAATATGTGTCTGTCCAGCGCTTGCTATTGCTTGTATAACGAATCGCCATTTCAAAGGCACATGCTTATATTCAAATATTCTCATTGACTAACGCGGTACCGGAAACAGCCCTGAGAAAGTTAAGTTTACAACCCACGCTCATCCCCTAAGAAGATGCTTTTTCCACATCAACCTCCGACGGGACCAGACGTCTTCTCCATTCAAGATCCAGCCGCGTTACCCAAGCCTCTGTCCATTATCAAAATCAAGCGTTATTTCAAACAAGCATCGTAAGCGTTGGCTGGTATTCTTCAATTTACTCTTAATATACGTTTAATTATCATCGTCCGGAGAGTTTCATTCAAATTAACCAGATCAGCAGTGACCAGTGATCAGGAGTGGGACGATTAAAGCAACCGCTTTATAAGAACACGGTAGGAATCCAACAATGTACTATCATGACCATACAAAATGGGGACCGCAAAGTGAAATTAGGCACTTATATTCTCAATAATTTTAGTTGTGTAACATTTACTTGACAGTATTTGTTAACCTATGAAGTCTAAACTTTAAAAGTATTTGTCAACCTACAAACTTGTTCTGGTTTCAACAATTATTTTTCGCGGTATCGTTGTCTACATTTAATTCAGTAGCAATTACTCGAATGCCGATTCCATCATTCAGTCGAGTTTGAATTATTGCCTTCTGAAATTCATTCAATTCGCCTGAACGAGCAAATGTAGATGACGCTGCAAAAAAATAGTTATGGCCGCTCTAAACGGGATAAAATCCTGGTGTTCTGTGTACAAACGAGTATGATATGACTTTAATTAGACGTCTTTGGGAGGCTACAAGATGGTATTGTTCCTAATATGAATGGTAAAGCAATGGGTCGCGGTTATGTTGGCGAGAACATAATTGCAAAGTGTTTAACCTCAAAATTTGTGGAATGACAATGCCTCACTGTAAAATGAACTACACTGAGGAACACAACAATAGTTGATACTCTTATTGCTGATTTTCATCGCCCTTCCCATGTTTTCGTTCAATAATAGGTTTACAAATGTGCTAGTTTACCAATACTAGCCACACCGTATCCCGTTTAGAGTAACTCACTCTTTTACCACAAGGGGGCGACTCTTTCGTTCGTTTTAGCGAATTGTGGCATTTTTCTTTCTTACGTCAAAATACAAGATGACATTAATGTTACATGACAAACGTACTGACATGACATTACGAAGCCCTGTTTCAATATGGATTATATAACTCTAAAGGTAAAAAAGTTATTTATAATATGAAGTTTAAAATGATCAATCTCATCCCTCTGTACTGTAATTGATTTTGTAAATTATGAGATTATGTACATCACTACTGAACGATGTAGTCTACTGGAAGTGTACTGTAGGTTCGGAATCCTAGCGTTAATACGCGTTGTAGAGATACAAAATTTTTACAGTGGTTTTCTGATGTAGTATTGCATATTGAAAAGTATATAAAAGTAATAAAATATTAAATAACGTCATTATTTTTTTTTGGTATACATTATTATTTTATGAAAATGACTTTCCAAAATAGAACAGTGGGGTATACTTGCTCCTTAAGGAGCAAGTATACCCCACTAATGAAAAGTTTTTTTAGTGTTTAGGGAAAAACTATTTGCAATGGAAACTAACCACAGGTGATATAGGACGTAAAAACACATGAAACAAATGGTAAAGTCAAGGGTGTCCTAGAAAAACCAATTTTTTTCGAAATCACGTGAAAACGATAAATAATTCAAACTAAGTTCATAGGTGAAACCTTTCTATTTTTTTACGTTCTATTTTGGAAAGTCATTTTCATAAAACCTTTCTATTTTTTTATGTTCTATTTTGGAAAGTCATTTTCATAAAATAATAATATATACCAAAAAAAAAATAATGTCGTTATTTAATATTTTATTACTTTTATATACTTTCCAATATTCAATACTACATCAGAAAACCAGTGTAAAAATTTCATATCTCTACAACGCGTATTAACGCTGGGATTCCGAACCTACGGTACAATTCCGGTAGACGACATCGTTAAGACATACAGAAGTATAACATACATCTCTTTTATGTCTATAGACAAAATATAAAGCAGTCTAAGCATGGGCGCCGTTACAAAATGTTCCAGGGGGGGGCAAGATTTTTTTTTGTTATAAAGTAGTGTGTGGAGTGACGTACTGTGACTATGCTATTTTGTAGCGTTTTCGTCTTGTGCTTTTTGTTGTAAATGACAATTAGATAATTGGAAACCTTCTTTTTATTTGTTAGTTACTATTCTAAAATGAGACACAACAAACATGAACATGAAAAAACACAGCCCATATTGTTCGTTAAACTTAAATTGCATTCACCCTGAAAAATCTTCGTTGCTTTTATGGTTGTCTCATTTTTACTCAGTGATTTTTACTTTGCCTCATTATGTTATGTTATTAGCCACGGTTGTGACCTTTGTATGCTCGCCAACTTACCTCTAGCATATTAATATTAAGTGAATTGCAAGAAAATTTGCTGCCTTTTTATCGTTTATTAACGTGTAATTAGTAATTTTTTATAAGAATTATTTGTAATTATATATTTTTTTTTCATTGAACTTTTATCCTAGAATTTAAGATTTGGTCTGATTATCAACCAATATTGTAGAATTTTTATTACTTATTAATATGCTGGAGTAAGTATTGTTAATTTCCTATAAGAATTTCCAGCTCGTGTTCATCGAGTACGGCCTAATGTATAATGAACAATGTCATCTTTTAATAAACACAATTATAGACGTTTCAATGTTGTCCATTTTGTCTGTATTTTCGGTTTTAAACATCTTTCAATAATTCGAGTGGTTACTGCTTCCGATGAACACAATCCAACCATTCTTATAGAGAATTAATAAACGACGTGAAGGCAATATTAGTTGGATTCATTCAGTTGTAGAGAATAGAGAATGATTAAAACCAAAAATACAGCATCCGATAAAAAGTCTTAATAACAAATTGGTAAACACTAGAAATGCGATAATATTAGCGGCATTAACGGAAACAATGACTAAATATAGAGAAAAAGTTGACAAATTTGAAAATTCTGTGATGACGATTGCCGACAACGAAATACAAAATTGTTATTATTACTATTCTACGTAAACACTTGAAAGGCGACAATACTAAGTCAAGTAATTAATAATAATTGTTGTTATATGTATAAGCTGTATAGGAGATCAGTATACAGACCATAGTAAATTTTTGAATGAACTCATTGAAGATGCAACCAATTTTACAAACAGCATAGAGAAAATAGTGTTATGTAGCATAGGATGACACTTTTAAAACCAAATAACATTTGGCTGACTTTTTTTATTATTTAACGTCTTTGAAATGAGTTAATGAGAACCGTTTTGTAATTTTGGTACCAATTTTGGTCAATTTGGGTTATCTTTACTTTTAGAGACGTTAAACAAATAAAGTTTCACATACAAATTATTTGGTTTTAAAATATGTAGCTATTGTGTGATACTTCACGCTACCTACTTTCCTAATACCTAAACTGTGTCAGGTGTTTTTCTGGACATGAGTTCGGTATCAAAAGTTGACTATTCAGTATACTTTATCTATATTTTACACTTATTTTTAACATACAGTATACTTGAGATAAACAACTCAGCAGCGCAAAAAAAGTGCAAAGTAATAGAACCTAACAAATATGATTAAATGAAAGCCCATACATGGTCATTTTGGACTGCAGCACAAAAGCGTAAGCTTGGCACAATTTCTCTTTTGACTCTTTCGCGACGAAAACTGGAGATAAACAATCTAATGAAACTGACATTGGTGACGATTGTATAGTCATCATTAGGATAAAAATGCTGTGTGCGCCGACAAAAAAAATGATTTCCGGGCTTCGAAAAGTATCCATCCTCTATAAAGAAGCACTTTTTTGGCTTGCTATACAATAAACTATAGTATGTAAAATGTCAGGAGTTTCTTTTTTTTAGTCCTGGGCGGGGGGCAAGCGGCAACAGTTATAGTTTGGGAACATTTTGGAAATAGTTGGGTTCAAAATCCAGTATAGTCATCATTAGTCATCATTAGGATAAAAATGCTGTGTGCGCCCCCCCCCCTTGCCCATATGTAACGGCGCCCCTGAGTCTAAGGAGATTCAAGAGGATGAATTTTCTTTGAGTTGTCATTACAGTAATCTGGCCCAATCTATAAAAAAAGTTACTAACTATCCACTTGGAAACGTGGGTAAATTTCTTAGCAACAAATATTGCTAAGAAATTTAATGATGAAATCAAAGGAATATAAGGAGAATTACATTTAATTTATTATAAATCCATCTTAAAGTAAAACATAATATCCTAATATCCAGATAGTATACTTCCGCCGTCTTATATATATTTCTTCCGGGTGGAAACCGCGTTGAGGACTTTGAAGCAGTCGACGTTTTGCGCTCTGTTGCAAGAGGCATCTTCAGGACTAAGTATCAAACCAAGTTAAACAAGTATCTTCTTAGCACTTCACCTCAACGCGGTTTCCACCCGGATATCAATATATCATAATATCCTAACTTTCTTATTTTCAGGTTGACAAGCTCAAACGTAAGATACGTAAGCTCGAAGAGGGCTTAGAAGCGAGCAGATTGAACGAGACAACAATATCATCAAAAGACGTACAATCCTTAAAAGAACAATTGAAGAGCTCTGAGATGCAACTGAAACGGTTGAAAGATTACTTCAAATCATCGCTGCAAGAATTCCGGAACGTCATCTATATGTTGCTCGGTTACAAAGTTGACAAGATGTCGACTTCTCACATGTACAAGCTGACTAGCATGTATGCGGACAGGGCGGAGGATCAATTGTGCTTCCAGGTTAACTCAGAGGGCGCTCTTAATCTACTTGAGAATGAATTTAGCGCTGGATTGGATGAGATGGTTGACTTGCACCTGCGGCAGCAAAACTCTATTCCAATGTTTTTGAGTGCTATCACGATCGAGTTGTTTAATAATAAAACAGTTTCAAAAACGTATGCTGTGGATGATGATGACGACGAGGAAGATGAAGATGATGATTGAGAGGTGTTCTGTATATAATTTTGTATGGTATCTTCTTTATTTTTTATCGCTCTAAGTATGTATGTAGTTGTAAGGCGAAATAATAAATATGTGAAAACACATGTATTGGGGCTTTATTTATAATTATTTTCTTGATGACTTATTGAATTCCAAGATAGTACACAAAATATAAACAACTAAACATTAAAATAATTAAAAATATATAAACACTAAAGAAACAAATTTAAAACTGTTCAAAGTCCGGACAGGCCAGACCAGGGGCGGATTAACCACAGGGCGGAGATGGGCGATCGCCAGGGGCGAAAAGTTAAAGGGGGCGAAAATCAAAGCCGCCTCCAACACCAAACCGATGTGTGTGGCAGCACTCTATAGAAATCAACGTAAACAAGCGCCGACAGAAGACCCGGCAGGGGTAAAGTGGTTATGATCGACCAGGGGCGAAAAAAGTCTTAATCTGCTCCTCGGCTAGACGTTTGATAAGGGTGGGTTAAGGGAGAGCAGACCTGAGAGAAAGAAAGAAAACAAGCATTCGATGAATACTGATTTTATAATAAAATTTGTTGAGTATATATAGTAAGGATTATCATAATAAATGCAGGTTCATAACACAAATTTCACAAGTATGCAACAAAAGTAAATAGTAACAACTTTCAGATAGTTACAATAACTGAACATTGGCTCAAAAGTGGTGATATCGATGGGATGCACCTAGACGGTTTTACGCTAGCCTCGTCATATTGTAGAACAAACACAATACATGGGGGTACATGCATATTTATAAAAAATGGGATAGAGTTCGTAGAACTGGATGAGATAAAAGGGAGGTCAACAGAATGCACCATTGAATGCTGCGCAGTAAGAATAATGAGTCTGGACAGTATCGTTGTGGCAATGTATAGATCCCCACTCGGTGAAACGGAAGAATTTTTCTCCGCATTGGAGGAGATACTACAGGGAGTAACACGAAAATACCCACACAATGCCGTCTTCATATGTGGAGATTTTAATATCAATCTTCTAAATGCAGAAGATAGAAATACCAAAAATTTTGTGGATTTACTGTCAATGTTTGCCTTGGTACCCACTATTAAGGAAGCAACTAGGTTAGGACGGAATGGAGGCGGAACATTGATAGACAACATATTTACAAACCGCCAGTACGGTGAGGAAAGGTATTAAACACAGCACTATCTGACCATATGGGCACGCAACTAACATTCCAGACTAGCAGATCAGATGTAAAAAACAGCAAAACTCTTAGAAGAAACTTAAACACCAAAGCACTAAATGCCATTAGGAATGATTTAATGAATGTACATTGGATGGATGTAACAAGAGGTAATGATGTCAATACTTGCATGAACAGCTTAATTGGAGTAATACAAAAAGCATTGAATAAGCATGCACCTGAGCAACTTAAGAATTCGACGGAAGAGAAACGATCATGGATTACCCAATCAATCAAGAAGTTAAGCAGAGTAAAAAGGCAACTGTACTATGGAATGAAGAAGGAACGGGTCCCTCTGAAAACTTATAAATCATTTATAAGGGAGTTTAGAACTCAAATATCTAAAGCAAAAACCGATTTTTATACCAAACAAATTCGCAAATCATCCAATGTTGGTAAAACCACATGGAATATAATAAATACACTGTCTGGAAAAAAAAAACAAGAGTCCCTTGATATCAAACTACTACAACAGGATCCCAATGAAAGCATTAAGTCCATTGCAGACAGAATGAATGTATTTTTTTATAAAAACTTGTAAGTACACATCGATTGGTACGGACAAAAAGTACAAACTAACAAGTAACGACAGTACAATGACTTAAGAGATACTGAACCAATTGAGATATCCAACATAATACATGAGCTAAGAAATACTGCTGCTACGGGTCCGGATGGCATCTCAGGTCTATTGAAATCCTGTGCGTCTGTACTCATGGTGCCTCTGTCGGATGTCATTAACAAGGCGTTTCAGCAGGGAGTGTTTCCAAATCAGCTAAAGATGGCCAACATAGTACCTGTATATAAGAAGGGCGACAAAACCGTAACATCTAACTACCAACCTATTGCTTTAACATCAGTTATTGCAAAAGTATTCGAAAATGTAATTCTTAGCAGAATGATGTCATTTCTACAAGACTTTGGTCTACTAGCCGGAGAACAAAATGCTTATATAGAGGGTAGGTCCACGACCAGGGCAATTTATACCATCCTAACTGGAATACTGCAACGCCTGAACTCCGGTGCCAGTGTCAGAGCGGTTTTCATGGATCTGTCCAAGGCATTCGACAGTGTAGACCATACCATACTGATGGACAAGATGGAAACCATGGGGTTTCGTGGTAGGATTGCTTCTGTGATTGGGTCCTACCTCGAGAACAGGAAACAGAGAGTGATAGTCAGCAATGATGGGACGCGGGTGTGTTCGGATTGGCTTGGGGTGGAGAGAGGAGTCCCACAGGGATCGGTTCTCGGTGGAATTCTATACACTTTATATACCAACGACCTTCCATCCGTGTTGCACAGCCAGGTTGGTATGTATGCAGACGACACGTCCGTCGTGGTTGGTGTTCCAGATGTTGCGGCTCTACTCGATGAGATGTCGTCTGTCCTCACAGAGTGCGAGGAGTGGTTCGGTCACAATAGGATGCATGTCAACATCGACAAGACGCAGATAATGAAATTTAGCATCAGAAAGGAAGAGCCGGTCATAGTAAACCACGCCGGAAGTACCATTACATCACTAACAGAAGCAAGGTTCCTGGGAATCACAGTCGATGCTGTTTTTTGCTGGGGTCCGCACATATATCAAGACTTGCGGGATTGCTTTCCTCATCTTCGTACGTTATCCGAAGATTATCAAGGGAGGTTGGTGTTGATGCTGCACTGATGGCCTACCACGGAATGGTTGCTTCGAGACTCCGTTATGGAATAATATTCTGGGGAGGCGCTGTTGAAGTGGGAAGAATATTCAGTCTACAAAAAGCCTGTGTCAGAGCACTATTCAAACTACAGCGGAGGGATAGCTGTAGGCAAATCTTTAAAACTAAATGTATACTTACTGTTACAGCAATGTACGTGCTCGAAGCCTGTTGTTTTGTAAAGAAACATTATGATGAGTTCTTTAAACGGCACGAAGTTCATCACAGCCATTCTACCCGCACTTGTGACACAGGTCTACTCAAAATACCACAGTCTACCCGTCAGAAAATCCACCGAAGCACTTGGATACAACTCATAAAACTATACAACCACAATCCATAAGAGCTGAGCCATACCGAAGATACCGAGTACAGCTTCAAAAATATCTGATCGAGAAGGATTTATACGATTTGAATGAATATTATGTTTGATTTTTCGTACCATTTTTTTTGTGTTACTCTTAATGATGGTCTATGATTTATAAATCTTTTAGAGCAGAATAAAGTTTATTAAAGATTATTGCTGAACTTGCACAAAGTAAAGTTGGTCACATATAAATTAGTACGGCATAATACTTGCTTGCGTATGTGTATCACATTACAACACAATGTCAAGTTTACAATGACTGGAATTTAGGATGAATATGTTTGTAATTAAAAAAAATATACTTTTGTTACAAATGTGCGGGCTGTGAAACAGGAAATAAACGAAAATATATGGAATAATGGTCACATTGCTTTTTTGTTTAATTTGATATTAAACCACCTGTGGCTTGTAGACACGAAATCAACACTTGGTTGATGTGGACACAGGCTGATCATCTTCTGGTTGGATATGGTGGCTCTTCAATTGGTTTTTTTGTTTAACTTAAAACAAGCTGCAGCCTGCAGGTATGTTCCCATGATTCGGTGGGAATGGTCCGAGATTCTTTGTTGCTTGAAGACACTCTTGTTTCACTGACGTGATCCCCATGATTCGGTGGGGATGGTCTGAGTTTATTTGTTGCTTGACGCACTCTTGTTTTAGTATCGTGAATTATAGGCTTGTCATCCTTCTTCTCGTTTTCTACCATCTCTTCCAGGGATTCGCAGCGTTTCTTCCGAAGTCGCATAAGAAGTCGGCAAGAACTTCTGGTCCTGGAACATCCTGGGCTGTAGTATATGCAACAAGAATTCATTCTTTTGTGAATCTTTGCTGCTGTGAATTATAGGCTTGTGGTCCTTCCTCTTGTTTTCTACCACCTAGGGATTCGAAGTGTTTCTTCCGAAGTTTCATAAGGAGTCGGCAAGAACTTCTTGAACCCTCTTCCCAGTCCACCTTGCTTGTGGGCATTTCCAGTTTTTCAGACTTCCTCTTGAATGAACGCTTACGAACTTATATCGATGCTATCCGAGTTATGAACATTATGACGACTCAATCGCGCCCTTACGCCGTAATTATGCCCTAACAGATACTATAAAACCCGTAGGGACTTGATTGGTTGTGCCCGACGACTTGCTGCTGTAGGGGCTTGTATATAATTGGTTTCCCGCTCGCATTTGATGAACTATTTGTTAGGAATGGTAACATTAGGTAAAATGTTGTGAAGATGGATTAAAAGGATTGGGGCCATGGTCAAACTCCGGGCAGACTAGACATTTGACATGGTGGATATAGCCAAGCACCAAGCGTAAATCTTCGTCGTGGAGATCGAGTGACCATTCCATTCCATCGAACTCATACATCAGCAGCACAACACCACCACCTCCATCTGTCGAACCTGCCACCTGGATATCTAAACCGTTACAGAAATTTAAACGTGACCTTAGAATATGGCTTATAAATGAATGTTTTTATTCTGTGAATGAATATGTTGAAGCTGTCAGTAACTTAAACTAATTTACTATGTTTTGACTTTTCACAATATGCCTGGGTACATTTTCCATACATATGTAATTATTAGCATTATTGTTGAATAAAGATTATTATTATTATTTATGAATTGTGCACTAGGCTGGTTCAATAAAATTTCAATATAAATTGCTGTCCAAACATAACGTCCCCAAACTGCAGCTCCTGCTGCATGAAGACCATGCTTTAATGCTTATTTTATACCTTTTATGCCTATTGTCTATTTTACTACACGTTATGTTTAATGCCAAAATATCACTGCTACAAAAGAGTACATTTTAGAAATACCGAATTTGAGGAAACAATATAGGTACCTAATTTAGATATTACTTTTATTTTTCTTTTTAGTACATTTGTCTGTTATTTTAAATTTCTCACTCACGCTTATTTGCCTTTCACTGTGTCTAATAGTTCTCAACTCTGCCAGTTTCTATTTAAAACTAATTTGTCAAAAACTCCCCCCTTAAGCGTTAGCAAAGTTTTAAGTTGGTTTTTGAAATTCCCGCGCATATACTGACAGTTTCTGCCTTTAAAAGTTAATAATTATCATTTTCTAACCATTAATAGACATTTTCTATTTAACTGTAATTTGTTTCTTTTCTGTATATTTTTGCAATTTCACATTTTATACTATTACAATGTAAAGGCGAACAGGTTATGGACTGCTTCTCACTTTCCATATAAATAGATAGTATCTTTGTTCATTGCGGTCACACAAAATTACAAGAAACGTCAAATTATACATTGCAGTAGCATAATAAATAATGGATATGTAAGTGTATGACACATGGATCATAGACATTTTACCATATAGCATAACAATTTCACAAAAAAATAAAACGATCACAATAAGCAGCCAAGATGGCAACAAAAATCCATTCACTGTGTAAATGGTATTATTAAACTTTGTTTAAAAAACGGTGGTAAAAACTGCTCACTTTAAATCCGGGAAAAGTAAACCCAAAACAAAATGATCATTATAACCAGTGCTTTATCATATTAACACAGATAGAAATGTATACTTAAAAACTCAAATATCCAATTTTAATTAAATAAATAGAAAATACTAAAATTCTGGAGTAAGAAATAAAACAACCTAAGAACAAAATACAACTTATTTATTTAACAACTTCAAAATACATGTAACAAGCAAACAAGTAAAAGCTTTATAACTTTTGCGCATGAAGTGCATAACAAACCGATGTATCACTAATCCATGACCAAGATGCGGTGAAATAATTATAGAACATGCCATGAATTAATTTTGTACGGCAGTTATCTGAAAGAATTTGTAAATTACGTGAAATACATGTTAAAAAAAATAGTAATCCCACTTACTCTCTTCTAAGATTCTCTGCAACATGTGCGGTTCCAAAAATTTATCATAATCATGAGTACCTTCCGGTACTAATCTTAATACATTCTCTGCCAGAAAAATAGCACCAATCCTTGATAGAGTAGTTTTGTTAATAGTCGTGACGAATATCGATCCACCAGGCTTTAAACACCTTACACATTCACCAACAAACCTTTCCTGATCACAGACATGTTCGATAATTTCCGAGGCAACAACACAATCAAAATACCCTTCGTTATTTTTTATAGAAGCAAACTCTTCGACAGTTGTACTTAAATACGTTAAATTTTTTAATTTTTTGTCGAGAGCAACATGTTCTTTAGCTATATCAATTAATTCTTTAGTTGCGTCAACGCCTGTCACATGAGCACCTAACCTAGACAGTGGTTCGGACAATAAACCTCCTAAAAATGTCAATAATATACAACAATATCGATAACCTGATATTCTGCATACCTCCGCAACCAACGTCTAGCAGTTTAATACCGCTCAAAGGTAATGGAGTGTTTACAGTTTCTTTCTTCGTCAAGTTTGAGTTTATTATACCGTCTCGTATTAGCGGTACACGGATTTTGTTTAGAGAATGCAGTGATTTCATATCACCCATTTCGTCCCACCATGTTGAAGAATACTGTTTAAAATGTTGCACTTCTTTTGAATCTATTGTGGATGAAACATTACTAAAACATGAAATTTAAGATTTTCTGCGATGGCTATTTGATATTGTTGTGACTTACCGAGTTATACTGTAACTTACAGCGCTTATATTACAGAGATTATTATTCCTTAATATAAATTTTCCCAACATTTTGATGCTTACTGTTTTGTAAACATAACCCATAACCGCACCAAATTGTGGAGGTTAGGTAAGTTCTATTTGTAGGTATGTTCGATTGCTGGCCGCGATCTTTTACAACTGAGCGCGTTCTGTTCTTTTTGATCGCAAATTTGAAATACTTGCTTCCTATTGGTGGAATCAGTTTGGCACAGACGTCAAACGAGCAATCGAACTGCACTTTAGCCAACTGAGCGCTAATCAGATTGAACAGAACTAACCGCGGCCAGCAATCGAACACTACTTGTTTTGTTGGTTTTGTACGGTCAGCGTAGGGATGTTCCGATACACACCGGTATCGCATATCGGTGGTCAGCGGTACATGAGCAGTACCAGCGGCACAGGGAAGCTTACCACATACGACGCAGAAATCTTGCTCGCAAATGAATAAATCTATGTAAATAATACGATATACAAAAAACGCACTAAAATTAAAAATTTTCCAAAATTTGGAATTTTTAAGATTTGATTAGGTCAGCTAAGATCACCTCAGAAATGTGCAAATGGACAGCAGGTATTTGTAAAAGGAGGTTCACTTTTTCGTAAATGCTGACCCGCACCAAATTATGATTAGTTTTGGAAATTCCTCAGAATATTTTGCGCAAAGCTTCAACATTTATATGGTTTCATCCTGCAGATTTTAAGACCTGGCAGTGCCTTTGCAGTTTGCACTTGTAAAACCCGAGCGGGCTAAAGATGCAAAGCATATTTAGCGACTTTGTTATGTGTTTATCAGTGGCGTAGCGTAGGTGTCAGCCGCCCGGGGCGGAGGAAAATTTCGCCGCCCCCTTATTCAGGTATTTCAATTTAAAATACTACAAATATACAGTAATTCTAAAGAACTATTATATTGTGCATTGGACAGTTTACAAATGTTGATCTTACATAATTGTTGATTAATTTCGAAATTTTAATTTTGAAAAACCTCTCACAGCTGGCATTGCTTATGGCAATTGTAAGAAATATTCGGAGCATAATTATAATATTGGCACTATCAGTGGCAGATTCAAGGGCCGAGCCGCCCCTAGGCACTATTTGCCCGAGCGCCCCTCCCAAGACCTTAAATTATGCAAATAGAAATTTCTCACAAAAAAAGCTGTCGAGTTTATCGAATTGTTTAAGTAATCTATATTCTCGCTTTTGTTTTTCTTCCGCTATTTATTTAAGTTCAGCACCACATTTTCTTTCGCTCATTTCTTTGCTATTATTTGCATACGCGTATTGTTAGCGCCTGCGCCGCACAGTGGAGCAAAAATGACCTTTTGGGGACAAAATTCGTTAGCTTTGTAATTTTTAGATGAATTCTTATAAAATTTGGTGTGCATAAAAAGAAAGGACCAAG
Organism: Aphodius sticticus; assembly: GCA_963966075.1. Lineage (NCBI taxonomy): Eukaryota > Metazoa > Arthropoda > Insecta > Coleoptera > Scarabaeidae > Aphodius > Aphodius sticticus. Next base: position 50,558,349 of record OZ014507.1, on the reverse strand, counting down.
GTTTAATCTCAGTAAAAAAATCATTAAAATGTGCAACACAGTAACTGAATTTATTTATTATTAAAAAAGAAACTAGAATGGTACTAGCTGCCGCAATTATTCTTTTAAATTTCACCGCCACACGCTGCTTAAGTCAGCCTTTTTGATGCTCGGGAATACTTGCGATTGCGCCCTTTTCCTTTGCGCGCCCCTAGGCACGTGCCTAACGTTCCTTATGGGAAACCGCCTCTGGGCACTATCACTATCACTACACGTACTTATGAGGACTAAAATCACAGTTTGGAAAGCGCATATATGACATATATGTATACATAGATACGATTATCCCTGAAGCGTTGACTGATAATTTGTAAAGACACGCAACGTCCATGTATTCAAGCCGAATAAGTGCTCGCATCGCTCCCCGCTCTCCACTTCAGGTCTCCACCAAAATGAGCTACTACGCGTTGCTACGACTACGCGGTGCTGCCGATCGACTCGCGTGAACATACGGCGTACTAACCATATTGCGGTTGCTTTCGGTCGGAGTTAAACTCGCAGCGCGGCGATATGCACTTTTGCGAGACAATTCACTAATTTTATTAGAACTGCAATTTTATTTTAAAACTATATATATATATATATATATATATATATATATATATATATATATATACATACCAACTTTTTTGTGGTGACAAAAACTGAAATGTTACATTTGTTAAGCATTTTAGAAATATGAAATATCACCACTGAAGGTGATTTAAATAAGTAATAAGGATAGAATTAAAACTTCGTAAATTTGGAAAAATATGATTGGCAAAAACGGTAAAAATTGTAATTCCATAGGACAATGCTTTTTGCCTCCAAACCTTGCTCAAAGATTTTATTATATTTTGATCGTTTTGTGTAGTTTGTGAGGCAAAAATTGTTAAAAAAATGTTACGAGATTTTATTATACGTAATATAAAAAAATCTTTACTTATACTTTTCTAATTTTTTTATGAAAAGATATACTGGGCGGCCTTTTATTGTCCCTTAACTGACTTTTGTAGACTTGCAGTGGTTTAGGCAAAAAACGGTATAAATATTCAGTTACTCGTAATTCCATAAAGATTTGGTCAATTCAAATATTTCTCTCAACTTGACTCGAAAAGCTTATATTCTGAAGATTACAAAGACACCATATTCGCAATAATATGACATTTCAATCCAATGATATGTTACTTTAGGCATGACTGTGCATTTCAGGCACGACACATCCATTTGCGTAGGTCCTACTTGAGTTATCTTTAAAGAAGATGGAGAAACAATGGCTTACTTTTTCCTTTTTATGGATGCCATGCATGATTTTAACATTTTTTGATGACGATTCTTGCTTCTGAGTCACGTAATGTACCGCAGTTATCACAAATAATGGGCTGTTTTTTTTTAATTACATATATGAACGTGAAGAATGAAAAGGGTTGCTTTAAACTTATGTATAATACTCAAGAAACGTTAATTCTAGCTCCGAATCCATCTTTGCAAAAGCAAACATAAAATACTAACATTTATCTAAAATTTCCAGCTAAACAACAAGTGTGATACATCACAATTGTAACTGAAGAAAAGACCACCTAAACCAAACATCGCGCTCATATGAAAACCAAAACTTAGTAATGGTTTCTCCAGATTGAATTATATGATATATAATTAATATATAATATAGAATAGCCTAGAATTGCACTGACAATGCGCAAATCACTGATTCAGAGAGTCCACGCGCATTTCCAGTGCAGAAATTTTGCTGACGTCGTCATCCACAAAGCTGAAGTTGTATTGAAAATGAACAGGCTTGCGGAAACGAAAAAAACAGTTGCTCACGGAGGTAGTCCTCACTGAAGAATTTTGCCATGTTCCTAATAAAACTACTTGTGTGAGCGATGAAGACATAGTTCATGATTTCTCCGAAACCGGGACAGTAATCGTTTGAATATGACAAATGAAAAATATTCTTCGGCGTAATCAAACGCGTTGTTAGCGTTAATAGTGCCACTAATTGAGAAACAAGACGCACAAATAAGAACTGATATATCGGACCATAAACTGCTACAAATTTTGGCAACTGAGAGGAATTTTGATTTATAATTTTCCACCACCATACTGTCTTTAATGAGTTTAAACGTTATCAGATAATAATCATGAACCAAAATCTTATTAGGTTCATGCTGATGTAAAAAAATATATACGCTATACAGGGTGATGTTGGCACATCTCAATTATCGATCTCGAGAATTAACAGTCTCGATCATTAATCGCTGTTTTTAATATACTTGTTGGTTACATAACTAATAACGAACGCAAAGTAGAAAAAAAACATACTAACTCGTGCCGCAACATGCTCAAAATTAAGAATTAGTTCAGTTAAATAATACTGAAAAAATAATATTTTTTGTTTGTTTTACCACAAACAAATTACGTAGGTGCCACAGATATTACTACATATTAGCTTAATCTAAAAAATAATCCATTAATATTTGAGGTTTGATTTAAGAGCATTTCGCATATTAGAATCGGACAAGTGAAAACTGATATGCTTCCTTCCGTACAATCTTAATCTGAAAGCAGAATTAGCAAATTGTCTCAGGTTTCTATAATTACTTATATAAAATTAAATCTGAAAAAACTTGTTTAAGCATTCCTTCCTATACGGAATTAGGTGTCAGTAAAAAAAGGAGAAATGGAGAACAAGCCGAATTAAGAAAAAAAAATTAAAGATCGGAGCCAAAAGACGGAGCACAAGTTCACTTTAAAAGATGCTCTGGCGACCATAATTTAGTGTATCTTACTTGTTGCCATTACATGTCTTGTTCTGCCATTTGTGATATAATACATAAGTACTGTGTTGATAATTGCAATTGCAATTTAAAACAGTACCTGTACATATACCTAATATAATTAAGTCGTTAAGAATTTGCATTGTTAACTGGTTATTCACCACAGTCATTTTTTAGTTAATGATAAATATTGTTTCGTACTACTTTACATAGGTAATATGTAAGTGCGCATTTATATTGAGTGTATAACTATGACTAACGAAGGAAATGAGTTTTTTTTCTTTTGGAATTAAATTAATATAATTGCAATTTAAAACATATACCTAATATAATTAAGTCGTTAAGAATTTGCGTTGTTAATTGGTTATTCACCACAGTCATTTTTTAGTTAATGATAAATATTGTTTCGTACTACTTTACATAGGTAATATCTAAGTGCGCATTTATATTGTGTGGATGACTATGACTAACAAAGGAAATCAGTTTTGTTATTTTGGAATTATATTGTGTCTAATTCAAGTTAGTCATAGCTGCGAGCTGAAAAATTTTGGTAATGGTGGTGATGTATGCGTTTGTAACGCGTCTTATTGCGACTACGTTGGACCTCTACAAAAGCCAAAGGGCACGGAAACATTTTTAGTGTACACATCAAGTTTTGATGGTCTCAGGCTTAAAAAAACAACAGGCCAATTTGGGAGTTTCAGTAATAGCTGGAAGAAACCCCACTTATGGAATCTATTCACTGATGTAATTAAGATTGATTATAATCAAAAGGCTCAGAAAATTATTGGCTTTGGAGGAGCCTTTACCGATTCTACAGGAATTAATATAAATTTATTGGGTAAAAAAGTGAAGCAGCATATTTTAAGGTAAACTTGAGATATTTGGTTTAAAACCGAAAATGCGAGGAATGTTATTACAGATCATATTTTTCCCAAGACGGGATAGAATACAGTTTGGGACGAATACCCATTGGAGGAACTGATTTCTCAACCCATGATTATTCGTATGACGATGGACCAGAAGATAGACAACTGAAAAAATTTGCGTTGAAAGAAGAAGATAAAAAGTATAAGGTTTTCGTAAAACCAGCAAATGTTTAGTAAGGTTTGTTTTAATTAAATCTTTTTAGATTCCATTGATAAAAGAAGCGAAAAAATTATCCACAAATTTAAGTTTGTTTGCATCAGCCTGGGTTGCTCCAAAATGGATGAAAACTAATAACGACTACGTTGGTGGTGAAATAAAAACAGAGATGTATCAAACTTGGGCTGATTACCATTTGCATTTCCTGGAGGCGTATACAAATAATGGTATTGACATCTGGGGCATTACAACTGGGAACGAACCTGGTCTAGCTTTATTCCCTTTCATTAAAGTGCCCAGTTCTTTTTGGACTGCTGAGACGATGGTAGCTACATATATATATATATATATATATATATATATATATATATATATATATATATTTATTTTGTTTTCTTTCAACAATGCTTGTTCTTTTTCGGTTACAGATTAAGTGGATATCGGAAAACTTAGGTCCAACTATACGAAACTCTAAATATTCATATCTTAAGATAATGGCGTATGACGATCAAAGGCTTGCCCTTCCGGGTTTTGCTAAAGCTGTAAGTTCTTTTACAAAGTTAATCAGAAAAGTTGTAGTCCTTAAAACAACTAAACTGCACTGGCCAACAAAAAACTTGCCGTCCGACCGAAAGCAGGTTAATTTTTAGACCAAAGCCAAAGTTCTTATTTTTAGCGGATTGCATTTATTATTTTATATTTAAAATCGTGTTCTTTATATGGTGCAACAAGAATGTATGCACAAGAAATATGTATCAATATTCTCCTTATAGTCACGATTCTACTAGTCGACTTTCTCGTAAACAAATAATTTCATTATCATTTTGAAAGCAATGATAACGTTTCACGCGAACTCTATATCAGTGTTATGAGAGGGGAAAAATATACAGAGGTTTTCACGGCGAGCTGCCATTACAAGTATATGGAGAACCAAATGAAATTAGGGATTGACAACTTATGGACGTATGTTGATGGATACTGGATCTCTGTTAAATATCTCTATATATCAAGCGAGATTTACATTTTGAATGTCCTTTATTTTATCTATACACAGCTAGTACAGTTTCGTAAATAAACAGGTTTTCCGCATCGAGATATTTTCCAAAATATAAAAATATGTCCATAGGCAACTCAATATACACCATTATCCTCCCTCTAAAATTACACCATATCAAAATTAAATGTAATGCGTATAAAACATAGTTTAAACTACTTGCAAGCAGCCAAAAATGCTTTTCTATAAAAAGGGACAGGTTTTATATTATTCTTAAATGAATATAGCCAAATAAAACCACATTAAAATCTATTACCAAAAATATATACAATTCACAACTGCTTACATGAAAACAATGATAATATTCTTTTGGCAGAGTATGGTACGAATCAGCAAGTACAGACAACAAATAAATACCTATAACGGCCCCCATTGGGGCCCTACGCTTGGGCGCACGTTTGACGCACACCCGACTTCTTCAACTCCTGGTACCAAAGAGCGTTTACAATGCCTTAAGCGGTGAAGTCGCCATTACACCCCCACACGGCCAAAACTTCGAACTACCCGACATAGCCGGTTCTTCCTGCGGTCGAAATCAACCCCTATTCAAAATCCCGCGCGAAAAACTGACTTATTACATCCCTCCGATGTTAAGAAACAGTAAAATTATTCAACCAATTATTTATCTCAAAACAAAACTTAACAAAGAAATTGCTGATTACACCATCTCCCCTTACAAAACCAATTCTCTTAATTGCTAATTACAATGTCTGACATAAAAACTACTTTTTATATATTTTTCATTTCCTGAAATAAAAATACAGATAAGCCCACAAGAATTCGGCCTTGGTCCTGAAGTGCGGCGATGTTGATTTGGCTTCGGATCTCCAAACCAAGCGATTGTCCTCATTCCCGGGCCATTGGTCATATGAAACAAAAGGAAAACAACATTGAGGCAGTATCATAGCAGTCCGATTACCACATAACTTACTTATTCTCTTATCCATCTTCAAATACAGCCGCTATCGTGAAATAACTTTCCTCCACTCCTCGCCTCGGTTTTTCCTCCGTCCATTTTTCTCTTAGCGTCATCGGTGGTCAATTAATTTCCAGCGACGTCGATCGTTCCTTTTGCGAAAGCTATCGTTTACCCCGTAGATGACCTACACGACGTGTGGATGTTGTCCAGCGACACTTAGGCCCTGGTAAGACATCTCTTTGCGTTGTCCGTGTAGTCATTTTTCTTCTAATACCATCGACGTACAAAGTGCAGTAATTCTGTAATCTGTCACTTTGTAATTTTTGACCCTACGCATCCCTTTGGGCGTTTTTTGGTCACACCATGTTTTGAAGCGCACTGGGCTTCGCTTGCTGTAGATTACAACCCTTTGTAAATCTACCGGCACTAACTTCGACGTACAAAGTGCAGTATATTTGCCTGCAACTTTGTAATTTTTCCTTGGCCTTTTGCGCCTCTCGCGGGCGGTTTTTCGACCACTACCATCTCTAGAACGACTTCGGCTTCTTACGGTAACGACGACACGGTGCTTCCACACAGACCACGTTACTTGACCCTGGGGACTTCGTAGAAATTTCGAGTACCTGAGCTTCAGATCTGCCTTTCCGACTGCCTGGCCGGATACTTGGGACCTCCACTTCTTCGGAACAGCTGCTTCCCTTAATAACTGCTTTATTTTAACTTTTGTTGCAAGAGTATACCCCTTAAGTAACCCCTTAGTATACCCCAAAATCCTTGGAATGCCACTCGCAATATCCACGGGGGCGCCTAAGCCAGCCCGTACACCACTTTCTTTAAAGGGTCGTTTGCCTTTCTTTGCTCTAACTATAGTCACCATAATGCATCTCAAAATGCTTTTCACAATTTTCTGCTAAAATTCACAAACAAATCTAGCTAGAGTGCTTTCTTCATAATCTGCTCAAATAATCACTTGAAATGTCTTAAATTATCCCAACCGCTAGCCAACAAAATGTAATGGGGCGGACACCCCTACTAAATATTTATTATTTCTATTAAATCAACTCTAAACTGAAGGGGGCCTCTGTTAGCGCTTCTCTTACAAACCTACAGTCGCAGTGAGTCGAGTATCGAGCAGCCTACAGTACAGACCAGTCGTGCACCACGCTCCAGCCACTGTCTACTGCGAGACCAGCCAGAGCTCTGGCTTCGTTGGTACGGTCAGCCGATCAAGTCTGGCCCTGCAACGATAGCTCAAGCGACCCGGTGCGTCTTGACGACATCGCAAGAAGCTACGTGCAAGCGCCGCCAGAATTACCTTTTTATTTTCCTTTTATCTTTCTACCATCAAGTTTAATTTCCATTTTCGAGTCCTTTTTATTTTTCCATTTTCCACTATTCAAGAATTTCTTATTATTTCAAGCCCCGCCCCCTGTACATTTCACCCCGACCAATCCCGTGACTGCTCCACGATGACTGACGCAAAGTTCTTCCTTACGCCGGAATTCGCCGAAATGGAGATGAAGAACTAGGCAGCGATATACTGTGCTTCAAGGCAGGAATGCATCCTGCATGGAGCTGTGAGGGATCCTCCACAAGGTTATGCAACAAATTGCCGACTTCCACGATAAGCCTTCTACACCGCCTAAACTCGCCAGGGAGAGAAAACCAATTAACGCCCACCGCCACGACGTCACAGTGAACGCTGCAAAGCGCTACTTCCCCAACTCGACAACCGATACTCCAAGTATGGTGCCACTGACCACCGACAACATTCCACCGATCGTGGTTAGAGAAAAGGACCAATGGACCACCGTACGCGGCGCTCTGTCCAAACTGAACGTCCGCATAAGCTCCGCCCACAGCACAAGCCAAGGCATCCGTGTACACACCCCTACCATGGAAGACTTCAACGCTATGTCACGTTATCTCAACACAAACAACATCCAGCACCACACCTACACCCCCTACGGGGAGAGAGAGCTCCAGGTGGTAATACGCGGAGCGTACCTGGATCTCCCGGTGGAGGAGTTGGAAGAAGACCTTAGATCCCAGGGTTTCAGGCCCAGTAAGGTAGTCCGAATGGTAAACCGTAAAACCAAGGCTGAAATGCCGCTTGTTTTGGTCTCAGTATCCAGAGACCAAAAAGACATATTCAACGTCTCCGACCTATGCGGCGTTCAAGTCAGCATGGAGGAGTTCAAACGACCTACAACCCCAGGACAATGCCATCGCTGCCTCCTTTACGGACATGCCTCCATGCACTGTTATGCCACTCAGAGATTCCTACACTGCAGCAAAGACTGTTATGTTGTTAATGTTGTTCATGTAAATTAAACTAACATTTTACTACAACTTTTATTTGTCGTCAAGATACGTCTACATACTCGCGTGCCTTGTATACGACTGCCGTCGTCGCGTGGCTTCGCATATTTATATAGATTCGAGTGTAGGCAACCCAATCTACTTACAAGCTTTACATAAATGTATCATACAACAAAGACCACCATATCAGCAAATGCAGCAACCTGGAAGAGCCTGCAAAGTGCGCGACATGTGATGGAGCGCACCGAGCTAGCTATAAAGGCTGCTATAATTATCCAAAACCACGAAGACCAGTCCAAACGCCAGAGGAACGATCCAGACACGACCCCTCGACAAAACTTTCCCGACTCAGTCAAGCCACGCCCACTCTTAAATCCACACAGTCCAAACCACCAAGCCCCGCCCATACTGCAAATACCTTTGCTCAAATTGCCGGTCAATGCCCTCCTCCAACAAACAACGCATTCCCAAATATCCTGCTCCTCCAAAACACAATCCAAACGTTAATCCAAGAATTCCAAACCAGTCTCCAATCCTTCACAAACAGCTTGTGCCACCCATCCTTTAGCTACGACTTCAACCTCCAATCCAATTGCGCGGCCAAGATTGCGCCACGCAGTGCATCAAGTCGAGGCAGAAAGGGGTTACCCTTGCCTCTAACTACAAATTCATCAAGATAGTCTTACAAACCTAACCGTAACCCACATGTTGAAGGCGGCGACTCGCCCAAGCGGCGCTTGGTCCGCCATTTTTGCAACTTAACCCCTAAGTTGATTTAAACTCACCAATTTTAATTAATCTTACGGTAGCGTGAATTGATTATCTCTCTCTTACGGAGGCTTAAAACTTGTGAATTCTTTCTCTGAGAGTTTGTCAGAGAAAGATGAAACCCTAACTTATCAATTTAAACTACTTGCAAGCAGCCAAAAATGCTTTTCTATTAAAAGGGACAGGTTTTATATTATTCTAAAATGAATATAGCCAAATAAAACCACATTAAAATCTATTAACAAAAATATATCCAACAATGCAGAAACTGCTTACATGAAAATATGAATGTTAATTCTAAAACAATAATAATATACGAATCAGCAAGTACAGACAACAAATAAATACCTTATTATTTCGGATGAGATCGAGAAACACGAGACAGCACAGTTTTTATAACTTCGCCCCCATTGGGGCCCTACGCTTGGGCGCACGTTTGACGCACACCTGACTTCTTCAACCCCTGGCACCAAAGAGCGTTTGCAATGTCTTAAGCGGTGAAGTCGCCATTACACCCGTACACGGCCAAAACTTCGAACTACCCGATGTCGCCGGTTCTTCCTGCGGTCGAAATCAACCCCTATCCAAAATCCCGCGCGAAAAACTGACTCCAAAGATATGAATAACAATAATATTAATAATACTCAATAATAGAGATAACTGATAATAATAACAAACTATAAATTTCACAATAAAATTATAATAATAAATGTATTACTCCTAAATTCATTACAAACTAAACAATTATACCTACAAATAATTATACATTTCAAGCATTCTACTATTTTAAATCAATTTTATTGTGAGGTCGTAAGTTTTAAGGAAGTTTTTTCTGAGTCTTCAGAAATTACTTCAGTAGTACTACTATTGGTAAACTGGTAATTTTGTATTTCACTATCACGTTTATTACTATCTAATTTCTGTACATCATCACTTGATTCTGGAAATAGTTGTAAAGACTAGCGTGGTTTTGAATTAGTCGGAATCATTTGATTTGAATGTCTGCGCCACTCTACTCTTTTCCACATTAACATCAATCATGGTTTGTCCGCATTCTCTCACAAGTCCGGGTGTTCAGTTCTGATTAGAATCTGTAAAATCTTTGACCAACACATTATCGTCAACTTGAATTGGTTGTTTATCATGGACAATGATTCTTGATTTGTTTCTCCATATTTTTAGTTATAATTTTATTTTCATTAGGTGTGAGTAAATCGAATCGTGATCGTAATTCCCAGTTATAAACATTAATTTCGCAGGTGATTGCTCTGTGGTGCAATGAGCAGCAATGCGAAAATGCAAAAAAATAAAAAAAATATCTTAATAATTCGTCTTCGATGTCTTTTCCTTCTGAGTTCGCTTTTTTTAATAGCTAATATAATTAATTTTAAGGAGTTCTCTGGCAAACCATTGCTTGGTGGATGATAAGGTGCCGTGGTCACATGTCTAATGCCGTTATTTTTAAGAAATTACCTAAACTAAAAACCAGTAAACGGTGAACCATTGTCACTATCAATTGTAAACGAATGGTAAACGATTGTAAGCAAAAAGGCCTGTATGAGTATTGATTGTGACATATTTCCGAAAATCACTGTCTAATAGAATTTGTGGATAGGCCTGTGACAAATCTATTTTACGGAATAATTTGCCGTGTTGTAAATTGGAAATTAATTCCTCGATCTTCGGCAGTGGATATTTATTAATGTATAAGTTAGGGTTTACTGTCACCTTAAAGTCACCACCAATTCTAATCTCACCATTTTTCTTCAAAACGGGCACGATGGGTGTTGCCCAATCACTACAGTTAATCGCTGTAGGTAATTATATTTCTTGTATTAATTTATCTAACGTGTTGTCTACTTTTTCCGTTAAGGCAAAGGGAAGTGGACGATGTCTAAAAATTGGTTTGGCATCAGGTTTTAAATCTAACCTTCCTTCAAATTTTTTACAGTGCCAAGTTCCTTCTTAAACTCATTTGGAAATTCATCAATCAACTTCTGTTTTATGCTATCATTAGTGAATTTATCACAAATTTTCACCCCTAATTGTTTTAACCACATTCGGCCAATTAATGGAGGACCGCCTCGTTCAACAATATAAAGTTCTGAATCATAGCTATAGTTTTTAAAATTTATAATTACGTAACAAATCCCAGAGGAAAAAATAATTCACCGGTATACATATTTAGTTTTAAATCAGTTTTAATTAATTTATTCGAAGAAACGTATTTTTTTGTATGTATAATAATGACTGGTAATTATTGAAATATCGGACCCAGTATCTATCTCCATAACCAGAGAAACATTGGTTTTATTAAAAACAAGGTTTTGTTCGGTTACCCAGATGATACAAGTTATAATCAGAATTAGACTCAGAACTATCATTTTCCTTAACATAATGATTAGTGGCAATTTTCTTTATCTATTCATCGTTAATTATACGAACTTTATTATATGTTCCTTCCATTTGCAATTAAAACAAGTGGCGTTTCTACAATAACAGCATTCGGCTCTTGCTTACCTTCGACATTTGCTTACCACAATGACGGTGGTTCCGATTTGCCATGACAGTGAATTTGGTTGGAATTTGAATTACCTTCCACAATGACATACTGCGCGTCCGTGACATGCATCTCGAGGAAGCAAAAGGGGCCAACTGTGGCCTAGGTGCGCAGCTACAATAATAGCTATACCCCACATATTTCATATTCCAACCCAAAATTGCAATCCTTGGGACAATTTCTCTAATTCGGCCACATAATCGGAAATGGATTCATTGATTTCTTGCAATCAGTGCCGGAATGTGTACCTTACAGCCATGACTGAAGTTGTCGGGAGCAAATATTTCTTCATTTCCTCGTCCAATTCGCTGTACGATAAATCGTCTGGGTTCTTTCGACTGCATAAATTCGTCATGAGCTCGTACGTTTCGTTTCCAACTGCAGTGATCAAGATGGACACTTTTTCTGTTCTTTCACACAGTTTGCGATGAAATATTTTTCTATACGAGCGATATAGATTGTGTCCGCAAAAATTAGGCAGGTCTATAGAAACTAGCGTATCACGCGACAACACTTCCAACGTCGGTTGAGTGGGGCAGCCAATTATAGTGGGACTGCCGACTGGTGGGAGAGCAGGTCTGGTCAGGTCAGTCTGGTTTTGCGTTTCGGAGCACATTCACGCAACGGCAGAACTATCGCAGATCTAACAACGCTTCATAACATTCATATCTTTGCAATCGCGATGTACCCTCCGCTAGAACAGCTTCACATCATCAAGTGGTACTACGGTAGCAATTCGGCGCAACAGTGCGTGGATTTGTTTGCAATCACTTTTGAAGGCAGACCTATCCCGTACAGACAAACCATTTTCAATATTGTGCATCAATTTGAAAAAGATCTTTGTCTAAAGAGCTGCAGTACGTGTCATCCAAGGGCGATAAGCCCACAAGAAATTGTGGCAAAAGAACGACGGGATGTACTAATCTGCGGTTCTGTAGTACTGGACGATAAGATCCACTCGAGGGATTGGCGAGGAATTGGGTTAACAAAACCGTTGCCAAGGCTCTGAAGAAGGGTGATTTCCGGAGTTATCAGTACTCAAAGACTCAGGAAACCTTCGCAGAGGACAGTATTCGTAGAACGGAGTTTTGTGAAACTGTAATGGAAAACGCGAACGCAGATGAAAACTTTATACAAAATATTATTTTTACTGATTCGATTACTTTCGATTACTTTTCCGTTACATGGTAAACATAATCCTTCCATTCTTCGGTATTGGGCCCAACAAAATCAACACCGAAGTTATGCTTAACGTACTCAATATCCCGAAAATCTGAATGTTTGGGCTGTATTCTAGGCAATCATTTAGTTGGTCCATTCTTTATCGATGGATCTCTTAACGCCCAGAAGTACCTTACTTTGCTGCAAGAGCAAGTACTTCCCGCCATTTATAACCCGCCATTTATAACCTTCCCGAGAGTTTTTAACAACCGCATTTCCTCACCGTCTTATTAGTGGGACAGGCGACATTCGTTGACCCCAAGATCACCTGATCTGTCTCCGAACGATTTTTTCTTGTGGGGTTATCTTAAAAATACCATTTATGTTGATGAAGTCAATAGGGCACATAATTTACAGGAGTTGAGAGCAAAAATTACAGAAGCTGCCAACACTGTAACAGCCGAAACGCTCTCTGGCGTGAGGGACAACTTCTACAACAGGCTCGGATACTGTCTTGCAGCGCAAGGCGGAATCTTTGAGTCCGAGATAAAATAATGCTTATTTAATTGTTTATTCGTAGTAGAATATTAGTTAATTTATATTTCTTGTTGAGAATAGCGTTTTTATTTTTGCATATTACTTTCTGACAATAAACGAGAATTTAGAAATTATGTATGCACCATGTACGTGCATTTTTAAAAGAAGAGCAAAAGCGAGCGCACACAGTCCTGCGAACAACAAACTACTAGCTGCTAGCTACTAGCACACGAAGCGCGCACCGGGGAACCGATTAGCCGCTGACAAATACGCCGGGTGGGGATAGCGATGTTGCCGTTCTTCCGTAAATGCTATGCCTAGCGTTCGGGGAAATGTACGGTATGTCGTACAATTCTTCTTCTGGGTTATGTATTCTTTAATACGACCAAACGACATTTTTTTTTTCTTTTTAATAACTATATTTCTATTTTTAACTTTGTAATTTTTTTTATCCTCTTTGCCATTTGCTATATATCAAACGAGATTTACATTTCGAATGTCCTTTATTTTATCTATACACAGCTAGTCTAGTACAGTTTCATACATAAACAGGTTTTCCGTATCAAGATAGTTTCCAAAATATAAACATACATATGTCCATAGGCAACTCAATATACACGAGATACGATCTTTTTAACTAAAATATTTTCAGCAATATTTTCCGGAAGTTTTGGTTACTTCCGGTTACACTGGAAATGGTGTCAACTTTCATATTTCAAATGAACACTCTGTACTTTATAGCATTTTTTAAATCTTCGTTAAATTTTAGGTCAATTGTATGTTTAAAAAAAATCCACAGATAGTCCTACAGATGCCGAAGTTAAAATACCCCCCACCCTCGTAAAATATTTTTGGTGAGGAATTTTGAAGAAAAAAGTGGTTGTATACAAGGAGTTGCTACAAAATTTTAGATCAATAGCTCAAAAATTACGGTAGTTATCGTGAACATAGGCAGACATAGTGTACATAGTGTACATAGACACACGGACACACTGACAGGCGGACAGACGGTCAGACGGACAGACGAACAGACGGACAGACAGATATAGCTAAATCGATTCAGCCGTCAAAGCTGAAAAAATATAGGTACAGGAAAACTAAATCAAGAAAGTACAAATGAATTTGCAGGGATAGAAAGAAATGTCTGGATTTTAATTTACTACATAAAATCAAAACCCTGGTTGCAAGATATAGAATTTAAGGCAAAAGAGCTTCCAAATAAAAAAGTTAAGTGGTTTACTAAGTACAAAGTCCTTTCACGCAAGCGTATATTTTGCAGAAACTTCTCCAAGAGCTCCCAGCTTAGACATGAAAATGACAAAGGATATGTTACATTTGTTATTAACTAATTGATCAGGAACAAATTGTCCCAACTTAATTATTTGTAGTGCATCTGTAGTAGGAAGCATCAGTGTATGTACAACATTTTTTGTTACTTTAGTTGTACGAGAGCACTGTACTAGGCTAATACACGATTCAGTCGTCCGGCATATTTTTTTTTGTTGGCCGGTGTTAGTACCACTGAACAACTTAGTAGCCATTTTGCTGGGGTTTTGTCTGAGAAATTAAGCATCTATCCTCAAGTTCAAGACTTCTCATAGCACCATCGTATACCACAGTTATTTATCTTATACATTTATTTGAACCAGTTATTTAACAGCAACAAAACTCGGAACTATGTGGATGGCTTAGCGGTACATTGGTACTTTGATAAACTGGTACGTTTTTGTGGTAAGTTGTGGTAAGTTTTTGACCGAAACACATGAGTCCTTTCCAGATAAGTTTATACTGGGCACAGAAGCTTGTGAAGGTTATATTTTTACCAATTCCTAATAAAGAATTGTGCATGTTCATTGATACTTTTTAGGAACTTCCTTTGCTGTAAAAGGGCCACGATTGGGAGATTGGTCCAGAGCATTGGCTTATGCTAAATACATAATACAAGTACGGCACCTACACTAAGACGTTATTTTTCTTGATAGTTCTTCTATTCTAGGATCTGCTACATTGGGTAACTGGTTGGACAGATTGGAACATGGCACTAAATGTCAAAGGGGGTCCAACGTACATCAAGAATTTTGTTGATTCCCCAATTATAGTGGACCAAGAAAACAATGTGTTTTATAAGCAACCTACCTTCTACGCATTAGCACATTTTTCCAAGTTTGTCCCAAAAGATTCATACAGGATTTACACTAGTAAACATCATGTTTTGAGCACTGTGGCTTTTACAAGGCCCGATGGTGGTACTTCAATTGTTATTCTAAACGAGTAAGTATTTGTTTTCTTTTTCATTGAGACATGATATTGTTTTACTTACCTCTTATTTCTAGGAAGTCTAGGACTGTCCCGTTGGTTGTAAAACAGGAACATCGTGGAGATATTTCTTTGGAAATAACACCAAAGTCAATAACTACAGTAGTGTATTGGTAAACTAATTTAATCCTTAATTAGAGTATCTACTTACTTGTTTCTTTGAATATGTATGTGAGAGATATAATTGTATAAATATTCCATGTAAAATGCCATGTTTGTTTAATAATAAGCAGATAATAAAAAAGTACAATAGATTGAGTATTTAGTTTTTTAATTGAGAGGTTTTGAAAGTATAGGGTTATTTAAAATGCAATATGGATAGAGAACGGTTAAGCTTTAAAAGCCTGGGTAGAAAAGATCTCATAAGATAAGCGGTTGCTCATACGTCGTCTTTAATGAACATTTTCTAGTTCTTAGAAGAAGACCAACTAAATATAGCTGTTGGATTAAGTTTTTTCTTCGTTTTTTTTTTTAATTTTTACCTGTAGATTTCTTCCTCCACTTTCTCTTAGAAAGTCTTCAGTTATCTTCGTGATTCCTCTCCATTACACTCTATTCAGTTGTTCTTAACGTCTTTATTGGTCCGGTCATTCCAGTTCTTCGCGATTCTCCTGTAGTGAGTAACTAGAGTACAAGAGTTTTCCTTGAGATTTTGTTTTCTTGAGGTGTTTGCTATATGTTTCCTCCAAAACCCGTAGAATTAGAATTAATTTATTCCAAAAGTCTTCTTTTTACAATAAATATTTACACAAAATAATAATAGCATGTCCACGCAAATCTTCCTTCTGGAATGGCCATAGACCGGGGTCTTTCAGCCCTGATTGATTTCATTTTTGCCTTTTCATTAGGATTTCTCTTCTGTGGGGGTTCTATGTTGGGTATGTTCGTAGATGTTGTATGGTTTCGTAAATGGTGGGGTTGGGATGTCTTGGGTAATCGTGTCTTGGAGAACCATCTCTGTGAAGGAACATGTGGAGAAGTGTTGGAGGGAACTTTTTGGAGATTTTGATGGAAAGGGTTTCAATTCTGGTAGAGATAGGGATAATGTTGGTAGTCTGATAGAGGAGATCATTGGAGGGGTTATGGAGGGGGTTATTAGGATGGCGTAAACGGGTAATGTTGCGGAGTGCGCTTCTTTCGCCGACATTTATGTTGTTTAGGGCTGCTCTAGGAAGATGGTTGAAGAGAAGGCATCCGTAGTCCAGGATCGGACGACATATGGTCTTGTATATGTGCACCGCTCCCTGGGTGCTGATTCCTTTATTCCTGAAGGTGAGACTTCGGAAATGAGCTGCTCTGCATTTGGCTTTCATTTTTGTTTGTTTTGTGTGCCCAGAAAACTTTAATTTCGTGTCTATAGAGATTCCCAGATATCTGCAGGATGGGGATGGTGTGATGGAAATATTGTTGAAAAAGATTGTGGGGGAGGTGTCGAGGATACGGTGAAATGGGATGAGGTATTGAGTTTTTCGCGGGTTGATTTTTATCCTCCAACTGCGGGACCAGGAGACGATTCGATTTAGGAGGGATTGAAGGTTTGTGACAGCTAAATCGAGGGAGCGGGAATGTGAGATTATCGCTGTATCGTCAGCATAAAGGAGAGTGTACAGATGAGGGTTAAACACCATTGGATCGGGGTCGTAGATGTCGTGGCAGAAGATGTTATATAATAAAGGGGAAATAGGAGATCCTTGTGGTACACCTTGTTCGGGATAAATAGGATGAGAGAGGGATGTGCGGAATTTGATGCGGGAAGTTCGGTGCGAAAGGAATTGTCGGATAATATTAGTGATGTAGAATGGAACTTTGAGGATGGAGAGTTTGTAGAGGAGACCGCGGTGCCACACAGAGTCGAATGCCTTCTGGATGTCCAGGAACAGTACTGCCGATCGTTGTTTATTTAGATGTGCGGTTTTGAGATTGGATACAAGAATGGAGAGGGGGTGTATGGTGGAAGTTTGTTGACGGAACCCAAATTGGTAGGGAGGAATAAGATGTTCGGTGTGTGTTTGGAGTCGGGATTTGAGGAGGGATTCGAAGAGTTTACCAAGGACAGGTAGGAGAGCAATAGGACGGTAGTTGCTGGGATCTTTTGAGTCGCCCTCTTTTTTAGGGATGCATGAAATTATCGCTTTTTTCCATTCTATTGGGAAGCATTGTTCCAGGAGACAGTAGTTAAATAGTTGTAAAATGTAGGTGTGGATATCAGGTTCAAGTCTCCTCAATGTATGCCGAGATATTTTATCGTATCCTGGAGTAGTGTTTTTTCCTTTGCTTAGAAGTGTCAAATATTCTTCTTCATTGATAAGATCTTCTATCGGGGTTGGGGAAATGGTTTTAAAATATGCTTCGTGCCATTTATTGATACGTTCGTGGTGGTCGCCGTCAAAGTCTGGGTCGTTGCTCACACCAAAAACCTCCTGAAGATATCTGGCGTGGACGTTTGCTATCTCGTGGTGGTCGCTGTGGGTGATATCAGTGGCTGGATCAGTTATTTCTTGTGGAGTATTTGCTTTCTTATATTTTGAAAGTTTCCTTATTTCTTGCCAATATTTTTTGCCTTTGCTTTGTTCGATATTGGAACAGGCTTCCATGTATTTTTCGCTTCTGTATTTCTTTATGAGATCTTGTATACTTTTGTTTAGCGCGTTGAATTTTCTTTTTAGGTAAGTGTCTTCGGTGAATTGAAATTCTCTATAAAGTCTTCTTTTTTCTTTGATGAGACGGATAATAAAAGGGGGTAGGGGGAAGGAATAATGATGTTTTTTCGCTTTGGGGGAGTGTTGCGTGACGGATGCTGAGAGTGTTTTGGTGAAGTTGGTTATGGATGCTAGGTTAATCGTTGGGTTGTTACGGATAAATGTCAGCAGTTCGTGGTTGACTGCTTTAAAATTACAACGGTTGAAGTTGGTAATGTACTCTGGGGAGATGGGAATTAGATTGGGGACGGTATTTATCTGAAAGTCAATGGCAAGATGGTCAGAGCAGAGGTCGGAGACAATTTGAACGGAGTGTATTCGTTTTGAGATATTAGGGGAGCAGAGGAGAAGGTCAGGAGTGGAGCTGGGATTGTTTGCCATGATAAATGTTGGTCTTGTTTTTATTTGTGTAAAATTGGATAGCGTAAGGAATTGGGAAATGTGTTTCTTCTTTAGGACGTTTGGGTTAAAGTCTCCTATGATTATGACGTTTTCGTACAGAGCTGCTTTTACAAAAATTGTGTCGTCTATGTCAGAGTGCGGATGTATGTATATAAGAAATATATGGAGTTTCTCTGCGCCATAAGGTAGAGCGAAGTGAAGGCATTCGTTGAAACAGTTGTTTATTACTGGTGCGTTTTCCTTTTTGAGCCGGATTGAAGGATGCGTCATAGCCACAGCGCCTCCACCAATGTTTTGGTTTCTGATTGTGCTTGCGTTCTGAAGAATAGCCCAGTCACGGAAAGATATGGTTGTTTTACATTTTGTTTCAACAAGAAGAACACACTGTATGTTATTTTGCTCTATATACCTCCCGACCAAGTGAGATTTATTCGTGTAGCTGTTAATGTTGGAATATAGGACTCTCATGTTAGACATTTTGTACATTGGTAACGGTTGCCTGTTCGCCAAAGATAGGCTCTGTTGGTGATGGTGTCGTGATGTTTTGTAGGTCAACCATAATGACGTACATGTAACACCCGGAGAAGGAAACTATTGTGTCTATGTTGTATATTTCAATAAACTTGTTTTTTAATTTGTTGATCAACTCCTGTCTGTTATTGTTCTTTGGCGAGTTAACTTTGGTGATGTAAGTGTGCAGTATATTGTCATGAATTGTAAGTGGTTTGTGTATTCTGGATTCGTTTGTGATAGTTTTGTTGATGTCATCGGTTTGCTTATTTAGTAGTTTGATTTTTTGGTTTGGGATGCCTACTATAGGTGTTGTTGGTCTTTGTTTGCATTTGAATGACCAAGCTCCGTGACCCTCTTCACCGCAACTTTTACATTTTTCTGGAAGAGTAGTGTTACATTTGTCTGTTGGGTGGGTTCCTTCACATTTTCTACATTTAATAGGTTCTTGGCATTTGTCTAAAGTGTGGTTAAATGAGTTGCACTTTCCGCATGGTATTGGTAATGGAGGTGGCGCGTTACTCTCGAAAGTAGGATAATGTCTATTGCGGTAGAAGAGTCCTTCTTGAAGAAGTTTTTGGTACGCCGCAACCGATCCTGTTATTATTCGTATTTTTAGTGTCGGATTTCCTGTTGCTCTTGATATAATCCGTTTGCAGTATCTATGAGGGATATTAAGTGATGTCAATAGGGTACTGATCTCGTTGTCAGTTATTTCCAAATCCACGCTGGCGATAACAGCAGAGTACGAGGTTTGCGGAATACGTTTTTCGGCTGTGTTGTTATTTCCAGCTTCATTAAATTCTTTGATTATATTGTTTGCCTTAAGATTATTTAGGTTGTTGTTTATCACTGCTTTAGGGCTTTCCGACTTTAAGATAAATCCTGCTGCTGTTTTAATAATTGTGTCACGGGGGTTGAAATTTTTTTGGGACCATATATTGGAGAGTTGAATGCGGGATAGGTTGTCGTGTGTGGTGATGTAGTACGTAGCGTTTTGTGTATTTTTATGCATTTCTATAAAGCGTACGTTTTTAGGTTGTGTGTTTGGGTAGTATCGTTTGGTTGTAGTGTTTTGTGTAGTGGTGTTAATTGTATTTGTTTGGGATCGGGTTTGTTGTGAGGATGAGGCTTGGGAAAGTGGTGGTTGTGTAGGTACCTTAAATTCTGTGGTTCTCTTGGCTGGTTTCTCGGCCGAGTTTTTCCGGCGACCTCTTTTTCTCCCGCCCGTATGTGGACTGAACTCGTCCTCCGATGTCACACCGGTGGATGACATATTGATTGATTTAATCCCTTTGCAGGGGTGAAAAGTCACCTAACGACGATGCCAAATCGATGTATGGTTGTCTAGCAATCCGTGTGACTGTTTTTAAATCAATTTTCTCTCACTTTTCTAATAGAAATTACTTATTTCAAGAGCCCACTACTAGCACGTGTATTGCCCAGAGCGGCAGAAACCCGTATTTTAGCCATTTATTATATTTTTGTTGTGTATTCTTTATTTTATTCGTTGTTTTTTTTTCTAATTGTGAGTGTATGATTCTTGTAACTAACTAAGTAGTTATACCGTTGACTGAAGACTATATTCAATGGTTATACTTATGTAGCCGACTCCAATTCTCTCAGGAATGTGCAACTTTGACAAAACCGCGGGCTGTATACCGAATTTGAACTATAATCGCGAATTAAGTGTTTGAAATAAAAGACGACAGATTCGGTGAAGAACTTTATTGTTTAATACATTGTGGGGTTCACTTGTTTGTAACCCGTGGTAGTAGAACATAACTTCCACTACCACGAACAGACCAAGCGTTTGAAGTCTAACTACAATACTAGAATAATAATTATTTTACTGTATGTGGGGAATGAAAGTAAACATTATTCCGGTGATTGTAGGTTCATTGGGAGCAGTTACTCTAGTCTAAATTTTAGTAAACATGTCAAGGAGTTACCGTGCAAAATTTCGCCCTGGGAAATTCAAGAAATTGCGGTTTTGGGAAGCGCGAATATTTTGAGGAGAGTTTTATCATAAAGCATCCTAAATTTACTGCTATCGTACTGTTATATTAATATTTCATCTTTACCTTCCCTTGTATATTGTCTATTAATAAATAATGTCTTCATGTGTTTTTACTGACCTGTCCACAACGCTGCACGGGGTTTCCACAGTTTTCCTTTGCTTTGCAAACTTGTGTTGCAAAGCATAAATGGCGTTGTTTTTCAAAATTGGGTTGAGCTGTGGTGATACCCGCAAAGGGAGTACCCTAGGCTTCAGCGAAGCTCGGTACTACCAATTTGCCCTGATGATCCTCATTACTTTTCATAATCTATTAGTGTAATTTTAGTATTTATATGTTGATATCTAAATTATATTATCTAGGTTTAATATATTTAATGAGATGTATCAGAGAGTTCCAATAAATAATAATAGCCTAATATCTAGATACTGTTTACTATAATTACATTATAGTCGAAACAGTCCTATTTTGTTATCGCATTATTTGAGCTAATCGATTAGCCAATCGGAAGATCAAATATAGTTGGTTTATAATACTATTTGGCTAATCGACCATAACAAACAAACAAGCAATCAAACTACATTAAATATGTCGCTCAATCAATTAGCATGAACTTTTGTAACTGATGTACTTTTGGAACGTTGTAACTTATTTACCAAAAGTGGACTATGAATATAAATTCTAAATATAATCTTAAATCTAAATCAATAATCTCTTTACTATAACCTAATATTAATGCTAATGTAATTAATGTAAATAATGTAAATAATTTTTAGGTGTATATGGTATACAGTAAAGCTCTGCTAATTCGGTTCAATTGAAACTGGCCGAATTCGGAATAGCGAAACATCCAGATTACTGAAGCAATATAATAATAATTACGCAATGGTATAATACATAAGTTATTATACCTAACTAATATTAATAATATTATACATATTTTCAATGTCAACTAAAAATGAACCCTTTAAGATTACGCAATTAATTTTCTGTAACATATTTCAGATTTCAGCAATTTCTGGTCGATTCTCCAGCAATCTTACTTTGAGAATCGACAATGGTATATCACTATGTCAGGAAAAACTCCGCATCCTTCAAAGTGATGTTCTTAAGTGCGCGTGAACTGTCATTGTTTTCCAAAGAGGACAGGAAGTGCATTTCTCCAGCTCCACCATGGCGGATTTTGCATTGTCGTAATATACCAAAGTTTTGTGTTTGTTTTGTGTCGAATTGTTCCGTATAGAAAAAGTTTTCCGTTCGCGAGATATAGCCATTTTTTTGAGGAGGGGCTGGGGAAATGCCAGCCCCACCACATTGGAATTTAGAATTTTTGCCGCTCCCAAAGTTTTGCGTTACTTTTGTATCGTTTTGTTCCGTTGAGAAAAGGTTTAGTTCCGACCAATTTTCGAAGATATGAGCAACTTTCCGAGGAGGGGCCAGAACAGCTTTTTTGGAATTTTGAAATTTTATCGATGCCAGTCCATTGAATTAGTTTTGTGCCGAATTCTTCAGCAGAGAAAAAGATTTAGCGAAATGCGACATTGCCTATATGAAAATTTATGTACTTATGTATGTGTGTGTGTGTTAAAAAATATGTATATATTTATAAATGAGACAAAATCGTGTCCAAGCATAGTCATAAAATTATTATTTATTTATTTTACATTATTGCGGTAATATTTACGTCTCGGACTCCGTGGTTGCGTTCCAAGCGGCGCGGCGCGGTGCCTCGCTAGCCAAACAGAGGCGACACGTGTCGCTCGGCCCCAGCTGGCCGGACGCTAGACGGAGAGAGATACCCCTTTGTAAGTTTTGTAAACACAACAGACTCCATTATTGTCTGTATGTGTTAGATTTAGATAATTTTGTATTCTATTTTATACAACTGATTATTATGTTTTTTCCATACATATGTATAAACTGAATGTGTCCGGATTACGCACACATTCATTACGGAGGTAAATCGAAATGTTCAGTACAGAAACAAACTTCCTCCTAAGTCTTTCCGCAGATAAGGGTAATTTTTCCATTTCGGCAGCGATAGCCCTGCTTAGTAGCTGGAAATTGGAGTTTTCTTTCATGCCAACGGTTAATGTTAGCATAGTATCGAAATTTTCCGTTGAGAAAAAATTGTTCTGACCGATTTTCGGAGATATGCGCAATTTTCCGGATAGTGCTGGGAAACCCCGGTTTATTTTTTGGTAAATCCGTTTTAGATGCCAATTATTGTGTTAGTTTAATAATTAATTGTTCCGTAGAGATAAAGTTTTGTTCCGCTTCCATTCGTGAGATATAGGCACTTTTTGCGGAGAAGGGGCTCGAGAAATTGCGGCTGGCCACATTGCAAATTTGAAATTTTCTTGATGCCAAAGTTTTGTGTTAGCGTTCTGTCGTTTTGTTCCGTTGAGAAAAAGTTTTGTTCCGACCTATTTTCGGAGATACAAGCAATTTTCCGAGGAGGGGCCAGAAAAGCTTTTTGGAATTTTGAAATTTGGTCTGACCTATTGTCCAAGACATGTTAACTTTTAACTATTTACTTGAAAACTTTTGTTATTGTGATGGGGCGGACACCCTTCTCAATATTTACTATTATACTTTCATCAACTCTAAACTGAAGGGGGCCCCTGTTAGGACTTTGCTCAACTACCTAACCTTAACCCCACATGTTGAAGGTGGTAACTCGCCCCAAGCGACGCTTGGCGACGCTAACTGAGTTAACAACGCAATCTTAATTAATCTTACGGTAGCGTGAATTAATTATCTCTCTCTTACGAAGGCTTCAAATCGTGAGTTCTTTCTCTGAGACTTTGTCAGAGACGTTTGAACTCACTAATTATTATTAATCACTATATGCAAGGCTAAATACTTTACCATAAAAGGGACAGGTTTATATTATTCTAAAATGAATATGCCGAAGAAAACCACAATAAAATCTATTAACAAAAATATATACAACAATGCAGAACTGCTTACACGAAATTATGAATGTTACCTCTAAACAATGATATTCTTAATTTGGCAGAGATGGACAAATCAGCAAGTACAGACAACAAATAAATACCTTATTATTTCGGTTGAGCACTAGAAACACGAGACACCACAGTTATCTTATAGAGCCCCTGCTCTTGAGAAAACACGTCTTTACCCCATGATGGCTAGAATAAGAAGGACGCATCGTTCGCTTAAACCCTTGGTCGAACCCCTCGTAACGACCGCAGCGCCACCCCAAACCACTGTTTGAGAATATGGCCATTTCCGTTTGCCGCCAATATCAACTTATTACATTATGATACGTAACATGCAAACTTTGTATCATCGGATTATCAAAAGAAATTTATTCCATAAGAGGACAACTAATATCTAAACATTACACATCAACAGATATCACCGATTCACCCTTGAATGTCATATCGTACAATTGTGGTTGCACAATTGGCCAATTACTGAACTATATGGCAAGTTACTTGCCAAAATACGAAGTGAGTGCATACATTTCCAGGGCTAAGAGTTGATAATTGATAATTAATGAATGAAAATGCCGAATTTAAAATCCACTGTTTGCAATGTCGAGTTTAAGTTACACACGCGAAAGTTTGACAACTGTCATACGCTAGATTTAGGCTAGGTTTTTTACAACTTCCAATAAAATTTGTACCAAACCCCGCTTATAGTACACATGACAGGCTAGGTATATGAGACAAGCATAAGTGCAACATGTATTATTATCTTAAAATATACATATACAGTACACAACTAAATACTACATGTCTCTAAAATAGCTTAAAAATTGTCACTCATTCTTATATTCATTTTTAACCACTTAGCACAATCTTAATTAATCTTACGGTAGCGTGAATTAATTATCTCTCTCTTACGAAGGCTTCAAATCGTGAGTTCTTTCTCTGAGACTTTGTCAGAGAAGTTTGAACTCACTAATTATTAATCCAAACTACCTGCAAGCCATTAATGCTTTCTATAAAAAGGGGCAGGTTTTATATTATTCTAAAATGACTAGAGATAAAACCACATTAAAATCTATTAACAAAAATATATACAACGATGCAAAACTGCTTACATGAAAATATGAATGTAATTCTAAAACACTGATAATATTCTTTCGGCAGAGATGGACGAATCAGCAAGTACAGACAACGAATAAATACCTTATTGCTACGGTTGAGCACTAGAAACACGAGACACCACAGTTATCTTATAGAGCCCCTGCTCTTAAGAAAACACGTCTTTACCCCATAATGGCTAAAATAAGAAGGAAGCATCGTTCGCTTAAACCTTTGGTCGAACCCCTCGTGACGACCGCAACGCCACCCCAAGCCACTGTTTGAGAATATGGCCATTTCCGTTTGCCGCTAATAACAACCTAACACAAACCACGCTAAAGTTTGAATTCAAATCTCCACTCAACTAACGCGCCAAATCTGGACTTATCACATTAAAACATTCTCTATCCAGCACAGTTGCATACACAAGGTGTATCGTATGGTAAACAAAAAGAGCTGCTGTGAAGATTTTTCAGACGGGATTTAAAGTAATTCCTGCAGGGTTATTTGTAGACACGGAATATGATTTCTTAGCTGCATCCCCAGATGATAAATGTTATTTATGTATATTATGCATCATGTCGCAAGGTGCTACACCTTAACTGGGATATACTAAATACCCTATCTATTTCGGAGATATGTGTTACTTAAAGTTGACTATTTATGTATTTAAATGTAATGACGAGAAATGATATGATTTATTATGGGTAACATTAAAAAAGGGAACCGACGCCTTGATCCGCAATATATTTGCGAAGCACAAATAAAACGCCAACAAAAAGTGTCATAATCTGCAGATCAGGAGATTGGATTTATTCGTATAGCCTGTTTCACGACAACTGCAAATGAGTCATTACTTAAAATCGTATTTCTTGCTTTCCAAATTATAAACACCATACTAAATGGTGTTGGTTTTAAAAACAACCATACCAAATCTCCATTTTCTATTATCTTTTCTTAAATTTGAAGATGTGTAATAAATACCAAATTAAGTTTAACAATTATAACAATTCTTTGGATTTAAAAAAATTGTATATTTTGAATCCTTGTGTTATACAGAGTGTCCCACCTTTTTCCAGCGAAAGTTTCCATATAATAAATGTCAGACTGATTAAAAAGTTTCATAAGTTTAAAAAGTTACAGCCATTTCAAATATTAACAAAATTGTATTTTTAACTACTCTAACGTCTTTAGGAACTGAAAAACCAAATGAGTCGATATGAAACTTTTTACAATCTCAACATAAGACCTGATTACAAAACCACTCGTACTACATATGATAGTATCTAGTAATAATATTTAATAATATAATAATAATAATTATTATTATAAATTCATACACACCAAATTATGCACTTTTTAGTTTATATAATAAATGATATAATTTTATTGCAAATAAACTGATATTAAAATATTATAGATTATTATACTTAATTCTATATTTGAGTTCGACATAGTGACAGTAGGGCTTGTGAAATATTTTACATGTGATCATACATAGGTTGTAAATATGTATAGATATTTCACTGTAAACATGTATATAGCTGTTTTAATACCAAACATTCAATGGTTATTCGGTTATTACACTTCTTTGAGTTGTAACACTGATCCTAAGTACTGTAAATCTTATGAATAGGATATTACCTTTAGTATAATAATTTACGATGAATTATTTTTTTTCCTTTGATTTGCTACATGATTTTTTTAGAAAAAATGTACTACAATAAATACAATATAATATATATATTGTATTTAATAAAAACAAATTATTACTAAGTTACGGTTTACGATTTAGTTTTTTATTTTAAATTTAATTTTAAATTTCGTTGATGTTAAACAAGGAACGGTATATCAGGCACTCACCTTTGTATATAAATGCATAAATAATAAACTCCCAAATTATATGAGTAATTATTTAACATACGATAATAGTCAGCAGCATGAATACAATGCTCGGCAAATGGGTCATTTCGGATCACCAAAATATACAAAAAGCAGTACGCAAAATTCATTTTATTATAAAGCACTGAAGATGTTTAACAACCTACCAAGTGATATACAAAAAGGTACATCGCTAAGTCTTTTTAAAATATCATGTCGGGTTTATGTATTGGCCAATTTTAAGTAGTTGATAAGTCTAGTACTATGGAAACCAAATTTATTGTAATTATTAGTTTCTTTTAACTAAATAACTAGCATTATTATAATTATTATTATAAAGTTAACCCTTTCGGTGCACTCCGCTGGCGGCAAATACCAGGGGAACATTTACTCAACTGGGGCCTTATGGGCCAACAGTTTGAGCTCTGTGGTAGCGAATCTTTCCATTTTTGTGATCTATTTTTTGAGAGCGTTGTAAACTAAATGAAAAATGACAAATTAGGAAAAACACGGCTCAAAATAAAATTGGAAAATCTAAAATATGAGTAACACCATCAGTTCGAAATACAATAATTTAACTTATTAATAACAAGTTGCTCGAAAGTTTGTCAGTGATGTTCGATAATCAGGGATTGAAAGAAACATCCCACTAAACATGTTATATTGCGAAAAGATTCTGTAATATTGTATGAAAGTAACTTTTGTAACATATTTTTATTACGTTATCACAACATTGTTGAAACATTCGCAACACAATGTTTTATTGACAACATTGTATATACATTAATACAACATACTTTTACAACATCAATAACGCATTTCATTGAGAACAGTTTATCCATATAAGTGCATAAGGGAGGTAGTACGCCTAGCGACTGTTAGATGGCGCTGTTAAGTGCTAATCTCTATTCACATCACCTTTCGGTATAAATACTCAAGCTGAAAAGAGTGTTGTCAGGGCTGTTCTCGGTTTAATGATAGCTTCAGTTCTATCTTCGAAGCGCAACGGCTACGCTTGTCATTTTTAGCAGTAATCAATTGCGCACTGGTGCTCCTGTGCATTCCGACAACGAGAAAAATGTATCCTCCCTCCGTTACGACTGTAGAACGGATTTTAATGACTCTTACGCCCTGCGTAATCCGGGTGTTCACAAAAGTAAAAATGTTGCCAACTTGTAATTTAAACATTGTTAAAATATTACACAAATTGTTACAAACATGTAACAAATTGGAATGTTATATATCCGCGGTAGGACATAAGAAGTTGTATAAATATAACAGTTATATTACTTGTTATATAGCATTACATGTAACAAAGTTACAAACAGATGTTGTATAGGTATTACAGTTATATTTCGTAGTTTAGTGGGATATACAACTACTACAAAATGTTTCGGGTTCCAATAACCATTTGGTTTTGTTTTAAAAAAAATAAAAGAATTCAAAATTTTAGTTCATTTTGAGTCTCATGTTGATAAGAACTTTTTACTTATTTGTAAGTTAGTGTAATATTCTTGATTTGAATATCCAGATAATCGTTTCAGTCTGTCGACGTTGAGGTTGAAAAACTCTTTGCGGGCGGAATGAAACCAGGTGGCGAGGCGGATATAAAACTGAACTTAAGTTTTGTATGTGTACAGGGTATGTCAAAAATACCTCCCTGATTTCAATAGTTAAAATAATAGTTATGGTAATTGGTATTTAAGATTTTATTGGACTCTGCTCTGGCCCAGGAAACTGACAAATATCGCCAAAATCCGTCATCTTCTTCGACTTGGTAAAGTATTCATTATGAATTTTGACAGAGGGTTTTTGGTGTCGCTGATTCGGATATGTATCTACATTGTTTTAAATTTCAAAATGGCGTATTTAACTTGGCGACCAAAAAAGTTAAATACTATCGGATTCGCACAAAACTCACTTCCGTAATATCTAAAGCTCCGTGATTCCAATCTAAATCTGATGTCAGATTCTCAGAGTTCAAAATGGCTGTCAAAATGGCAATACGTAAAAGCTATGGATCCGTACGAAACTTATTTCCTGTGATATTTTAACATCCGCGATTACAAATCTAATGTTAGATTTTGTAAATTCACTTGAAAATCACTCCCTGTGTTATTTGAGGATCTTTAAATCCAAACCATATGTCATTTTTATTACAAAGAATAAAAACTCCAAAAGTCCGATGAAAGTTATGTATTTTGATTTCTTACAATATCCGGATTTCGAGAGACATTCTCGTCATCAGTTGCAAACGTCTATATTTTAAAATATTTTATCATATTTTAAAATTCGAAATGGCGGATTTAATATGTCTGCACAAAGTCTAAAAACGATCGTATTCGCTTATTTTTATTATATTTTAATACAATTATGATGTTAGATTTTCAGCTAAACTTACAGTCAGATAATCAATATGATTTTACTGTTTTTAGACATTAATAATTAAAAAATAAAATAAAAATGCCAATATAGACAGTGTGTTCTATTTGAAAAGGGAAAGATTACCAAATTTCCATAATAAAATGAATAAAATATATTAAAAATATATTTACGCGATAGCTTGCTTAAAACCAAAAAAACTTTTGTTTGAAATATTTTTTACTCTTGTAGAATTATTTAGGTGTTCGGGTAATTTTGACTAACACTGTATGTAAGAACATGCGATTTAAAAGCACAACACAATCTTAAACTCAAAAATTCACAAGTTTTCACACACGTAGATACGACCTAGATACGACACAATTGTTATTGCAAACATTTTGCCATCTGTTATGTTTTGAGTGTTAGATTTTTGTTTTCACTTTTTAATACAAAATTCAAGCCCTTGTGGTAATTGATATTGGTCTATCGCCCTTTTTAATAATTGATTTTTAATTTTATCCGACAATTTTTACCTTTGGCAGAGTACTATAGTACTGTACTGTACTATAGTACTGTGTGCAAAGGCGGCTGTGCTCAAGGCCCCGCGTTTTCAAATGTCTAAAAAATGATAATCGATATGTCTTTATTGCAAATCATTTACTTGAATATGAAATGAATAGTAAATTTGGATAGGGTGATTCTTTGTTTATAGACATTAGACACATATAAGAAGGTATAATTGATAATTTATAGAAAATTAATTAACAATTGACAAAATCGAATAATCTCAATTAAAATTATTCAAAAATATAAAGGTAAGTTAATATTTATTGAAATTTACTCAATTATTAACTGGAATGTTCATCACCCTCCTTAATTGATTTGTTATGTAATGACAGAGCGCTTTTTTAATTCTTACGATTGTCAACACATTTAACAATACATTATTGATTTATAGATTAGCAATAATGTTGTTAAAGGAATAAACCGAATGTGGTAAATTCTACAAATTCATGAACAGTTTGAAATAGCTTGCGATAAACACCGCTTCTGTTATGCGGGTATACGAATATCATTATACACATGCGTGAGTTTATAAATAAAGCTTCCGGTATGGCAATAAGTTTGCTAGTTGTACTTTGTTATGTGCCATAGACGTTGTGACGATGAAGAATAAAATTAATCCATTGGTATTATATTTTGGAATCGCATTATCTTTGTTTGAAGTTAGTCACAGTCAGAGTTGCTTCCCTAAAGACTTTGGCAACGGTAACATAGCATGCGTTTGCAATACAACTTTCTGTGACTACGTTGGTCCTCTACGGAAACCAAAAAACCGACAGACGTACGTCGTCTATACATCAAATTTTGCTGGCAATAGACTGACCAGAACAACAGGAATATTTGGGAATGGTACCAATACTAGAAAGAACGGTCATGCTAGACATAAGCCAGCTGGACTTAAGCATATTCATAAAAGCAAGAAAAGAGACAATGCCGAGCAAAATGAAATCAAGCTTGATCACAGTAAAAAGTACCAGACAATTATCGGATTTGGAGGGGCATTTACCGATTCTACAGGAATTAATGTGAATTTAATGGGCGATGACATAAAGAAGCATATTTTAAGGTAAAATCGTCATAAGCACATCGCTAAAGTTGTTGGGCCGGACTCACTTTATTTTTGAAAAATTAACCATGATGCACTATTTTGATATTACATTTGAAAATTTTGTTAATGCCAGTGTGGCTAGAAGGTCAAGAACAATTGTCAGGGTTACCATATTTTATTGTGGAACTGTCAGGACATTGGTTGTGATTTTACCTGTAAGCCAAATATTTGTACCTACTAATATTATAGATGCAATCAAAAAAATTAAAGAGTAATAAAAAATAATATGTACATACATACATACAATAATTTATAATCATAATGTATTGTATTTTTAAAATTCTCTTTAATACATGAGATAATAATAATAATAATTATCTTTTATTTGCATTTGGTTTTCTCAAAAACTAGGATCACTTCACAAGATCTGTTTTTCAGATTCTGATTCTATAAAAAAAAAACATGTTAGAATCATGTTTTTTTTTGTTTTAGACAAAGTACCCAAGCAGCACAATCACATGCCAGGCAGATGCCAAAATTACATAGGAATGTTCCTGGCATGTAACAGTTACGTTTCAGGCATGTGCCTGGTACGTGCCAATGTCCGGCACATACAGGTGCCTAGCACATACCCTGCACGTGTCCTGGTATATACCAGGTACATACCAGGCATGTACCCAGAGATTGATATGCCAATGGTATGTACCTAGCACGTTCCCAGCATATGCAGTGTACATTCCACCAGCACATTCCTGGAATATGTGCTAAGCACTTGCTCTTATATAGGATGGTCCAAATAAAACAATAAATGCTAACACAAATCACTCAACAAAAACAGTATACCTACTCCTACAGGTTCCAATAACAAACCAAAAACTTTTAAATTTTTTATGTCTTAATAGTCTAAAAAATAAGGTTTGGTTCGTTATAATTAACCAATATTAGGAATACACAATCTTCCTCAAGTATAATAAATATTTTTTGTGTAAAACAGAGAACATCAATTTGTACACATAAAGTATTTGGCATAGCGTTTACTGTTTTACTCGGACTATCCATATTCTTACAACGAATTGGTTCAAGTAATACAAATGTTTTATATTATCTATATATAAATATATTATAGGAGTATATCAGAACTGTAATCGTTCCTCTGGTACGTGCTAGGTATATGAGTTAGAAACCATTTAGGAACATTATTTGCGGCATGTGCCCGGCATATGTCTGGTACATGTCATCTGTACATGTACCTTAGGCATCTAAAAGGCATATTCCTGGTCCATGCCATCTGTACATGTACCTTAGGCATCTAAAAGGCATATGTCTCGAATGTGCTGGCACATAGTGTGCTGCTTGGGTAGTAATTTGTTTTCGATTCGTATCTTTTTGACAATATAAGTAACTGGAAGTATGGTGTTGTTTTGGAATATTTAGTTTACCAGTTATTTTTTCAATAATAATTGTTTAGAAGTGCCTCTTCAAACACAATCTTTTTCTATGTTTTTTTCTCTCGAAGTTGCCGTACAAAAAAAAATAGAAAAAAGAATTGTCATAAAAATTTATGCACCTATGTTCGCATCAATATCTTCGAAAGTATTAAGCTTAGCACAACAAATTATACACCATTAAAGACAAAGGATGTAGGCTTGGGAGAAGGTTCGAAACCCGGGTTTTCAGAACAGAAATATTATGTGAATAATGATTAATATGTATTCTGTCAAGTCATCTGTCATCACCAAATAAGAATATTCTCAAAAAAAGACGTTACTCGTAATTAAACAAAATGACAGACCGATGCATCGAACTCCTGTCTTTTTGTTTCTTTCTAATGGTCAAATGGTTAAATAGTTATCAAGAATTTATATTAGGAATTATTTATCGGAAAACTTAACTAGAATTAGATGTTCGGAAATGTCCGAAAACCCTCAAAAACAAAACGAAATTTTCATAAAACATTTACTTTAACATTTAAACAAATTTTATTAAAAAAGTAGTCCGTAAATATTATTTGAATTGTGAACTGTGAAGGTTGTGTCAATAGTCTAAGAGCTAGTGAAAACAGAATAAAAATAGGATGAGTAAATCACTCATCCTACATCTCACCGGTTCAAATTTTTCAAAAATACACCTTGTCAAGAGTGCAAACTACATGCTAATAACTGGACACGGCTACGCCGGTTATAAACACCCTAAAAGCCACCTCTAACGCGCACGTTAACGGTTTATTGCGTTTTACCGCAAAACGGTCGCGATTTAGAAATTTTAGTACGTACACAAAATTAATCCTTATACAATTGTGAAAGGTATATTCAAGTTTTTCTTAAATACAGTGGTTCTCACACTGGGACAGTACGAACGCGAGATGACACGACGGGGTCGTGTGAGACTGAGTGGGGTTATTTGCGACAAGACTCTGTTGGAAGCGTATTCTATTCTGGTAGAGGGCGCGCGTTATTGAGTTTAGCGGCCTTGGTCCCTATATTATTATACCGGGTGAGTTTCTTAACATGGAATTTTTAAATATCTGGAGAAAGAAGAATCTACGAAGAAAATATTTTAAATATTTGGAATTTGGGAATTTATTTGTGCTAAAATTAACCCCATACTGGGGTACGGGCAGACACGGCGGTTTTAGCCGAAGCGTTTAACGTGTCGTTCAATTTATAACAAAACACATTGAGCCGCGCACTATCGCTGTGTGTGTTTTCCACTATTAATGTAGTATTCACGACATATCGACGCGGTAAACGCTTCGGCTAAAACCGTCGTGTCTGTAAGTACCCTAAGGGTACGGACAGACACGGCGGTTTTAGCCCAAGCTTTTAATGCGTTGTTCAATTTAGGGTACTGACAGACACGGCGGTTTTAGCCGAAGCGTTTAACGCGCCGTTCAATTTATAACAAAACACATTGAGCCGCGCACTATCGCTGTGTGTGTGTTTTCCACACACATCGATTCGGGAATCGACGCGTTAAACGCTTCGGCTAAAACCGCCGTGTCTGTGAGTACCCTTAGGGTACCCTTGGGGTACTCTACAAACATCTTCAGATATAATTAAACAAAACAACGTTCATCAATGAAAAATGATATTTCTAATCTTCTAAGGACGCCCTAGCAAATGTTAAAAGAACTTCGAACAGCAGTGCCAGTTATGTTGTGGATGGTCAGCTCCTTGTATTTTTAAATAGCTTTTTATACTTATGATCAGATGGGGAAGGTTTCAGGAGAGTCCAACAATTGTGTCTATGTTCGTATTTGAATTAAACCAAAAATATGGTACCATTTCAGATCATATTTTTCCAAAGACGGAATAGAATACAGTTTGGGACGAATACCCATTGGAGGTACCGATTTCTCAACTCATGGGTATTCGTATGACGATGGCCCAGAAGATCCAAACCTGAAAAATTTTGCTTTACAAATGGAAGATAAAGAGTATAAGGTTTTCGTGAAACCAACAAAATGATGTTGGGTTTGTTTTAATTCAATCGTTTTAGATTCCATTGATAAGAGAGGCAAAAGAATTATCGAAAGATTTACGTTTGTTTGGGTCAGCTTGGACTGCCCCAGTATGGATGAAAACAAACAACAATACCGTTGGTGGTGAAATAAAACCAGCCATGTATCAAACGTGGGCTGATTACCATTTGCGTTTCTTGAATGAATACCAAAAGAATGGTGTTGATGTATGGGGCATTACCACTGGAAACGAACCGAATACAGCTCTATTTCCCTTTACTTTAAGTGGCATACCCAGTTCTTATTGGTCAGCAGACACAATGGTAATTATTGATCAATTGTTAGTATCATGATTTAACTTGTTGTTGCAGAGTAAATGGGTGTCCGAAAATCTTGGGCCAACAATTAGAAAATCTAATCATTCTGGTATTAAGATCATGGCGTTGGATGACCAAAGGTTTAACTTTCCGATATTCTTCAACTTGGTGAGTTATATCACAAAATAATAGCTACTGTTGTTCTAAATATTATACGTTCCAGTTGTTTCAAAATAATTACACTTTCAACTACGTGGATGGTCTAGCTGTTCACTGGTATTTTGATCAGCTTATACCACCACAATTGTTGACATGGACACATAACGAGTACCCAAGTAAATTTATACTTAGCACAGAGGCTTGCGAAGGTGGTAAACAACTATTATTTAGTTAAAATTGTGGAATCCATGTGCGTTTATTTTTTTAGGTTCTTTCTTTTTTGCGAAGGGACCAAGATTAGGAGACTGGTCAAGAGCAATGTCGTATGCAAAATATATAATGCAGGATCTGAAAAATTGGGTAACCGGGTGGACAGATTGGAATATGGCATTAAACCTGCAAGGTGGACCAACATTTATTGATAATTTTGTTGATTCTCCAATACTAGTCGACCCAAATAATAAACTGATTTATAAGCAACCAATGTTCTACGCGATGGGACATTTTTCTAAGTTTATTCCAAAGGATTCCGTCAGGATCGATGTCAGCTATCAGGCGACAGACTTAGATGTTGTCGCCTTCGAAAGACCTGATGGAGCAACTTCAGTTGTTATTTATAATGAGTATGATTTTGTGTTGCATAAGGATTCTTATCTTATAATGACTTAAACATTTTTAGGAAGTCAAACAATGTTTCAGTAGTTATAAAACAGGCAAATCGTGGCGACATTTCGCTGAAAGTTACTCCAAATTCAATAACTACTGTTGTAAATTGGTAAATTAATATTATGAAGAAATAAAAGATATGGCAGAATAGAAAGGAATGCAGTAGTATAATAATAAGTTGGCAGCATGTATTGGATTTCTTTCAATAATAATATATTATTAAATTATTATGGTTGTTGTTGTTTTTTCAATATTATGAACAGTCGTTAAAATAATTCTGTTATGGACACCAGGTTCACTGATAGCATTTATACAAACTTAGCATAGGTACTAAACTTAAACACAAATATATTAGTTCAGGAAATAGGTAGTTTTACCTGGACAAAGGTAAGGGAGTTGACACTTGCCATTCTGGCATATCTTGATATCTTCTGTATTTCAGACTTTAAATTCTCTATAAATTTTGTCTGAATTTATTTTGTCGGCTAACCATTATTTGGGTTATGTATTTACATCAGACCTCATTTTTACACTTCTAACATGTTTAAATACACATTTAGTAAGAGTGGATCATTAAAATCGGATAGATTTTTTTTTAAATTTTAAGTCTCAGCAAATATTTAATTTCTAAAAGTTCTCTGTGTTAGGTATAAAATACAAACAGTCGGTATATTTTTCATGAGGTATTTGTAGGTCTGATGGAAGTAAAAATAGTATCATATACAAAATTTTGCACTCACCCTCAATATATTTTTTTTTCAGAAAAACTGTTTTCGGTTACGTGCAAAATCTAAAAATATCCTTTTTGTAGTTATATGGAATAAAGAGGAAATATGCATAATGAGTAAAACTTAACTTTAAATAAAAATTACTCAAAATATATTAGTTTGACGAAAACATATTTCAAATAAAATTTATAGAAAATTTGTCTAATATTTTTGTCTAATAATTTTCTACAAATGACATATTTCCAAAATACTGATTTTCCCACGTTTTAAACCGTTTACCATCAAGGGGAATTGCAACAACAAAAAATTTAAGTTGCGGATGCAAAAAGTAATCTTCACGCATATTTGGAAGCTACGCTAAATCCAACATTTTTGGAACAATTTCGATATTAGATTCAAGACTTCTATTAAAATTTATTATTTTATCATTCCGTTTAGGTTTTATAGATCTTTTAATCTGTAGCGCCATGAGCGAGTGGGAACAAAAAGTCAAAACTAGGTATCTTGTTCTCTCGAGTCTTAAAAGACATGCTCGTAAGGGGTTTTTGGAGTCTCTGATTCCAAATCAGATTTCTGATTTTTTAAATTCAAAAACAGATCTAATATGGCTACCAAACATGTAATTAAATTAATTGTCGGATCCGTATGAAAATTAAAACTTGTGAT
Organism: Aphodius sticticus; assembly: GCA_963966075.1. Lineage (NCBI taxonomy): Eukaryota > Metazoa > Arthropoda > Insecta > Coleoptera > Scarabaeidae > Aphodius > Aphodius sticticus. The sequence continues at coordinate 50,521,288 of OZ014507.1, read as the reverse complement.
ATCAAAAGGTTACGGATTCCAAATCTGTTCTCAGATGTATAAAATTTAAAATGACGGATCCAATATGGCAAACAAACATTATCCTTTCTTATTTCCCTTAACATTATTATGAAGCTTACCGCTTTTAACTCTAACTAACTTTTAATTTCAGAATTTCCTCTACTTTAATTTATTATTTAACTATTTCGACGAAATTCCAGAAATGGCGGCTTATTAGCAAAATCTTTCAAAAATGCTAAGACTAAACATCCAGTTCCTTTGGACCTTTTTCAACAAAAAGCTCAAATCACAACACCAACCACGAGACGCAAAAACAAGACATCAAGACATCAAAAATTAAAATTTGCAAGTTCAAACTACGACGGATAAAATACAAATAAATTAAATAGTAACAAGTTATTTTAAACTTTTAATGATAAGAAATAAATAAGTACATGAATGCAACATAATACATTGATTATAACAACCCTTTACCTTTGGATTCGTGAAGATCATCTTCAACTTGTTCCGGATTGTGATACTCCTTCATGAGTTCCGCAAATTCGTTGTTCAAAGCATTTTCAATTAATTCAACACCATTGGTCTTTTTAAAAGTTTTTCTGTAGTTCAGTAGTTTAATAATAATTACGAAGTTAAATGTAGTTAAGTACATACAAACTACACCCTGCTATGTATAATTAACGTTTTAGATAATGTTGTACTCTACTGGCGGGAGATGTAAACTGTAACAGTGTAGAAATTGCAGCCGTTGTATCCGAACTACCGCAGTTGAATATCACATTAAAATTTTCTGAATTTTAATCGGTATTAGTATTAGTGTATTCTTCATACATATGTCTGAAATCTGGCCTGTAAATATTAAATAACTTTGTAGTTATTTGTACAAAATAAGTTTAAAAACTGCTATCACACGGACACTTGCTTGTACCAATGTATGCGGCTATAATGTAATTAATGCGCGAGATCGTAGCGTATCGACAAGTGGTCCCTTTTTCTTTCGCAACAAAATCGTATTTTTTCATGCGTTTCCGACCACAGACCTGTTTCAGACCAAAACACCTGATAAAAACACCATAAAAAGACTAATTACCCTAAAAAATCTGATGTGGCCAGGCACATGACTTTATCATACCATACATAAAATTAATAGTTTAGCACCATGAGATTCTATTTGATACAGATCGGTCATGTATGCATTAAAATAAAACTACTAGAACTAGACAGATATTTTGATTATATTGACAGTAGGTGTTGTCAAAAAATCAGCGTTTGACACTACCTACTGTCATTAGAATCACAATAATAATAATAATAATAATAATAATAATAATAATAATAATAATAATAATAAAATGTCTTTATTGAATAATTATAAAGTAATGAAAATACAATATTTAAATAGCACAGGCGAAATCCAGGTCCACGCATTACTACGTGGCCTGCTCAATTTAACCCCCAATTCTCAAGAAACAAAAAAAAACTCCCAATATTCAATTGCATTTTTGGTATACACTTAATACTTAAACACTAGCCGATTATACCTACTAAATAATTATATTATCGCTGGCTATACAACAATTTACTTCTTACTTGCCGCCTGAATGACTGACACCATGGACAGAGTGCGCATGCAAGGGGGTAGGTCGTTATAAGTTTTAGCGACACAGTATGCGAAACATCTTTTAAAGAATTCACTGGTATGCATGGGTGGAGTCAGTCCGCCTCTGTGCCGCAAATTCAATGTGTGCACGTCAGTTCTAAACTGTATTTTCCTGTACAGGTACTGTGGATATCCGGTCAGTATCACTTTATGATAAAAACAGGCTGCATGCAACTCGCGTCTATTTGACATATTAAGCCACCCGACATCATCAAATTTATGAGAAACACGTTCATATTTTCTAATACCAAATATTAGTCGGAGGCATGAGTTCTGCAGCTTCTGGACCCTAGATTTATCTCTAGAATCAAGACACGGACCATAAACAACATCACAATAATTGAAAAAGGACAAAACGAGGGAATCACATAACAAGGCCCTAGCTTTAACGTCTAAAATATGGCGAATGCTGTAGATCCTTCTCAAATTGCAATATGCCCGCTGCACACAACTTGCTATAAGGCTCTTATAGCGGAAGGTATTATCCATGTGCACTCCCAAATTTTTTAACTTTTCCCTTAAGCCAATCGGTGACCCATCTAACTTAATCGCTATAGCTTCGCGAGTTCGCTGGACGTCGAGTCCCTTCCCGAACACCATCGCGGCCGACTTGTGAGGGTTTAGCTGCAAGCAGTGACAGCGAGAGAATGCGCACAGGCGGTCTAGGTCTTCGTTGATTCTGTGACAAGCTAGGCTGACATCGGATGGAGGGAACGCTAAGTAAAGCTGAGTGTCATCAGCGTAGCAATGAAATGTGCAACTTCTTATTGCTTTTCCCATCTGCGATATGTAAATTGAAAATAGTTGAGGTCCCATTATTGATCCCTGGACCACACCGGTATCAATCGCCCGCCAGCCAGAAATGTCCCCGCCATAACGAACCGCCTGCTCACGACCAGCCAGAAAGCTGGACATCATCGCCACCGCCTCATGACCCAACCCAACATGGTGTAATATTGCAAGAAGTAGGCCGTGGTCAACAGTATCAAACGCCCTTGAGTTATCAAGAAAAACCGCGACAGTGAGCAGCCCAGGATCAGTGGCCGAGATTATGTCATCTGTAACTGACAACAACGCAGTCTGACAACCAAAGCCCCTTCTGAACCCCGACTGAACATCCGGGAGAACATCGTTAACATCAACATGACGCCGGAGCTGAGTATCCAGTACCCTCTCCAAAATTTTTGAGAGTATAGACATTACGCTAACCGGACGCAGATCAGCAAAGCCTCCAGGTGACGGAACTTTAGGAATAGGAGTAATTAACGCACGCTTCCACGACGAAGGGAATACAGAGGACATAATACAAAAATTTATCAGATGGTTCAAATACGGCAACAGAAAAGGGACACACAGACGCACAACATGCAATCCAATGCCATCCTCACCCACAGCACCACTTTTTAATGACAATATAATTTAAAAAATTTCTCCCTCCTCCACCGCTTCAAATCTTAACGTTGAGGATAATCCGGGCATGACACTTTCACGATAATCATTCAAAGTGTGCTCATCTCGCACTATATTGGGTAGAGAATCCACGAAGTGATTGTTAATCTCATCTAAGTTTGTTAGGTTTGATGGGATTGAGTATGTGCTATTTTTATTTGTATTCAACATATTAAATTTATTTAAATCCCGCCACGTCGACCGGTAACCAGACTGTACAAACGAGGTACAAAAATATCGTTTTTTTGCCCGGGTTACAGTTGAGTTCGTTAAATTTCTCAGATGTTTGTAGTTATCCCAATCATGTTGCGACTTGGTCCTCTTAAACGTCCGTAACGCATGATCCCGCTGGCCCATCATGGCCTTTACATCGCCAGTCAGCCACGGCGAATACCGCTTCGTTATTCTGCAAGTTCGCGATGGGGCGTGGATGTCCAGCAGTGAAGTTATGTTATCGGTAATAAATGCAACCTTACCATCTATATCTGTTATGTCGTAGATGTTTTTCCATGGGATTGACTGAAGGTGTTCATTGAATGCGTTGTAATTTATTCTTTTATAATCGCGATACGTTTTGAATATAGGTTGAACATTTGCAACACATAGTTTGAGTCGACAGTATATTGCATAATGGTCCGAAACATCATGCGATTCAATCACCCCCACCGACTCTACAACGTCTTTATTGTTTGTAATTATTACATCAATCAAAGTGCTTGATGTTGCAGATACCCGCGTAGGAGTTTCAACTAGTTGGAACAGCGAGAAAGAGTCCAAAAACTCTGTAAAAAGCGAGGTGGCATTGGACTCCGGGTCCAACAAGTTAATATTAACATCACCCAAACATATAAACTCATCACACAATGGCAAAATGGTAGACATCACACCCTCCAGAGAATCCAAAAACTGCAGCACGCCTGTTCCCGGAGGCCTATAAATTACGCCAATGATCAACTCTCTCGCCCTGACTGTTAAGGATATCCACATATTTTCTATACTGTCATGCACTAGTACAATTCTTGGATTAAGAGAATTCCTGACGTATACTCCAACACCACCACCCCTTGACCCTGCCCGATCACGTCTCATAAATACAAATCCTTCAATATACAATTCCTGATCTGATATACCGTCGTGAAGCCAGGTTTCAGTGACCGCCATGACATCACTGTTAATATTTCTCATACAATTACGAAAGGCTTCAAAGTTGTGAACAAGGGATCTTGCATTTAAATGCGCAACACACAACTCTGACATAATAAAATTAAACAATCAAAAAGCAACAAAACAAAAACCTAGGCCAGCAATTCGTTACAAAAACATCGATAATAAGCCATTTCACGCTTACATAAAAATCTAATTCTAATTCTCTCAGCAAGTATGCAAATCTCCAGAAGAAAAAAAAACTAAACGAAGCAAAATGTACCAAATATAACGTAATTTCGAAAAGCAACCAAAGCTAAAATTTAGTGGCAATAAGGCTAATTACAATTGAATAAACCAAATAAACAATATTCACATAAAAAAAAGTAGTTTAAGCAACTTCTCACTGTCCCGCACTCGAAACCCCCACGTATATTAGCCGCTCCAGTTCATCTTCATAAATCTCCCGTTCATTTACTATAGCAATCACTTATTATATTCACAAAGTTCAGCTTCACTCGATATCTGACAAATCCTGGCTAACTAGTTTTAATGCAGTACGAGCGATCTCGATGAAATAGAATTTGCTCATGCAGCTAAACTATTAATTTTACCAAGAAATGTCATACTTAGTCATAAATTCAGAATTTCCTCTACTTTAATTTATTATTTAACTATTTCGACGAAATTCCAGAAATGGCGGCTTATTAGCTAAATCTTTCAAAAATGCTAAGACTAAACCTCCAGTTCCTTTGGACCCTTTTCAACAAAAAGCTCAAATCACAACACCAACCACGAGACGCAACAGCAAGACATCAATGACGACATGCATAAATTAACAAAATGGTGAAAGACAAATCTGCTAACAATCAACGAGCAAAAGACCCACTATATAATCTTTAACAACAGAAATAAATCCAGAATGAACGTATATATATATTAACAACACGGAAATCTCAGTAGCAAAAAGCATAATATACCTTGGACTGCTGCTGCAAAATAATATTAAATGGGACGAGCACATCAACAAAATACAAAATGCTAGTGTAATTGCAGCTACGAATAAGGTAACCAAGTACATAGACCTCAAATCAAAAATAAATATATACAATGCCCTATTCACGTCAAACATAAACTACGTCATCAACATATGGGGCAACACGACGGAAAAAAATCTAAACAAGCTACAACAAAATACTAAACAAAATACTAAAGATTATGTTCAAATGGGACCGGAAAACACCTACCAAAGATGTCTTTAGTAAAAGTAAAGAACTGAATGTACGTGAAAGAAAAAACTAAATAATCTCCTCCTATTACACAAAATAAAAAACAAAATGATCAGAATACATCTAACACTATGCAAAAACCAACACATTCACAACCATAGTACAAGACACATGCATTCCTAAGAACACATAAATTTAGAACAGCAACGACAAAAGCGGATTTGCTGACGGAAGCCATACATACATATAACAGTCTACTCGAAAATATCAAAAAGAACTGTCATACACCACATTCAAGAAAAAAAATAAAAAGCTAACTAATATGTACCTAGCATAAAAAAATAAAATACACAAATTAAAAAAAGAAACAGATTACAAAACCTAAACAAAAGACGAAACAATGAAACACAAACAAACATAATTAAAAATAACAATAATAAACAGGCTAGAAATAAAGGAAGCCAATTATGCCCTCAATTCCATTGATTCATGACGGCGCGGCGGCGAGGTGGCCATTCCAGGATCAAGCAGGAGGGATAGAATCGCGTAGTGTTGTGGTGCAGTACCTACTGTGTGTTAATAATGTATAGTATTGTATTATGAGCACTGTACGTATTAGAACGAATAAATTATTATTATCTACGACTTACATATAATAAGTTCATTGCATACGTATCTATGACTATATAAGCCCCATCATTATACGCGCCAATGATTATAATGACACTAGCGCTGTATAATAATAACAGTTCGTTCAAATAATGACTTCATTATTTGAAGGAACTGTCATCATTATACGAATGTACTGTCAAAGTCAGTCTAAACCTACGTGTATGACAGTTATTTGACATTTCGCCTCGCCACCATTGACGAATGCATTTAAAAGATTTGATATAAAATGGAATTTATGAGTCGTCGATAAAACGTCGTATTCGACTCGCACTACGGCTCGCGTATAAAGTTCATGCTCGCGATTTATATCCTTAGTTATGTGCTCGTTAAATAATATACTAAATTATTATTATTATTAAATAGCATGGAATAGCACGTACGCTAACTAGTATGCCGCAGAAATTAAAAAATGTGTGTATTATTCTCCATATCTGTGCTTCTGACGTAATTTCGCGCCGCTTGGCGCCTGGGAGTCTAGTTTTGTCATCTTTTTGAAGCGAATACGAAACTTTTCGAATGGTTAGGTGAGACGGAGTGGAGATAATCGGCAGTTGCTCTCTGTTTGGAACGTATATTGAATAGAATAGAAAGAACACTAATAGAATAATATAAAGTACATGTGATGAGCGAAAAATCTGAAAAATTATGCAAACACTGCAAAAAAAAGGTAGTATCAGCACTTAACTGCATCAAGTGCAATGCCAGCTACCACAGGAGCTGTGCTTTCCAGGCGGGAGTAGTTAACAAGGACGAAAAGGTCGAATGCTGCAAGCATGCAACACAAAGCGAGGTTATCCTCCAAAATACTGAATTATCCAATAACATTCCAACAACAAGCAATCAAATGCCAAGAAGGGAGTCTGTAAATGACTCGGAAGAACAATCGAGAAGCACTGTTGGTGATCCGGGAACAATGTCCACGACAAAGATAGACATTGAAAATATAGTTAAACGTCACATCGAACAAGCCAAAGAGGAACTTCTCAGCACTTATAAAATACAAATAGTGGAACTTCAGAAGGAAATAGCAGAACTTAAAGTTTTAATCCAACAAAACCAACAAACAAACACATATGCAAGCACACTGCGGGGAAAAGCTGAAAACATCGGAAAGGAGAATAAAACAGTCTCCGCAGTTTCCAGTCATGTCAAGAAAGCATCAGAGCAGCATGAAAGTAGTAAATATAAATATAATACTAAAAAATATGAAGAAACCCAAAGAAACATAATGCAAAGAGTAATGGAACTTGGCAACAACAGTATAGTTGACACACCTGTAAACAAAGAAGATGATTTTCAAGAGGTTGTGCACAGTAAAAGAAGAAGCTCTAAAAGCATAAAAAACGTCCACGGGACGGAGCAGCTACAAAACAATACTACTGGTAGGTCAATGTCAGTACAAAAAAAGAAGAAAAAGAATCCAACAATGGTCGGAGAGTACACAATTCCGAAAGATGATGAAGCAAACGGATTTACTGCTAAACCCGTAGATAAAAAAGTTTGGCTTTTTGTATCCCGAGCAAGAGATCATGTCACGGAAAAAATTGTGGAAGAATACCTTTACAAGAAAATAAACAATCCAAACTCTAAAGCGATTGTAAAAGAACTCCAAACAAGAAACCAAGCAAAAGACAACAGATGTTTCATGATAGGACTCGAATACGCATTAAAAGAAGAGGCATACAACCCACAATTCTGGCCCAAGGAAATCAACATAGCAAGATTCAACTTCATGAGAGGGAAACATTTTTTAGAAAATCGGGCAACAACGGTTGCAAACACATAGCACCTCCAGACACCAAGAGTTTGCCACCAGCAACTAACCAACAAAGTCATGGACGAAGTATATCGGTACAATCCCACAAACACACTAACCAAGCAAGTAACCGTTTTGAAATATTTTACATTACTATCTAGTGCCTGAACAACAAACTTGAGGAACTGAACGTTTATCTTGATGGTCTCAATGTTGACGTGATCTGCTTGGTAGAACATTGGATGGGTGAAAGCCAGCTTATAACGAACCAGCCAGCTGGATACAGGGTAGCATCGGCATACTGCAGAACAGAATACTCTCATGGTGGTGCCGCAATCTTTGTCAGAAACCTGACAAATACCGGAATGAATACAATAAATGGAAAAGAACTCCGACCAATCGTAAAATGTAGCGTTGAGAAAATCATCGAAATTGCAGCAGTTAAAATGACAAACACAATAATCATAACTATTTACAGACCCCCCAATAGTGATAAAACTATTTTTTTCCAACAACTTGAGAGGGTTCTCTCCTTGGTGTCGGCTAATAAACGAGTGGTCATATGCGCAGATCTCAATATCGACTATCTGATACAAAGCAACCTTAAGAGTGACCTGATAGATCTCTTAAACATGTACGGATTTAAAATGATCATAGACCAACCTACAAGACTAACTAAACGATCGGCAACATGTATAGATTATATTGTCACAAACATTACTGTCTCTGAGTACGATGTGTCGGTGGTGGATCCGGGGCTTTCAGACCACTTGGGCATGCACTGTAGAGTGGTAGAGAGGATGATGAGGGCGGAGAGAAACCTGTCTCTTCGGCCTATTACGAATGCTGGAATTTGTGAATTTGGGGACATCATCGGAAGAACTGACTGGAGATGCTTTGATTTTGACTCCTTCCATGAGAACATGCTGTACCACTTCAATAACATATTCCCAATCAAGACGATCAAAAATCATACAAGAAGACAAACTCTAAGAAACCCTTGGGTTACGGACGAGCTTAGAAATATACGAGAAACCATGCTGCTTATGAAGAGTTCCCTCGTTTCGCATCCTCATCTTCAACTCGATGAGACATACAAAAGGTACAGACGCTTTTATAAAGGTACGATAGCACATGAGAGAGCACTCTATAACAGACAGAAAATCTTATCCTCACCTAACACCATGCAGGCGACATGGAAGCTGATAAATGAATCCACGGGGCGCTTGTCAACAACAGACAAGACCGAAAATATATCACCTCAAAAATTGAATGAATTTTTTACCACAATCGGTTCGCATACTAAAAACGACCTACTGCACAAAATCACTCAAACTGCAAATGTTTATTTGGAGAAGAACATTGATCGCTCACAGAAAACATTCTTTCTATACCCGGTGGACGAGAAAGAAATACAACATTACTTGCGGACAATGATGAACACCAACACCAGGGATGTCTACGGGATGAGTGCTGCATTTGTCAGGCAATTGTATGTGCAGTTGGCGGCGCCTTTGTGTCATTTGTGTCAGGTGAATAAAATCCCGAGTAAGTCCGAATTTACTATTATAATTGAAGTAGACGGTGTCACGTTTCGCAAACTTATGTCTGATGGCTTTGTAAGCGTCTTCTGGGATAGCTGCCGAGCGTTTGAGGTTATTGACGTACTGAGGTGCTTCAATTGCTGTGAGTACGGGCACTTATCGAATGACTGCAATAAGAAGGATCCTGTATGCCCTTTATGCACCGGTCCCCATAAGGTCGATAAATGCGTGGCTAAGAATCGATGCTGTACAAACTGCAAGCTTGCCAAAGACAAGGGCTTGGATATTACGTCTATTGATCATGCTGCATGGGCTTCTAATTGCCCGATTTACAGACGCAAGGCAGAAGTGCAACAACAGAAAATCAATTACGGGGCACATTTTTTACAAGTACGCCAGTCGGTGCAATAGGCGGGTCGGGTTCCGACATCGCTCAATGTGCTGACGACGCATCGGACACCGTTGATAGAACACTATTCGTTCACCTCAATGTTAGGTCATTGCCATGTAAATTTACTGATATTAAAAATTTTGCAATTGGCTTAAACTGCGATATCCTAGCAATTACTGAGACATGGTTAAATGAAAATATACCCGATGATGCCGTTTCTATTCCGGGATACAATATTGTACGGAAGGACAGAAGAAGCAGAGGTGGCGGTGTCGCTCTATACATAAAGCAAACCATAAAATACTGTCTTCTCGACGAAATCAATGATCCCGACCCAGATCTTGAACAACTATGGATAAAAATTGTCATTAAAAAAATTACCTTCAGTGTTGCAGTAGTATATCGCCCACCATCCGGAGGTGCATTCTCGCTGATTAGTTTCGAGAGAGCGGTTAGTGAGGCTCGTCGGCATTCGCAACACGTCATTTCGTTGGGAGATTTTAATATAAACATGTTAACTCCCTCAGCGCTTAAAAACTCTTTGCTATCTGTTATGAATGACCACTCGCTCGCTCAGATTGTGGCGGATCCGACTCGAGTCACTCCTGATACCGAGTCACTGATTGATCTCATTCTGATTGATGATAGTATTCACAATGTTGAGAGCAGAGTGATCGAGTGTGACTTCTCCGACCATGAGGCGATTGCTTGTTGGGTTCCACAGGCCGTTCCAGTGGAGCAACGGGCTCCTGTCCGTGTGCGCGACTTCCGAGGATTCTCTCAGGATGCTTTTCTCAGGGACGCGGCGTTTATTCCATGGGATTGCATGTATTCTCTAACAGACTTGGACGAAAAAGTTGATTTCTTCAATCTCTGTCTGACGGATTTATTCGACATTCATGCTCCCTTTAAACTGGCCATACATCGGCGCAAACCTACTGAACCTTGGTTCACAGATACGCTGAGAATGATAAAAAATATGAAGAGCTCCGCTTGGCGTAAATACAAGCGTACAAAATCGACTGTTCATAGAGAGTATTATTGCGATCTCCGCAATTATTACAATCATGCTCTTACCCACGAACGAAGAGCGTACTTTGCGTCCCGGCTCAGTGGTTTGAGCGATCAGCGTCAATTGTGGCAGCATCTCAAATCATGGGGTGTTTCGCGAGGCGGTTCAGTCGATGTCCCGTTGGATCTCCGCGACGCGAGTGCTTTCTGTAACTATTTCGTGAACAGTGTTCCTAATGTTGCATCGGACCCTGTGTACGTTGAGTCATTCGAGCGTGGATCCTGTCCGGGAGTCGGGAAATTTTCTTATCACCCGGTTGATGTAGTGACCGTACAGCGTCAGATTTCGCGCCTCAGGTCATCGAGCTGCGGTGTGGACGATATTTCTGCAAAGATGTTACAGCTCTCGGTTGCTGTCTGTGCTCAGCCTTTAACCCACATTATAAACTATTCCCTAGAAGTGGGCGCTTTTCCGGTACTTTGGAGGAGAGCGATAGTGAGGCCAATTCCCAAAAAGCCCTCTCCGTCTGAGTTCAGTGATTTTAGACCTATTAGTCTATTATGTGTGACTTCGAAGATTGCGGAGTCTGTCATCCACGAGCAGTTGGTGCAGTATCTCGAGTCCAACAGAATTCTGCCAGCGATGCAGTCGGGATTTAGGCGATCTTATGGAACAAGGACTGCACTTCTGCGTGTTCTGGACGATATTGTCACGTCCCACACCAGCCACTCGACATCTGCTTTGGTCTTGCTGGACATGTCAAAGGCCTTTGATAGCGTTTCGTCCGCTTGTATTCTTGCCAAGCTGAAGTACTACGGAATCGAGAATGCTGTTCTGAGCTGGTTTGGGGATTATCTCCGTGGCAGATCGTTTCGCGCGAGGCTTAATGACTCAAGCATCTCGGAAGCGGCGACGGTCAACAGTGGCGTGCCTCAAGGATCAGTTCTTGGTCCACTCTTATTCAATCTGATCACGGCGGATCTGCCTAGCAAAGTTCAGCACTGTCGCCTCCACATGTACGCTGACGATATTCAGATCTATGCGCCCATCTCCACGAACAATATGAATCAAGCTTTGACGGCCATCAACGATGACCTGCATCAAATTCATGTCTGGGCAGCCTCCAACTCTCTTTCCTTGAACCCCACCAAGTGCCAGGTGCTCTTCGTTGGGGGACGTGTCGAGGATGTCGCTGCGGCCAGAAATTCAGAAGTCAGGATTCACCTCAATGGCATCAGTCTTCCAATCGTGGACGAGGCGAGAAATTTGGGGGTCATTATCGACAGTGGCCTAACCTTTGAATCTCATGTTGGCAGTATTTGCCGACGCGCATATGCCAGACTGAGGATGCTTTACCAGTATAAATCTGTTTTTTCTACTAAACTTAAACTCAAACTTGCAGATTCCCTCGTGCTGTCCGGTTTGGAGTATGCGGATGTCGTTTATGGGCCGTTCCTAACCCAGGCCAGCAATCGCCGCCTGCAAAGCGTCCAATACAGCTGCATGTCTTTTGCTGTGGGTTGTCCTCGACGTCAGCATATGTCTGGGATTCTGCGGGATCATGGCTGGCTCCGGATGGGTGAACGTCGCTTCCTGCACTACGTTGGCGTTGTGCGATTGGCAGTGGCCCAGGGTCTTCCACCTTACTTGGCCGAAAGAATCCAACTTCGTAACGCCGCCCACAACAGAGATCTTCGACACGTGTCTACCATGGCATCTGTACCGGAGCATCGCCTGTCCTCTTTCAGAAGATCATTCACATACCTTGCCTCATATATTATTAACTCTGTCCTGAATACGATGGGATTCACTAGTCATTCGGTAATCATGAGGTCACTCAAACGTGATCTCCTCAATCAATCTTTACACCTTGAAGATATGTTTTAATTTAATTTCAATTTCATGAAGGGTAGTATTTTAAATCACTATTTAGTGTTATACTCACCTTTTGTACCCTAGTATACAATAAACGTTATTTATTTATTTATTTATTTATTTCATAAATCAGACCTTTCTGAATGCTACCTTCCCAGACCAACTTAAAATAGCAAGGGTGCATCCAGTGTTCAAGAAAGGGAACCCGACAGAGCCCGCAAACTATCGACCTATATCAATATTGCCAGTAATTTCGAAGATATTTGAGGCTGCACTAGCGAGACGGTTGGTGGACTACTTGGAGGCAGAAGTATTTCTGAAAAATCAGTTTGGCTTTCGCCGAAATAAATCCACTATCTCCGCCCTGGTTAGAATAACAGAGTCTGTGCTTGAGGATATGGACAGTAAGGTGGTGAGTCACGCGATGCTCTGCGACCTGAGTAAAGCGTTTGACTCAGTAGACCATGAGGTCCTTCTGGGCAAACTGGAGTGGTATGGTGTACGTGGGATTCCTTTGACACTATTACGCTCGTATCTGACCGATAGACTACAAAAAACAGCAACACGGTCAGGGGAGTCCACTCTTGGGAAAATAACCTGTGGCATTCCACAAGGAAGCATTCTAGGACCTACTTTGTTCATACTTTACGTAAATGACCTTCCTGAATGCCTACCATCTACAGTGCAGACAATTCAGTTTGCTGACGATACCACCTTCTTGTACGGTGACAATATCTCCCATCTCCAAGTGGAGCAGATTGCGGCAGAGTGGTTCACAGCAAATTTTTTGCACTTAAACACCGAAAAGAACCAGAGAATAACATTCAAGTCTCGTCGAACAGTATCTGATGAGGAGGTGACGTCGATGAGGCTGTTAGGCATGCACATTGATGGAACGATGACCTGGCTGAAACACATAAACCTCTTAAGGCCAAAGCTATCGGCAGCTACATATGCAATTAAAGCTGTGAGACGGATAGCGGATGACTTTACAGCAAGAACTGTTTACCATGCTCTGTTTCACAGCATCCTGTGTTATGGTTTGATTGAGTACGGCGGTTCCCATCATGCTCCGAAGTTGTTTCGGCTACAGAAGGCTGCAATTAGAGCAATATGTGGTGCACATCCCAGGGATCATGCTAAGCCCCTGTTCATTGCACAGTCAATAATGACAATGTCCTGTGCCTATATACACCAGAATCTTGTATACATTAAAGGGTTAAGTCATACATTAGAAACAAGAAGTGATGTACATGACCACAATACAAGACACAAAGACCATCTACAAACACCACAGATACGACTTCAAAAGGGACAGACAGGTACTAGATATTGGGGGTATAGGTTCTATAACAAACTACCACTCAACATTAGAATGCTGCCTGAACGTCCCTTTAGACTGAAAATAAAAAGGTATCTCACCAGCAAGGCTTATTACAACCACCTGGAATTCATGGAGGAAGGCCACACAGAAGTCTCATTTAGATAGATTTCTCTTAATTGTTGAATTTTTGTGTATTTGACGTTTCTTGACATGTAATTGTGTTAGAGGAATAAACTTTATTATTATTATTATTATTATTATCCATGAGCAAGTTTGCTTGTTCTGCCGATAGAGCGCGTGGCACGTGCGTTATTGTTCTTAGCGACAAGCAAACTTGCTCATAGATACGTTCCAAACAGGGGGCACTCCATCTCACCTAACCATTCGAAAAGTCTCGTATTCGCTTCAAAAAGATGACAAAACTAGACTCCCTAGTGCGTTTATTCGACAATATTGTTCCGTTTTTATTCCTACTTACTGTACTATTACGTAATACTGCATTTTGTAATACATAATACTCCATTACATTACATCTAAAGATATTTATGCTAAAGTAAGCTAAAACAAATTCAAATTATCCTTCGCTAACATTCCTCACATTTTACACCCTGTAGTATATAAAGCCGCTGTGCGTTGACTCACAATTTTAAAGAAAGAAACTTTTTTCTCTATTACACTTCGATATATCACCTCTCGGGCCATGGATTCGTCATTATATTTGTCTCGTGTCGTAGACTCCACATCGCGTGCAACAAGGATTACCGTAAATTACCTTAATTAGAAGTAATAACGTTTGTACAATGCAAAAAGGATTAACAGTGACTTATCAGAACACGTCCGAACAAAGCAGGTTCGGAAAATGGGAGAAAATCGAAATGGACTGTTTATAAAGTGTTCACACCGTAGAGTGAATCAGGTTAGTTTTAGAAAATATATTTGCTTATTCTCTTGGAATACGGACACCGTTTTCGGAACATGAAATTTCAAACTTGGAATGAATCTTAATTAATAATTACTTATTAAGGATGAATTTTACTGAAGAAGATATTATTAAATTAAACAGTGCTAAGGAGGGAAGATCGC